>JAVJGI010000050.1:111442931-111459442 GCA_035590275.1 Ibycter americanus | reverse complement strand
CAGGCGTAACCAGTTCAGGTTTTACTTGCAGCGGCTTGTTGGCGCTGAAGGCGGCAGACGCGGCGGATCGGCTGCCTTACCTCGTAATATTTTGCCTACGGTCGGGCAGAAGTTAAGCTGCAGTTGACGGCTGAGTTTCCCCACTCGGAGTATTGGCGTAGTCCTTTCCAAACAGAAACCTGATGGGAGTTTGGATTTTTCAGCGTGGTGATGCTGCACTTTAACCAGGAGCTGTGAACAAATTGACTGTGTGCCCCTGTGGGGGGTATCGGTGTAGCGAAGCTGCGGCGGGAGGAGAGGGATGGCTGGAACCGTGGTTTGGTTTCACAGGTAGCACTTCTTGTGCTTCACACAGAGTACCTCCGGCTGTCTCGCTGGGCAGCCGGTGGCACTGTAGGGGGCTGTTGGCCTCATCTTTACAAATTCTGAACTTTTGGGCTGATTGGCTTCCTAGGTCAATAGTCAAATGATTATTAAATATCACCCTTCTGTTTACCAATAGAGCAAGAGTGTCAACTAAAATTACAATCATGCAAGTGTGTTTCAGTTGAGCTGTTCAAACTGAAAGAAATGCTGACTTTCTTTTTTTTCTTAAAAAGCTTAGTCTTCTGGTATAAGAGCAGAAAGATGATCTGTGTAGCTCCTTTCATATGAAGAAATTTTTCTCCTTGGAGGAGGAGCCAGCTTGATTGTGGTACTGTGGTTCATTTAAAAACAGTGATGTGGAGCCAGAATTAAAGCTGACCCTGAAGCCAGCTGTTCGAGAACATTTGGGGGCTTTGTACTTGGCACTGTCATGTGTTGTATCTTCTGGGGTTTAGCAGCTTGTCTCCCAGTGTTAGTCTTGCCAAAGACTCAGTCCAGCTTTTAGTGCTCTGTTTTATCAGCAGTCTGGGTTCTGGCCTAGCAAGTGATACCAGAGTGTTGATTCTGCTTTTCTCTAGCACTTCGGCCCTGTTCTTCTCTCACTAGTACACCGTCAGTTGTGTTGTCTGCATAAACCATTTCATGCAACTAAGCCCATATGTTTAAAAAACCAAATAGGTTTCAATGACTTCAGGTAGCGGAGTTGAGACTTAAAGGCTATGATCTGCTATTTCAGTGTAGGCTTTGTTTCTATTCTGATTGGGTAAACATATTCCAAGGTGTAGCTGAGTTCATAACTCAGCTCGTAACTGTTTAGCTGACCTCTTTGCCCTTGTTAGCAAGGGGATGCCAGATGCAGGTGTGGTTTGTAAGTAGACAGAGGAAATATTGCCCTCCCTTACATATATGTACAGCTCCTTAGCACAGGCAAAAATAGCAGTGCTTTACTATGTCACTGCTCCAGTGTGGCATCATGTTGTTGTTCTGTGTAAGTACGTCATCTTTCAGTATAGTATAGTGCCAACTCTCATCTAGTTATAAGTTACTCTAAATGGGGGAGAGAGAGGATCAGGATTAAGTGCTGTGTAATCTGCGTGTGCACTTGCAATTCAAATTTCAAAATCTGTTATGCCGGGGAGGTGCAACTGAGTTTTGCTTGCTGTCAAGAGTTCCCTAGAAACTTCTAATCTGACCACAGGTGGTGGCTTTGCGTATCCCACCCAGTGCTGACTGGTCCAGAAATTCTTGCGTAGTTCATGACACTCATGCTTCTTTAGGAGTTGTTTGTAAGAGGAGGTTAACTATTACTGGGGGAGGTGGGGGGTGTGTGTGTGTGTGGTGTGTATGTGATTATATAGGATAAAATTAGGAAGTCAGCAGGGGCCAGAGGAAAATGTACTAGTTCAGCTGATTAGTTGTGCTAAAGTTTAAGAGGATTTACAGGCAGCTCTTTCTTCTTTTATTTTGATAAGAACTATGCTGTGGTTATAAAAGCTAAATATGAGAGTTGAGAATTTCTTGTGAGGGCAATAGCAACATGCATGTGGAGCACTAGCTATTTATCTGCATTAGTTTAGTGTTGTAGGAAAATGGGCTGATTGGAAAGTACAGCCAATGTTAGAGGCTGTTTTGTGTGTGCGCTGGGATCTAGAGGCAGTGTCTATGAGTATGGGAGTTTAGAGTAAGCTATGGACACACCTGCACTTAGTACTGGTAAGATGTTGGGGGCAAGTATGTTTGGTGTGTGGAGGACTTGCTCATCTCCAGCATGAGATGGCCCACATCGTTTTGGATTTTACAGAGCTATTCAGCAGCATGTGCATAAATCCTTTGTTGAAACTTTGCAGCTGAGCGAAGGTCAGCCAAGAGTGAAGTAATTGAGAATGATGCTGGGACAGAGTTGCAAGGTGTTGGTGAACCTGTTATTTGGAAGATGAAGAGTCGTCATGCAAGCTTATGTTCGGGTGTGTCCTTTGTTTGGTGTAACACCAGTCATCTGTTGCCTCATTGAGGTGACTCAGTGACACCAGTGGGTCCTTCTGGAAAGAAGTACAGAAATCCTCAGAAGAGCATTAGTTGAAAAGGAACAGTCACACCCAGAAACATCTGAGGGAAAGAAATTAAAATAATGGTCTGTTTTGGTTAACAAGTATTTCTTCCTGCACCCAGAGAGGCCTTAGAATATCAGAGGTGCTTCAGATGCTGATCTGAGGCACTGAATGTTTCTTAAAAATGCAGTGTGGAATTCAAGCAACAGTTGCAAGTCTTACCATAAAATCCTGTGGCCAAGCTTTGCTATCTTGTACTGCTAGTTTCCAATGCTTGTTTTGAACCAGATGTACTAGGAATGTCAATTTTAAAGGATTTCCTCTGAAACTTTTCTCGAATTGTCTCTTTTTTGTTGTTGTTGTTGTTTCAGTCCTAAATGGTTTAAAGCTACAGATGTGCAAAGGAAGCTGTATGTCACCCCCCATCTGGCTTCTAATTAGAACATTTAAAAAAATTTATTATTTTTTGTCCAGTGCATGCTTCTGAGTGTCCTTTCCTTCAAGAAACTAAAAAATAGGTTTATATGATGAGGCTGTATGTATGGTTTATCAGTCTTGCGAGGTGTAACCTAGATAATATTGTCTTTATTTGGAAAACATTCTCACCCTCTTCTAAGCATGTATATACTTCCCACAGTAGAAATGTTTTTTTTCTGGGGTTAATGTTGGGATGGGTGTACGTAGGTGTTTCTGAAAGTAGCTTCCTGAACTTAAGGTAGTAGTCAAAAATGAATTCCTGTTTTTAGGAAGCAATGCTGCTTGGTTCCTCTTTCCCAATGAAGAGGATGATATAGTATCTGTATGTTAACTGTAGTATGGTATGCATTTATTTCAGTCAATATGTTCTTAGAAAGGATACTCTTTGAGAATCTATTAAAATTATGTGGTTTTATCCCAATTCCCCACTTTCCTCTTGTGTCTCCTGACAACTTTTAGAAGTTCTGTCACTTTCCTTTCTCCTTCTAGTGTATGTGTAGGGGAGAAACTAACCGCTTACATACAAATAGAAAACAAATAAGAAATAAAAATACTTTTTTGTCTGGAAGTTTAGTCCCTTATTCAGCAGTACAAGCCCTTCCATAGAAGCGGTATTTTTGGGGATACACTTCCTTAAAAATGTTCCATTGAATGCTTTGAACTTCCAAGTTTGCTGTAGTTGGGCAACATGATGGCTGTCTTCAGATACGAGGTTCCTGTGAAGCTTTTTTGAAAACCAACAGCAGAGTAGAGAAGAATGCCACTGATGGATGAAAAGAGTGTAATATAAATGCAGCCTCTGCTAGATGTTGCAGACCCTATGTTATTGGATACTGATGTGAATGCCCCAGGAAAACCTTTAATCAGAGTTCATGTTGTTTGTGACCATCCTTAAAGTACAAGTTCATGGGTAAACTGAACTTTGCTAGTTTTTGAGATTACTGAATGTACGTTTACTTTCAGAAAATCTTTTTATTACATAATGCGCTTGTGTGGATTAAGAAAAGCAATGAATTTCCATAAGCTGTTTTTAAAGAAATATTGTTGCAAGATTTTTGAAAATGCTGATATTTGCATTTTTTTGTTCTGTTTTTTTCCTCTGATTTAGAAAACGCTATGTGATGTCATTCTTATGGTTCAAGAAAGAAAGATCCCAGCTCACCGTGTTGTGCTCGCTTCAGCCAGTCATTTTTTTAACTTGATGTTTACTAGTAAGTCTCTTCAAAATTGATGATAAGCTTTCCTGATGATACCCTATTAGACTTGTGGCTGACAAGCTGTTTATTTTACGAAAGGGATTAATTTCAGGGATAAGTGAAAATTTCCTCAGTTTGTGTTGTCCTTCCATTCATTTCTGTTCAGTTCCTTTCATTTTCGCTGTAACTACTTTTTGGTCAGGTCAAGTGTTACTTCATATGTAAGCTTTCTTACTAATTGAGGCCCAAACACTGTATTGGTCTCCCTCAGTTAACCTGAAAATTGGGAGTTTTTACTCCCATGACAGAATCTGTCTGCCCCATTGCTTCCCACCATTAGGCACTCCCACATATGAAATGGACTTTCAGAAGTGTAAATATTCTTGCATTTATGCTGTCTTTACAAATTCAGTTATGTAGTATCTGTCTTACTTTTGTATGCCTTACCCCATGAATTGTAAATTATTATGCTATAAAACACACATTAGAGTAGAAGTAAAGTAACCATGACTTCCAATGATCGGTTTGTAACCATCTGTGGGCAAACTTACAGTGCTGTGTCTGGATGTGGGGAGCTCAAAGCTGTCTCTATTGTTATCAGCTTGAATGTGGAAATAGCTTTTGACAGTGCAGTGTGTGCTTTCTGTTTTTGATAATGCTAACTTGGCAGTCTGTGCTGCAGTCAACAGCATCTATGACCTTTTCTATTGAATATAGTTTATCATAATTTATGTAATACAAGCATGTATACACACCAGTTATCTTGTTTGTCTCACTACCTCCTTTCTTTCCTGACTTGCTAATACTAGTAATCCTGGGAGAACCACAATCAACTGCAGTTTTTAGCAGGTTCCCACTTGTTATAATCACTTTTCTTTCTACTGTTTGCAAAATGTACAATAACTAGAGTGGCTTATTGATGTAGTTTGTGTTTTAATCTATTTGCAGCAAATATGCTTGAATCAAAGTCCTTTGAAGTGGAGCTAAAAGATGCAGAACCTGACATTATTGAACAGCTTGTGGAGTTTGCTTATACTGCAAGGTAGTTTTGTTATGTAAAGCTGACACTTTCTAGAAAGCGTGCCACTTGTAATTGATAAAAATCTTAAAATAATGCTTTTTGCTTCATCAGTTTTGTTATCAGTACAATTCTTTACTTTGTTTAAAGCCTGATGTGACTAGACCCTCTACTTACCTTTTCCTTTTTATTTAATTGGTAGGAAGCCGTACAGTCTAAAGAGAGTGGTAGTCATATCCAGAATGCAATTCAAAGCACTTCAAGCTTTTGACTTAAGTGTTGAAGTCAAATGGTATTTGCCATTGTTCTGAAATTCAGGCCCTTACTGATTATCAGCAAGGTTTCTCTTTATAGCTGTGGTAGCTATTGCACAGAATCATTTCCAGGAGTTATGCCTTCATCTCAGGACAGGCAGGGTGCATAACTGTTCTGTGAACAGCATTTCCCTCCTATCTCAGGTTGTCCATGTGTTTAGGTGTTGGGTTTTTTTTAAACAGAGCTTGTGCAGATGACTAGGATTGTAAACAGTACTTCTTAATCAGCTGTCATGACTGATGGGTAGCAGGCCTTTCATCTTTGTACTAGTGGGATTAAGTCTCCTTAGGAAGGCTTTCTTCTTTGAGAGGAATCTTGTATACTCCATCAGTGGTGACAGACAGTCCGTGTAAGTCCCCCCAGCCATATGGCTACTTCCCCTGGTGCCCAAGCTCTTATCTGTGGGCTCTGCCTTCTCTTGAAGCACTGCCAAACCGGTTGTTCTGCTTGTCCACTCTAGGCAAATCAGCCAGACCAGTCTTGACAATGAGTTTTGACAGATTTTGCTGATGCCTGTTTAGGACTAGGAGACTGTCAGGAAAAAAGGTTCTGTTCACTTCCTGTTTTGTGAAAGTGGCTAATCACACAAATCAAAGCAATAGTATGGTACTGCAGAGGCTTATTCTTCAGAATCCAAGACTGGTTACTTTTTGTCCTTCCTCAGTAAAGTAGAGCAGTTGAAAGAAATTTGGAGAGATCACGAACAGAGGTTGTGTCTTCAGATTGTATGTGAAAGATTCTTGGGTAAATAGCAGAGAAATAATTGTGCCATTTATGTGAGTTGGTGTAAGTTGCCTTTTAGCTACAACAAAGTAGGTAATTTTAGTGATGCTAATTTTATACCTTCTGTTTCACAGAATCTCAGTTAACAGCAATAATGTCCAGTCTCTACTAGATGCAGCAAACCAGTATCAAATTGAACCTGTGAAGAAAATGTGTGTGGACTTCTTAAAAGAACAAGTTGATGCTTCCAATTGTCTTGGTAAGAGAAATACAGACTTAAATTTACTGTTGTTTTTTTTTAACTTCGCTGTTCCTGAAAAATAGATAATATTGTGTAAAAGACAGTAATATTTGTCTAAATCCAGGCATTTTTTTTTTTCCACTCACTCAGAACTGTTGTTCCTTGCCATAGACAAAATAATATGACAGTTGTCTCACCAGTGTCAGGGTCCACTAACTGTGCTAGGTCTCATCCCAACTTGGCAGCAGCCTGGAGCTTCTTGTTGGTTAGAGAACCTCAGCTGTTCAGTAAAGTGAAGCTTTCAGTTGTTACTGTACCTAGAGATTTGACAGAGTTGTAATTTCTACAAAAGTAGCATATCTTCTAAAAATATGAACAGGATAAGTTTAGGTTACTTCTGCTTTTAGTTGCTCTTCATTTTGACTGAAATCCATTAATGTCATCTGGGGAGGTTTAACATTTAGTATATTCTGTAGCCCTAAAGTGAACTCGGTGTTACAGAAAAGGTAAACAAGTAGAACTAAATGCTTTTTCATGCTTAAGATTTGGTGCGCTTTATTTAATCAGAGAATAAAGATAAACTTGTTTATAAGGTTTCTTATTGACATTTATCGCTTAATTCTAGTAACATTGGAATCATGTTACAGATGTTTATAATATCTGAAATGTTTTGCAGAATATCTGAATTACAGTGATTCAACTGACACTTTGGTGCAGCACTGCTGTGGCTGTGAAACAATTTCTGGAAGAAAGACTTTACCTTCTAAGGAAAATGCCACTTAAACTTGCTTTGAGTCATATTCCCTCCTCTGTGGTTTTTGTTAACTAGGAAATTAGTTATGGTCTCTTAACACTTGCAAGCTTTGTTGCTTATTTATAGCAGAAAGGGAGATAAAGATTAAATGAGTTTTTCGTCAGGGTGTTGTTTACAAGTTGAAATGTGTTCTTTGCGGACTTGTAGGCAAGTCCACCACTCACTTAAGAAAAGAAAAAGTGTATTTGAAAGAAACCATGGCTTATTTTTAATATCTTGATATTTTGTCAAGAGGTCATACACTTGGATTTTGTGTTTCTAGTTTGCGTTTTACTACTTAGAACAGCTCAGACGAGTTGCAGCACATGGGCTGGTGATTGCTTCTATCCCAGTTGCCATCTCCTCCGTAGAAGGAGGAAGACTGTAGCATGATGAGCAAAAGTTGCTGCTGAAAAGCTCTGTGCCTGCCTGGTTTCCAATGGGAAGGTTGGAAACGGTGCTTCTCAGTAGCATTTGCTATTTATACCTTTATGCCAACCTTCTGCCCTTGCAGCAGCATTACCTTTACTCTTTTTTTATGTTGGTCTGCAGATGACTCTGCTACCTGTATACAAAAGTCTCAGTTCACTGGGACTCTTGAAGGAAATTGGGCTTGGTTGGTGACTGCTGCTGCATGAGCAGGTCAGGGGAGGTCAGAAAGCCCAGATCCAGTTTTTCAAGCTGTTCTGGTTAGATTTTGTTATTGCGATATGGCTCAGACCTGGTTAAGGTACTGTTACCTGCTTTGTAATGGGGAAAGGAACAGGTGGGAAATAGTGCTGGAGAGATAGTTAATAAAGCAAGTGCTGCAGGTGTGACTCCAATTAGCTTGGTAGGGTTAGGGATCGGCAGCTTGTGGTTATCTTAGTCTGTCTTGAGTTGCAGATGAGTTATGACAGCAAGTGGTTTAAAGAGGAAGGAAAAGCAGCATGGTAATAAACTTTAAACTGGGGTTGCAAGTATCACTGGAATTACAGTAATGGTATTCTATTTTAATACATTAAAAATAATTGCAGTTCAGATTTGGAAGGGTCTTTTTCCTTAATTTTTCCTTCATAGGTATAAGTGTGTTAGCAGAATGCCTAGACTGTCCAGAACTGAAAGCCACTGCAGATGACTTTATCCATCAGCATTTCACCGAAGTTTACAAGACAGATGAGTTTCTTCAACTTGATGTCAAGCGTGTGACACATCTCTTGAACCAAGATACATTGACAGTGAGGGCAGAAGACCAGGTGAGATCCCTGTTTCATACCAGCTAAGAGCATTGAACTTCACTTTTTTTAATCAAGAACTGGTTTAAAGTATCTCATTTCTGATGTTCCTACAGTATATGATGCACACAGTGGTTGCTAAATTGTAGAATAAAAGGTGCATACTAGCTTGGTCAAAACCAAATATTAATGAATATCCATATTTCAAGTGTGGTTGTTGTATGTGTTTCAGTAAACTAGGAAGAAAGAAGTCATAAAGGGAGGAAGCAGAACGGTTTCCTCTGAGATAGCTATAGAGCTTCTGATTCCATAGTACGTGAGCTGAATTAAGTTTGATGTATTAGAGCAGATGCTCCTGGACTGGGGCTCATGCTATCAGTGAAAGTGAACTACTTCAAAGTAGTAAGCAAACTGCACTGTTTGTCTGCATGTCTCTACCTGAGTGTGGTCTTAGCCCATTTCAGAGAGAAGTTGCTTCTGATAGAAATGTATGCATACACAAGTAAAGGGAAACTGAGGGATGTGGAAGCAAGATGAACAAGACACTGATGCCTTGATGGTGATGGATTGGTGGAAGGCCATTATTTAGGGAGTGGACACAAAAAAGTTTAGGTGGCTGAAAGGAGCTTGGAGTTTCACTCAGAAGTTGTAATCTGTGGCAGAAATTACATTCACAGCTATCCCATTTGGAAAGCTTGATTCAGCTTATAGCACAACCCTGAATGCTTGTTCGCCAGCTTGTTCTTCCTACTGCAGGAAACTAGGACGAGTATAGGTGTCTGTACTGCAGCCCAAAGAGGTGATTGCAGGATGGCTGTAGCTGCTGGGTACTTCTTGTAGCTGCTGGGTCAAATCTGTTGAAAACAAACTGAAGTCTTGCCTTTCTAGCTATACTGTTCTGGTGCTTGAACTAGGTAACTTAAGTTTGTTTGGGTATGTCATTATGAGTTGACTCATACCTTTGAAGTGTAACAGAGGGATCTCATAGCCAAGATGGTGTATGTATCCACTTAGAAATGGATGTTTTCTTGACTGTGAAGTTTAGCTTTCACAGACACAAAGTGTTTTCTTCAATGTATCTGTTGCAGTAAAAAGCTTCGATGAAAATAAGAATTACTAAGGGTAGGGGATAATACCAGGTGATTGAATGTGATAGTTGGCTGGTTACAAGTATGAATGTGAGTTTTGTCGAAGTTCAACATTCTTGCCACGTGCTGGGAGAAGTTCAGGTCACAGGGTAATATTCCCAAAGCTGGAAGTGTTGTTTAGCTTGCAGCCAAAATGACACTTTGGAATTTACATTCTTGAAGTTCTGTTGGCAAGGTAGGATGGCATGCTTTAGCTTGGCAGCAGTGGTAGAAATGTTGCATAGGCAGCATGGCATCATTAAAATTCCTTTGAGAAAGTGGCAGTGTGCAGTATGAAAACTGCAGAAGTTTGCTAGTGATACTATAGGAATCTTATTTCTCAGGAGTACTGCTAGAAAGTTGATATTTACACCAATACAAAAGTTAGAGTATAAGCGTATTTACATTTAGCAAAAAAAGGAAGGTAGCTTTAATTACCAGCTGTCTTATTTTTCCTGTATGCAAGTAATGTTTCTGTTGATGAAGGGATACAGTGTTCCTGTCCTAGTCATGCTGTTGAATTTCCTTAGCTGATGGAATTGAGCCTTTTTTATTTTAGTTTCTTTACTCTCCCTTGCTCCCTGGTCATTTTGCAGAATTATAACTGAGGTGGTTTAGCAGTCCTTCTGAATAACTCGAATTCTGACACTAAACATCTTTCCACATTCTATCTTGGTCACTTACCACTGATAACTGTGATCAGTTTCAGCTACAGGAGTATGTATTGACTGTGCTATCACTTGTAATGAAGTTAGTGCTGACTCTGAAGTGGCAGTATAGTAGATAAGCTTGCTATGTCTGAGCATAGTACGGAAGTATCTTAGTACACAGGTAACACTGGATTTTCATTTCATTCCTTCCTGACCCAGAGGATAATCATAAATAGAGCAGATTCTTGGTTACCTTCCCTGTTCTGTCCTTCCTGCCCCCTAAGAAAACCTATTATCTTTTCCTATAAAGGGAAATAGAGGCTCTCTGAATGATAAATTTATGGTAGTGTGCAGCTAAAACCTTAAATTTAAATGGTCCCCTAAGACACAACAATAGCAATATATTTGGATCCCCAACACTATGATTTGGTAACAGAAGTGGTTTGTCGGCTCAGGAGACTACATCAGTTAGATGCTATTTTGGCATTTCTGGTGAAGTATTACCTGTGTTATGGTATGGAACTCAAAGCTTTTTAGACTTAACCTGGTACAGGGGTTATCCACAAAAATTTGAATTGCAGATTCATGCTTTCCATTTGGAGGAGAAAAAAAATTAAATAGCAGTAGTAGTGTTTGGTTTTGTTGGATTTTTTTTTTAAGTTTGTAGGTGCGTTTTGTTCTGTGGTTGTGCATTTGTTTTACTTCATTTCTGAGTACTGTCTTTTTTGGGGTTTGGTTAGTTGTTTTGTTGGGGGTTTTTTTTGAAGATGATGATGGATCCCCATGTATTTTAGTAGAAGTTAACCTCCAACAGGCAGAAGAATCAATTTGGGGCGTTAAGGTTTAGTTATTTGTCTTACTGTGTGGTGATGTACCTTATCCTTTTCTTTCCTTCTCTCTTGTTTAAGGTTTATGATGCAGCAGTCAGATGGCTGAAGTATGATGAGCCAAATCGCCAGCCATACATGGTTGATATTCTTGCTAAAGTCCGATTTCCTCTTATATCAAAGAACTTCTTAAGTAAAACAGTTCAGGCTGAACCACTTATTCAGGATAACCCAGAATGCCTTAAAATGGTGATCAGTAAGTTGACCTCTAGCTGAAATCTTTAATGTTCTGTATAATTAAAAAAATGCTGTGAAATTTTTGAAAATTGTTTGCTTTAAAATGCTTTGGCAACATTTTCATATTAAAATTTGTCTGTGTTCCCTCTAAGATGCTGTGTTTAGTTGAAGTTGGATTAGCAGATTATCATGTAAATAAAACCCATCTTATGTAACAGACTATGACTTTCATTTCTTTTCTCCTAGCAAATGACATAAATGACATGAACTCATGACAAGTAATGGAATGGAGATTTTGTCAATGAGTCGTTAGGGTAATTGGAAGTGTTAGTGTGCCTTTGGGACAGAGTGGTAACTTTGATATTGTTCACGTTTGTATGTGAATTAATAAAAAATATTTTATGTCAAAATTTTGATTATTATAAAGCTTTCCTAAGCAAGTTAGAATGTTAAGCATATGTTGCACTATTTTTATCTCTGATACATACTGACCATTGAGCCTACAGACAGTTGCATGCTCAATGTGCAGATGAGGTACGGAACAAGCGTCCCTTTTATTTTTAGACACCAATTGAGAAATTTTATCATGTAAGAAAGAAAAGCCTAGATGTTAATAAATATTCTAGAAAGATGCTTTTTAATTTTGGTAGCAGTTAACTAGTTGGCTTCATTTTAGTGTAGATCTAAAAAACAGTACACAACTTTTCCTTCAGTCTCAATGAGCAAGATTCAAATTAACCTATATGTTGGTAAGTATTTGCTGATCATCAGCATCTCAGTCACATTTTGTGTGTGACATGGAGTTGGGTGCATTGCTTAAGAAATACGGATTTTTTTGTTTGTCTGGTTTTAGTGGCTTGTAATGTTACTAATATTTTTCATTCTTTCCAGTGCTTCTTAGGGGAATGCTTATTTTCTTATACCAATTGTAATTAATATTTTCACATTGTCAAGCCGAGAACAAAAGTGAGGGGTTTTCATGAGGTACAATGTACTAGAGATGCCTTCCTTGTTAATCAGAAATTGAGGAGTGAGGAGGCTGACATGGCTGACTCCTCATTGCATTCAAGTCCCTTCTTTTAATGTTAGTGTTGTCCTCTTTAGGCTCCTAGTCCTGCCATTCCTTTTCTTTGGGTTTGCTTTCTTTTGCCCGTTTCAATACGACAGATTTAGTTGCTTGTTAATATTGGCTATGTGAGCTGATCAATCAATTGGTGTATAATGTGAGTCTATATCCATGTCCTGTTTTCACATGGAGCAGGCAATTTGAAATAAGGTGTAAATCTGGATGTATGTCTCCATCCTCATGTGCTGCTGTGCATTATTCCCTTTTAAATCAAAGCTGTATAGATATAATGTAGAAACTTGGTTTCCCCCTCTTCCCTCCCTTCCTTCTCCCTCCCCATCCTGCTTCTGAAACATCCCTTTCCATGTATAAGCAACACTGGCTCTGCAACAGTTGTTGTCTTCCTTCCAGGTGGGATGCGATACCATCTACTTTCCCCAGAAGACAGAGAAGAATTAGTGGAAGGTACACGGCCAAGAAGAAAAAAACACGATTATCGCATTGCTTTGTTTGGAGGCTCACAGCCCCAGTCCTGCAGATATTTTAATCCAAAGGTAATCGTTACCTCAGAATGCATTAAGATTCACTGTTTGTAATCTTACTTGTTTTATTTGCTGATGATATTAACTAAGGCATAATGATCTACAAAATGGTATTAGGAAGGATGTATTCCCTGCCTCTTGGGTATGCAGTTGGAAGAGTATGGTCAATTAGGTGTTCTCTAATCTGTATACCTAGATGTAATACTCCATTTTGACTAGAATGATTACATTTGTTTAGTGGTAATATTAGATATGGAGTTCTGATAAATTCATCTGAGTTGAGAATTGATTGGTATGTGCATCCCACAGCTGGAAATAAATAAAAGGTCACTGAAACATCAAGCAATTAATTAGGAATATATGAAAGTCTGTATGCATGTGCATGCATGTATGTGTTCTGAGAATAACTCAAAGCAATTTCTTTTTAGCACAAGTTAAATTATTGGCTGATATGTTAGTGTAGAACCCAGTTTTAGAGTGCAAGGTGGTTTTTCAGTGCATTTATTATAAATATGCAACCACTTCTAAATCTCACTGGTTCACAATTTTGATTGTTCTTAAGGGTATATAAGGAGAAGAATTGGGACAAAGTATTACGTAAGTGGAAAAGAATGAGTTTCTACAACAAAAAACTTAGATGGCCAATTTACAGGAAGCAAAAAGCTTTGCCTGAAATTTGTTTCCGTGTTTCCTGAATAAAATCAAACCACAGGGATGATGTACGTTTCAGCTGTGCAGACTAGATGGTCTAGAAACACCAGCTGCATGCATCCATACTCTGTTTTACCAGGCAAGCACATGCAGTTATACAGAAAAAAGTTGCTATGTAAACATCAGGGCTCTTCAAGTTATGAGATTACATACATGTAATATTTTGTTGCAGAAATTCTGGTTGTTCTAACTGAGCATATTAAATGCTTGTTATGACTTCAAACAGTTTTAAGTGTTATCTGTATGAACTTTATAGTCAGTATGAGCCCTGTCAAACCTAATTCAGAATGAATGAGCCCTTGGGATGTGTTTTGAACTCAGCATTCACATTCCCTTATGTAAGATAAACTTGAAGCCACCTTCTTGAGCACCACTCAAGTCTGGGGAAGAAAATACTACCAGCTTTGACTTAGTTTGAGAGACATTGAATATGTATTTTTATTGGGAATTCCAAATTCCTAAATAATGACCACCTTTAACTTCATATACATGCTCAAGTAAGATAAGCAGTACTCCACCTGGGGGCGAGGAGGTGAGGGGAACAGAGCAGGTAATTCTTTTATTTCTGAGGTCAGAGTTGGGGAAGCCTTTGATCAGGGCATTCGTCCTTTTCAAAGAGTTACTTGTTCTTAGCATTTTAACAAGTTGTAATTCATCCGGTATGCTCTGGCCTTTATTTTATTAGAAGGAAAACAGATCAAAGTGTCTTTCTCGTAATCTGCAGTTACTTAAGTTGGAACAAAGCTAATTTTAGGCAGGATGGAAGTTAGCTTTGAGACTTATTGTCCCAGTCATTAATTGGCAGTGGTATTAGCATAGTGTGTGTGTGTGGTCTCTTTACCAACCTGATAGGTTAAATTCCGTAAGTGCCTAACATCATCAGTGGTCAGAACTAAAAAGATAGCGGTTGTTGCTTTATCAGTCTCTATAAATTAATATAACACCCCACCCCAGTTGTCACTGTGTGTTTTCTGAAAACTTAATCCTGTTTGTAAAGTAATAATCTCAGTGCGTGCTGAGTGGGAGTGATAGGCAAAGACTTGCATCTAAAAGGAAAATTATGTATATAGTTAGGTGATCTTCAGTCAGATGTAAACTATAATATTACAAAGAAATTTGTTTAGTGGACAAAACGTCATATCTATGTAAGTCTACATAAAGCATCGGATAAAGTAGCTTATTTTTTTCATAGACTATTTGTCCAGCTGTAACACCAAAAAAAGAATTGAGTTTGGAAGAAACTTTGCACAACTGCCTCTTGATCAAGCTTTATGACCTTGCATGTGGATTAATGGGGGAGGGGGGGAAGGACAGGGAAGGAAAAGGAAAAAAGTGGGTAATTGGAGATCTTGATTCTAACAAGCATGTTTTCCTTGAATGTTTTCCTAGTGCTTATATGCTTGCTTGAGTATTTCTAGCTAGCCTGTCCTGTCTTGTTGAATAGCTTTTACTGACTTCATTTCCAACTCTAAGCTATTTAAAGGTCCCTTTCTGGATGTTTTGCTTGAGTATCTGAGTTTGATCTTTATTTAACTGTGACAGTAGCTTGTTAAATGCAACAAACCAAGGGTCCAGATCCCCTGTTGAATTAGCATTGTGTGCATGCAAAATAAGTGTGGTATGTAAGGCTCCATGCTGCAAAGGCTGTATCACATTTAACTCACTTTAGTCTCATGAAAAGATGATAGGAATATCAGAGTAGAGAACTAAGGTTGTGTATGTACTTTTGCAAGGTTAGGACCTCGGAAAAGAATTGAAATTTTGTCTGTTGAACTGATTGAATAGTGACCTAGTCTTTCACTTTTGATTTTAATTAAAGTAAATAATTTAATTAAATTCTTATGTCAGCAAAAGAAATGGTTTAAAACAAAAGTTAGGATTTTCCTGGAAACATATTCTCAGTTGTGATGTAAATGTCAATAATTCTAACACTGTAAATCTAGTGCAAAAAATTTAATTTTCACTGATTGCTTTGCACGCAAAATTAGTCTATTGTTGATCTTTATTTCCTTGTTGTCAAAAAGGGTTCTTTAAATAAGAATGGATTGGATATAGTGTTATTTGTTGAGACTGTTAGCAGTATTACTTTAAGTCTATATTTGTTGTCTTTGCACTGTAACTGGTATTTCTATTGATGCATGTATTTCATCAAGAGAGCAAATTAAAGGTTCAGTGACATTATCATTACATATATTCCTTAGACATTAGAGGTGATGTTGTGTTTAGAGGGAAGTAAACCTATGTGGATATGTGCTGGTGTGGAAATGAATCCATATATGCAAATGTAAATCTCAGTCTATTTACAAGTTGGGTGGAATTGCTCAAAGTTAAAACGCACCTTAATGTAAGCAAATAAGCCCAGCTTGTAACCGGTCCCAGTGCCTGGTGTTAACTACTTAGTCAGTAATAGGCTAATTGTTATTTGGCATAAATGTTTCTTCTCGATTTATATGGAATTCTTTTTTTTTGCTTTTTTTACTTTGTTTGCTTTATGAGAATGAAGCAAAGCTGTTCCTGTTGTTAGGTAGAACTAGTCAGTGCTGTCTAATTTTTATCTTTCAGTATCAGCAAGGGTGAGATTTTGTAATAAAATCATTCACATACAACATGTAACATGTATGAGTGAAACCTGCAGTCCCCTTCCTTTTATCCATGTTAAAGACATAAGAGCATTGGCTTAGATGTTTTATGTTGCAAAGCTTCAGCTGATGCTAATGGTACATATAATTTCAAAAATCTCAAGGACTCAAAACACAAAGATCTATTGCCATGAAAACAAATGTTGTATCAAAGTTGGGTATGATCAAAAAGCTTTGGTCACAACTGTGGAGACCTGGTTAGCTGAGAAAGGACATGGGTTGGTACCTCTGAGCAATCCAGGCCTTTGACTTAGGGGAAGGCCTATGATGGGCGTGGTATGAGGAACAAGGAATGTTGCAACGTGGACAAGAGGAGCTACC
>JAVJGI010000050.1:111382152-111432341 GCA_035590275.1 Ibycter americanus | reverse complement strand
CAGCCTCTCCTCATCCAGGCCCCCTTCTTCTCTCAGCTTCTCCCGGGGCCTCTCCTCATCTCTCCTACATCCCTGGGGTCTTCTTCACCCAGTGCTGTTTAGCTACTTGGCCCAAACAAGCCACAGCTGTACCTTATCCACATCAGCCAACCCACCACCCCAGAAGCAAACCCACAGCTGTATATTATCATTGTTAGTTAACCCTCTACAAGTATACTTACAGGTTTTGTTGGTGTAGTATTGTTTAATATCTTAATGATTTAAAATTTCTGTTGTTTGCTTTTTTTTTTTCTTATTGGAAGGTACTAGCAGAGGAGGAGGAGGAGGATGGGGTACCACTAACCAGAGATACACCAGTGTCGTCCAGCCATCTACCTTTAAGTCTAATACATGGGGTGGCAGCAGAGATCACGGAAGAGGATTTTTTGGCTCCTCTGATTTTGGATCATCAGGCAGCAGCAGAAATGCAGACTTTTCGCAGAACAGATTCTCTGCACTAATAAACAGTCAGAACATGGCTGATGGCTATAAAGATGAAGAGGAGAGACTTCTGTAAGTTATAGTCCTATCTCACTGAAAGTATTTAGAATGAGCAGTTTAAAAGCTTACTGACTTACAAGAGATAATGCAGAGGACATGGTCATGAGGAGGAGGCTGGGATATGTAGTAAGAACCATAGAAAACACTAATTCATTTGGTTCCCTTGAGTTATGATGGCATGGGAAGAAAGTAATCCTTGTTTTGAGCTTAGGTTGGGCAGCTAGGCAACTGTGATATTACTAAGATAGTATGGTATTTAAGTTGTGGGTAGGAGTATGACAGAAGCAAAGATTTCAGTACTTGAAAATAAGGGGTCAGAGCCCCTTGGGCAGCATTTCAGTCACTCTAAAAAAAAAACCAACAGAACACCCAAAAAAACCCCCTCACCAAAAAAACATGCTCTTTGAGAAAATAAACTATGTGACTTGGTTTTCCTGACATTTAAGATAATAAATTGTTCTGCCAATAGCAAAATTATTGAAACCTGGTTTCACGTGTGTGTATCTTAGAGTCAGGTTCAAGGTGATTACAGGGCAGGTGATGAGAAACAACAGGCGTGTGAATTCCTGAAGCAGCAAGGTTTTAGAACCACTTTCCATTATTTTTTTAAGATTAAATTAAGAAAATGCTTAACAGATTATATATTCAGCTTCTGAAGCATGAATGTATATTGTGGTATGAACATCTGAATTACTTAAGAGTCTTTGTTTGCTACTATGTAGTGATCTGCTTGCCCACTTTATTTTTTACCCTTTCACTGTTTGTTTACATTTGGATTTATTTTTGTTTATGTAGCTTCTGTTTCCTTGGTTTTGCCATATCTGGATTCTTCTGCTTTTGATTCTCTTCCAAAAACTTACATGGAACACTTATCTTTCTCCCCATTTTTTCTTTTTTCTGAATTTTGCCATTTAATACTGTGCATGTTCACTTGTATTGTAAAATCGTCTAGTATTGAGAAGGTTTTAAATTGTATTGTGATCTACAGCCTCAGAGAAAATCCCATGACAGCATATGCCATAAAAGGATTAAAAAATACTTTGTGTGTTTTGGGACTTTTTTGTTTTTTTTTTTTTTAAATATCTGGTTTGATTTACTTGCAGTTAGATGATAAATGAAATGCTCTGAAGGGACATTTATATATCTTGCGAATGAGTGCATTTTTTCTACAGAGAACTGAGTACTTTTCGTGTTCATTCTGACTAGTGTCACACTTCATTAGTTTTCACGGTAGCAGGTAGTTGAACCTGACTTTGGCTTCAAACTAGGCAATTGCTTCTGGTGGTTTGGTTTTGACAATATAATTTAACCTCGATGTGTGGTTTTTTGTTTCGTTTTCTAGCGAGTCTATAGTGAAAGACATGGAGATTTGGGAATCTTCAGGACAGTGGATATTTTCATCTTACTCGCCGATGAAAGAAAAGCCTAATGTCTCAGGTAGGTAACGTTTTCAGTGCTGCTCCATATTGCTGATGTTTAGGATGTTTCTTAAACTTGTCCACACTGTTGTACCTCTGTGGAACCATTAGCAAAGTGATGATTTGCCTTACGGTGCAACAGAAAGGAATATTGGATTATGGAAAATTCATTTTGGACATTCACATCTCTGGAGTTCTGTAATGAATCCTTTTTGTGTCTTCAACTGTGACTGACTTCTTACAGGTAATGTAGCAAGGCCCATTTTTTCATAACTATAGAGGACAATTGGAATATTAATGTATTTTCTTGGAGGTTTTTGATTACTCCTCTCCTTACAGGCTTTCCAGATTTCTCACCAGAAGAATTGCATCTGGAGTATTATAACTGCACAGCAAACAATAACATTCAGAGCTATGTAAGTGTTTTAAAAATGCTGACTTACGTGGACACATTTTGGGATTAGGACTTGTTACTGTTCTTCAGGTGGCAGCTCTTGACTCAGTTAATTACCAAAGTCCAGGACGTTATCAGAATGCCAAAATATTTTTCAATTACTGTGCACCAAATAGAGTGCAAAAATAGCTGCTAGTCTGTATGCTCTACCATAACTTCCTGTTTCAGTCTGAGGTCACGGGCGCAAACTGTCAGGTCTGAGATTCTAAAATTGGCGGCCTAATGTCTTGACACATCAGCTCCTACAAAGAGCGGTGGCAATAGACTTTTAGCTAGTCTCAGTTAAACGTATGGTCTTCTCTTAATCTAGATGCTCCTTGACTTAGTCTTGTCCCTGCTTTTTTGTGTTATTTGTAGAAGTTACTTGAATCCTGTCTCACAAGTTTAATACTCCATATGCTATTAGTCAGTTTGATTGTTATAGCTGATAATATAGTGCTTTAGGTAGAACACTAGGGAAGTTTATTTGACCTTGTTCTTTTACATAGCTTTGCAAGGAATTAATGCTGAAAATAGCAGATACTTCTAAGGAGTATATACATTTTCTGGAAAAGAAGAAATACATGTGTTTTTATATAAATATATCTAAATTTATGTGTCTTGTGCCTCCCTCATCATTCTATCAATATCAAGGAAGCCAGCAGAGTTTAATGTTATGCCAGGAAAGGAAATAGGCTATTGGGTAGCTGCAAGTACAAACAAATTGCACTCTTTTTCCTCTTCTCCTTGGTTCTGTATTACGTAAGGAATTGCTGTTGTCACCACTCTTGCTTCATGTGTTTAGAATTACCAGAACTGCATTTTCAGAGACAGGAGATACCTATTTTAATTTTTTTTTTAAATGTCCATTAAAAAAATAGACTGAGATGATTAAACATTACACTATGCCTGGCTATTAAAGCATTTGTGGTCTCACTGAAGCTCATGAGTGCAAGTTCATGAAAGTCTTAGTGTATAGATGACAATTGTATGATACAGTTCTCTCACAAAATGTTTTAAGTACAACATGTCTTTTCCAAAGCATGTTTCTATTCTTAAACTGGGTCAAAATCTGAATTTTCCAGTCAGTTGTATAAGAGTTGATACCGAGCAACATGATCTTCCAGCATGTGACTAGACACAAAAGAATTATTGATGTTTGTGATGTAGGACTCTTTTGAAAAATTAAGGAATTTATTTACAAAAAGGTTACTCGTTCCACTCTTACAGGCATTCAGTACATTATGTTTTTTACTTTTTAGTTTTTAAGGAAAATTCAGTTAGGCCAGGCTTTGCATAAGGTGTGTTGATAAATATAGGAAATTCAGGTTTGAAATTCCTGAAAAGTTATATGTAAAGATTTTCTAGTCTCTTGTTTAATACTTCTTACTCACAGTTATCAAGACACAGGTGCTACTTACTGCTAGTATATGTTCTGTTCAGCAATCCATTTGATCATGTTAAAGGGGCTGATTTAAGTTAAGGAAGTTAATTTCGGCAAAGCTAAATATTTTAGGATGGTATTACTAAAGTGTTCTGAATTCCAGTGTTTTGAAAATGGACATTTTGTTTCAGAAAATGTGGGAGAAGCTAAGGCAAGTCTTAGGACTTCAGCTTAAGGAGTGAGCTCATAAGTAGACAGGCCAGAAATAAAACAAGGATTGAAGAGTTTGTTCTCGTGTACTGAAAACTTTACATATCTTGTGTGTGGTTTAGTTTTGTCTTTTTTTTTTTCCCCACGCACCTAATTCAGATAGTGGTAGAACTTAGATTTAGAAAGTTTCAGGACTTTTTTGTTTAATCTTAATGTTATGTAAAGTTGATTTAAGGGCAATAGTAAGAGAATTTAAAGAAATTCTGTGTTAGTAAGAAAAATTTCAGGTCCTCACCTTGAAGTTTCATGAAAGGAAAAATCTTTTCTGCTTGCCTTAATGAAATTTCTTATTCTAGAAATCTTTCAATGAACTTATCAGATCACTCTTATTTTCTGGTTTTTTAAGTCTTCACCAATAATAAAAACCTGCTTTTCTTTTTCTCCTTTTTAGATAAATTCTGTCCAACAGTTAGCGAAACAGTGGAAAGATCGGCTGCTTCAGTTGAAAACTTTAAATGCATCGACGAAAGCAGCTTTGGTAAGTGTTAATGAAAGGTAGAATGTTCCTGATGTCATTTTTTATTAATCTTGGGCAAAGGTTTTTCTTGAATTCATGTTTTTTTAGACACATCCTACCACACTGTCCTGCAAATGTCGGTGTTAATTTCTGTTAAAAAAAAGAGAAATCTTTGTGTGTTTTTGATAAAAAGATCTCGCAAATGTTCTATAGAAGCTTCAGCTGTTATCAAAGTATTTAACTACACTTCTGCTACCTTTATATAAATAGGTGATAGGTATTGCTTTGAAGGTCCTGGGATACTATTTTACACCCAAATATACGTGATTTTTTTAGGGCATCCTTGTTTGCACCTAAATAGCTGAGACATGAAAATCTTTGATTCCTAGATTCATTGGCAGTCTTATGGTAGACGTATGAACTGTTCCGAAAATGTCAGCTACAATGAGTTACATTCTGGCACTGCAGCCGTGAAAAATATCTGGCATGAAAGTGTTTGTCTGACTGGCAGCGTGAAGACCTTGGCAGTAATCTTAGAACGCTCCTGGGAACATTAGAGAAAGTGTAAGGGTGTAAGGAGGAATTACATAAGAGAATAATGATTGCAGTTTGAAAACTGCCCCATCTCTCCATCTGTGTGTTTTTTATAGTCAGGAGAAGTGTGACTGGATATTCTAGCACTGCCTGAGTCAGGTGAACATGAAAGTCTGCGAACACAGTTTTGGGTCTTAATCCCCCTGTCTGTGGAATCATGAAATTGGTGAATTGCAAGTGGGTGTTATAAAACCCTAACTAAGGAAAACAGTGAATTTCCTTAACTAAGGAAAATAGTGAATCAGGATGGTTCCATGTTAGCAAGGCAGCAGCTGGATCCCAGGTTTGGAATACTGTCACTGGAAGCCATGGGAAAGTAACCATAGCTTAAGGTTGGGATCTGGTTATGTATGTGTATAGTAAGAGGCCAATATCCATCCCACCTTTTTTTTCCCACGTGCTGATGTTGACTCTTCCAAGGTATAATCAATAGACCAGACCAGAATTGTCCTCCAGGCCATCTTAGGATAAACAGAGCGTTTTGGTAATGCCAGAATGAGAAATTGATAGCTAGGTGGGAGAGAAACTGTTTGGATAAAACTTGAAGATCCAAAGAGTCATTGGTACTGGGATGGTGATAAACACTTGTGACTGTAGATGTGTCAGAAGAGAATGCTTGAGTTAAATCCACTATTAAATAGGCAGACAGAGCAAGTTGATTTAAGTGGAGTCTGCATGAAGTGCATTAGTTTTAGTAATATGATCACACCCCTTGGTGTGTTCAGTACTGTAGGTGAAGAAGCAGGATTTGGGCTTTAGCACTGACTACATGTGCCAGCATGAGAAAACAGAGTAAGTCAAAGCAGTGACATAGATGGGGTCATGAAGCACCAACTGAAATAGGTAAGAGATGAGAACGAGAGTTCGAAGAGGTGCTCAGATCATTGAGTGACAGACAAAAATCTATAAACTGTAATATATTTGTTGTTTTGGAGTGATTACAGAGAATAGTGTATAGCCTTAATGCATTTTGTTCATAGCTGTAAGAGCATGCAATTGTGATGAAAGTGATCAGTGTCTAACTTAATCTAAGATGTATTAAATTGGACTGGCCAGCTATGTTTTTGCTTCAAGTATTTATTGAAAGACATTTCACTGTTTTGGAATCTGGTTTTTATTGAAGTATTTGGAATTTTTTTAAGCTATCTGAATTAAAGAACACGGTCACTCAACCATTGCCTGCCTTTGGATTTGGAGGACAGCAAACATCAAGCTTTGGGTTGTCAAGTAAGTTCCTGTATTAACTAACGGTTGGACTTGATCTCAAAGGTCTTTTCTAACATAAATGATTCTATGATAAAAACTGACAGTTAAATATTTTCTTGAGTTTTTCTTCTGCACTATTGGAATACAGCAGTGGTTTAGTATAACAGATGTGCCCATTCTGGTATTTTTTTAATAAATTTTGTAATTGCAGGTTTTCCTGTGAACAGCAGTAGTAACAGTGCTAGCAATTTCTCCTTTAAAACAAGTTCCAGTCTCGTCAGTGCATCATCTGGAAACACCCCTGCTTTTGGGAGCTCTTCCGCTGGTTGTAATCCTCCTGCATTTGGTGTGACGTCCTCTCCTAGCGTATCCCATTCTGTTGGTTTTGGCAGCCTGGCAGCTCCATCTGCAGCCTCCTTCTCATTTAAAACTTCTGAAACAACTAGTGGGTTTGGAACTTGTGGATTTTCAGGGTTTGGCAATTCTTCTGCTGTGAACTTTTCAGGCACCACTCTGCTTACAGCCCTTGGAGCTTCTAATGCAGCAGTAGCAACTTCTCCCTCACATTCAAGCACTACTTTATCTGGACAGACTGCCAGTGCCTCTGGACATAACATAACATCGGCATCTTCTGCAGTCACAAACAATACTACATCAGAAAAGTTATTTACACCAAAGAGTGAATTATCAGCTGAAGAGTTGAAACATTTTGAAGCAAAAAAGTTTACTATTGGAAAGATTCCTCTTAAGCCACCACCATTAGAACTTTTAAATGTTTAGGACTTTTAAGTTTATTCTGAAATAACATGTTATTTCAACTTCTCTGATACCTCAACCACAAAATTGTGTAGTTGAGGTAACAAACTAAAATGCTTTCATTTGAGTTAATTTTAGTTTAATCTCTAAGTCTTCTGCAATAATAAACTCACAGGTATAAATTTGAACATTGTATTTTAAGATTTCTTGGTTGTTTTGGAATGGACCTTTTACATCCAAGAGATGACGAAAATAAAACTTAAAATTCTCTTTTATTTTCTGTACTGTGAAATTCTGGGCAAAAACTATATTAAAAAGGCTTTGTCAAAAGTAAGAATACTTCGGTGAGGTATTCACAGCCTACTGTGAATAGAATGCTAGAAAAAAATGGATGCAGTGCAAGACTGCTTGTTGGGCCACCTTGTCTTTCGCCTCTTATTTAAGGGGTTTGTGCAGTCTTTGACAATTGTGCTTGGAGGTAGAGGGCACCTGTGTGGTCTGTACATGCTACATGCCTCTGTCACCTGGAAGTCAGTTACCTCTGCTGGTTGATGCAATTTGGCTTTTGTTCGTTATTCTTCTGGAGGTCATAAAGCATTCATTAATGTAATACAGTTGGGGGAAGACAGCCTTGAAAGCATTCATCACAAATAAGGAGCTTGTGGTTTGCTGTTTTGACACCTCTTGGATAAAACTTTGCAAGCAGTTGCAAAACTACCTACTACATTTATGTGAATTGATAGAATTTTGTTGTCGGGTTCTCAAAACTTGCTGAGTACATATATTGGCAGTACCTTTTCTGAATTAATAATATTAGGGTATATATTTTTGCCAAGATGCTGTAAAGCAGGGGTCCAAAATCTAGAGGAAGTACTAGAGTCAGGTGAAGAGAACATTTGTTCTTGACTAGGCCCTCCCAATTATGGTTTAATATTACCAAACCTCATATTTAAGAGGAAAGCAAAAGTTTACTCCAAAATGTACATAAATGAATTGATTGTTTCTTTAATATTTAAGATAACATTTCAGTTCTTGCTATAGACCCCATGGCCTTGCTTAAAACTTCACTATAGCTGTGTTTCCTACCAAAGGTCTGTAGCATACTGGCTTGCTAAAGCAGTGTGAACAAATTTGATGTTCAGGATGATAGGCCATGTGTAGGCACTCAGCAGGCTTAATAGAAATCCAGGTTCCTCAGTCCATGTCCTCAGTGTAGATGTACCAGAAACTTGCATATGTTACGTTCTAGCACTGGGATGCTTACATGGATTTTTCTGGTGGTTGTTTTGTATATGAAATAAGGTGTCTCTGTTTTGTTATTGTTAATGACCCAGTGCAGGCTTCCTGTAATTTGCAAACAAAATACTGATATGTTGGCCCAGAGTTCCATTTAATTCTTATGAGTTGTTTTTCCAAGTGGGGTCTCCAGAGCAGTACTAAGACTTGTACAAATTAAGACATGTACATCTGTCAGGGCTCACTTAGCTCTGGTTCATTTATTCCAGTTACTCAGATTTTGACACAAGAACTGAGGAACGCACCAAAATCCGTTATGCCACTGTAGTTGCAGAAATTCCCCATCTTTACAGAAGCTGTTAAACTTAATTTTACAAAACCTCGGTATTTAAAAACAAGGAAACAGAAAAGTGTTTGTGGCTTGTCAGATGAATTCTGTAACTGCCAGAACTCATTCTATTACCTGCTATACTTTCCTGTATTTCATCTGTGAAGCCTTAGTGGTTATCAAACCCAATTCTATCAGGAAACTACAAGTTTTCTTAAAATTTCCTATAATTTTTATTATTATTTGTATTAAAGCAGCATTCTAACATGGCAAGAGTGTATTTTGGGGTAAAGATACAGAATTAAGTCCTGCCGATAACCTTAAGGATCCTATGGCTTGTCTTAGAGTACTGTGGGTGATTCTGTCTTATATTAAAGTAGTAATAGTTTTGAAGTAATTGTGCTTTTTTCTTAATGCTCATCCTCTTAAACAACTACTTAACTAACCAACCAACCAACAACAAAACAAAAAAAAAAAGGAACATTTGAAGTCACAGTTAAGGATAGGCTGCCTCTGACAAATGCCAGAGCTATCTTTACTAAGTTGAAGTGTCTTTATACACAAGGCTACTGCAAGATTTTTGAGCTTCAGTACCTCAGTGCTGCTGCTGTGCTACATAAGAGCTTAAACCAGCTTGCCTTTGAACTTAAGTGATGAGCTAAAACTTAGTCTTTCTTAGGAGTATCTCAGCGTGCTGTTGCTGCAAAGGATCAAATGTGCTCAAGCACTTTTTTAAGTGGAAGTGCTTTTGCTTAAAAAAAAATAATCGTAGGGCCATGAAAAATCTGAATAATCTACTGTACGTACCCAGAAGAACATTGGCTAGATGTTCTCCAACATCATTCTAACCTACAGGGACCTAAGGGGAGAACCTTGCCATTAAGAAATAGAAAAGTTGAGGGAGCTATTCCTAATTCAGATGACAATAAATTAAAAAAAATCACATTTGATCAAATTTTTTGAACAAATGTGGTTTTTTTGGATCATCATCTCACCCTCAAAGAAAAATAAGAATCACTAGTACAGAGATACTAAGACTTGGTGTTTCATCCCAAATGAGCATCTAAAAAGATGGCAGAGAGCAGTGTGATATGAGTTAGCTAGCAATAGGCAAGCTGTGTATTTGGCTGCTGAAGCAGAGATAAGGACAGGATAGAAGTAAATAGTATTGCTCTAGTGGGCTTGCTAAAGTGCAGAAAATCAGCAACCATTTGTCAGTAGATCGAAGCAATCTTTCCCAACATTTGCACGGTTGTTTTTTTTTTTTCCTGTTCATCCTGTTCTATTTTTGTTATACTTGATATCAAAGTTGGTTGCAAGTACAAAGGCGGCTAAATAATACCTTCCTTTTAGTTACAATCCTTTTTTTTTGACTTTGCCTTTTTGCAACTGTGGGGTTTGTTTTTTATGTGTGTGTATTTCTCCAGAAAGTCATAATATTGTGATCTGGCATATAAAACCAGATGCAGGGTGGCAGCAAACTTGCAGGTCTCACTGTACCTCGTTGGAGAACAGGAAGCATGAGGTGAAGGTCCAGACAAAGAGGTGTAACGTGTCCTGGTTAGCAGAAGAACTTGGTCTGTGAAATAGGCCAGAACATTCAAGCTCCACGTGATACTTGCAAGTACTTCCCTCACTTTGAAATAACAGGATTTATGAGTCACTGAAATTCCTGTGGTGTGGTACAAACAACTAATCTGAAGAATGATTTGGAGTTTTGGTTTCCAAGAGATCATGGATTAATCCTCAGACAGCAGCACTTGGGACTGGCTGTACACAGGAGAAAAACACTCCGCCGCCCTAGCAGAGGAAGTAACCCAGCATCTAATAAATGGCGTTTTCTCTGCCCTTTTCCCTCCAGGTGATAGTAGCAGCACTGGGGGTTCTCAAAACATGAGCTAGTAGCAGAGAAAGCGGGGGTGGGGGAGCAAGCCTCAGAGAGCATTACAGTTTTGTCTTGAAAGTTCAGCATCATAGTGGCCGTGTGCTCTGTAGTTTCACTACGTGCAGTGGAAAGTGGCAAGGTAGCCTTACACTGAGTGAAGGAAGATGGACTGCAAATAATCAGCTGACGAGATTTAAGCCTCAGAGAATAAAGCTAAGCGCATCAACAACAATAAATTAACAACAGCCAGAAGGATAAGGAAAGAAAACCTTTCACAAACATGTCTGGAGGGAAAGGAATACAAAAGGCCTATTAATACAGGAGTGCTGAAGTAAGATTGATAACTCTGAAACGGTGGGAATCTATTTAAAAAATACTTGAAATGAGGGACAGTTGGAAATCGATGAGAATGTAATGCAGTAACTGATAAAAGGCAAGTAAGAAAATGTTTGTGAAAAGTGAGCTTACTGCAGCACAGCGGGAGTCCAGACAATTTGCCGTACTGCTCACTAAGGGAATCGGCTAATGGACTTGCTGTGGGTCTGATAATTATTCAGATAAGTGAGAGCACTAGGGATGTGCTAGCAGGCTGGGGAAATAATATACCGTAGCAAGCAAAGGTGCTTATTTTGTTGATGGTTACAAATAGTTTGAGGAGATTTTAAAGACAGGTCATTTGGCTTTTAGTAGGGTGTTTGATACAGGCATTTAAGAGGTGTCGGATGTTTACAGACCAGTGATATGGGCTAGCGGTTAGTCAGAAACATTGACGAGCAAGTGAACGCTTTTTGTTTATAGTTCACCTCCCATGTCCTAATGTAGAGGGTAGAGAGAAACTACAACTTGATATTTACCTGAACAATAGTGGAGGAAGAAAGCCGTAAGTGTATTTAGAAAATTTAAGTAGATATCTAATTGTATTTGACCTAATATAAGCAAGCAGCTGAAAAGGAAAAATCTAGACAACTAGTATTCAAAAAGACAGAGAAAACTGTAGAGCTGAAAGGTACTGACAGTAAGTCGGACATGAAGCCACAGTGGGTTAGATCAGCAAAATGTAGGAATCTCCTCCAGCTGCAGTAATACTGCGCTTGGGCCTGAGCATACAGCTGCCGGAGAGCTGCGTGGTGAGCAGGGGATCCAGAGAGCAAGCAAAGCCATTGGAAATGAGGATTTAGGAGGAAGCTTAAGAGCTGAGTAATTAGTGCTTGGTGAGAGCAGAGGCTGTGACATGGAATGACCATCTTATTGAAAGGGTGCTTTCTCAGAAAGGAGGGGATGAGATTTTTAAGGCATCTTGAGTAACCAGCATATTGCGGAGCTTCCTCAGAGGTGTCTTCAACAGGAAGTTTCCCGCCTGGGAAAGTCCTTTTCTTCCTCTATTAAGATCTGGCCAAGCCAAAACCAAAACACTAGAAACAAATCCCGACCTGCCAGGACTAACAGTACATGACATCAGAGATGCAGCCGTCAGCTTAAATAGACCTGATCCCTTGCCTTTGAACCAAAATATGCCAGTACTTGTGAAGAGAGTGACAAGAGTGCAACGCTGAATGTTCAGGGCAGGCAGCTATATGTGCCTGCCACCTTTCCTGGGAGTGGTTTAGGAGGCTGGCCATAAAAAGGGAACCTCTCCTCACTGAGTTTGAAGAGGCAGATTAGCTCCTAACACTGGGGGTTAATACGCCTCTTGGTCTTGAAACTCTCACTTGCAATTGCCTCGTTTTCCTGTTAAGAGTAACCAAGTAGAAAACCAGAGAGCAGATCTCAGCAACTCAACCTTAGGCAATATTCTTATTTAATCTGCAATGCTGTTTCAAGTTTTCAGTTTGGTCTGCAGAATAAAGCTAGGCACAGTCTTACAACACTGTGTAATGCAACAAGCTCCTCAGTGGGACTTACCCTCCTGCAAAAGAACAAAAACAGATCTTGAAATGGAGGGAAGAAGAGCAAGAAGAACAACACAATTTAAATGTCAGCAGGCTGATCAACATTGTTGTTCGAGTACGTGGATTGCTTTGTCTTTTCTCCACAGGCGGTAGGGTTTGTTCTTACCTTGTCATATGAGAGATGTAAGAAACAGGTTTTACGTCTTAATCCTTCCAGCAGGCAGATCCGCTGTGTTGCATAGTAGTCATCAGACAAGTGATCTGGTGGTTTTAAAGTACCTGCAGCAACTATATCCTGTTCCACCTGAATTTCTGTTTTGTTATGGCAGTGCATGCTTAGCAAACTAAATGCTTTCTAGTCAGCACCGATTCAAGCTTTCTAAGTTTTCCATGGAGCCTTATCTTTGCAAATCACATGAAATGTGCCCCTTGTATATGCCCTACAAAGTAAATTGATTAGTTCTAGTTATACAAAAAATATACAAAATAAACTCATCCTCCTGTATGAATCAAACAAGCAACATTTGCGTATGTGCATGTAAAACCACGTCCCACCACTTTTAAAGGGAGACGAATGGGGTACAGTTTTGATCTCCGACAGCTTAGCTTTTCTGGCTAACCAGTGCTGTTCCATTTTTTCTCAGCCTGACAACTATCTGTACAGCACTGGCTTGTGATGAGCTTCAGTATTAAATATGACAATTTTGTTGTTGTAGTTTACTTCTGCAAGTATGGGTTCCTCTTGAAGTATCTTTAATGATGAAATAGAACTAAAATCATATAAAACTGAAATAGCAGTTTATAAGCATGGGTTGCATTTTTGAAAAAAGGCTGGTATCACTTACTCTTTCTGTATAATAAATGGCTAGTAGCTGAGGTGGAGAAGAGCCCTCTGTATTCACTATACATTAACTCTTTTGGGCAGAAGGGAGCCTTCAGCGTTCTCCCATGGCCTGTGTGCTTGCTCAGCAGCTTCAACGAGGCTGGGGACCAACAGGCCCTTGCAAAGCGAAGTGCTGCTGGCACTTTGCTGTAGGAACTTGGCATAGCATAAAAGAGAGACCCAGCCTGCAGGCAGATCTACCTGCCTTGAGATAAGGCTGCCTCAAACTTCACTGTAGATCTCCTGCCTGGGGTCTGCTTCAGACATCTCTGTCTCTAACCTATCTGACTTCCTGGAGACTGGTGCCTTTACCCCCTGCCCTGCGTGCCTCCCACTCCCCCCAGGCTCCTGGTCCCCTGCCTTTGCATAGTGTGGGACATGACTGCCTTGGCTTCCCCATGCAGGTTTTGCGGGGGGAAATGACCACCAGAAACCCCTCCTCTCCAGAGGTCTGTGCCTCTTCCTAAAGGCTACATGGGAATTCACATGTGCATGAACGCTGATGACCCTGTCAGGACACGGTATTCATGAATTATTTGAGACACCTCCAAGCCAGCCTGAGAGCACAAGCAGAGCTGTACATCACAGGCAGATGCTGATAGAGCTCCAGCGTGACTTGTCTTTCCAGCTGGTGCTCTTTCAAGCTTCTGTTCCATTAGTGCCCTTTCAAACACATTCAAACTCTGTATCGTATGAGATTCCTTGCAAAATGCATCCCTCAACCTTTAATCATCTTCTGTAACCAGTGGTCAACTCCTGCCTGTTCTTCCCAGACAGCTGCCTTTGCGGGCACTTCTCAGGACCACACCTAGAAACTCAGAGATACTAAAGCTGGGAGGACAAGAGTGCTTAGGGTTCTCCAGACACTTGTCTGAAACAGGTCAGAAGGGTTTTTTTCTTCTAAAACACACTGATACAGAGATGTACCTTCCTGCCTGGCTTGTCCACTAGCCCCCCACCCCTTCAGTAGGGAGCATGCTACAGGGACAGTCTCGATCCCAAGCTGTGCAGCGGAGGCAGAGGTGGCACCAGCATTTTGTCATCCATCAGGCGTACACCCCGGGGAAGGAGGGAGCACCTCTGGGCCTCCACACAGTAATGACTGTAGTCTGTCTGCTAACAGTTGCTTAATTGTCTGTCTGCTAACAATCACATTAACTTTCTCCTACTTTTCCCTTCTGAGTAATGCTGTACAGAGGATGAGGAAAAGAGGGGCGAAAAAAGGGGGGTTGGGGGGGGGCCCAAAGTACTCAGGCAAGTTTGCTGAAATGCATGATACTGCCAGGGGAAAAAGCCTGGACACCCTAACTTTTGGTTATATGGTTGAAGCACAAGTCCATCCTTTTCACAGTAAAACTACAGAGCAATGCCTATCAAAGCACACACATTATACAAGAAACACAAGCAATATAAGTCAATCCTTGCAGCAGGAAATATATCTGGTTGCCAATAATAGGTCTGTGCTGAGGCAACCAAATTATGTTGGACATCTGACAACATACGCTGTCCTATCTGTGCTGAAAAAACAGGGGGCTCTCTCTGACCTTTTCTTCTCTATTTATCTACTTTCTTTTTGGAAAAATATTGGGTAACATTAAAGAGATTAGCAGAGTGTCTCAATATTAAATACAGTACTGGAAAACAAATAAATGCACACAAGACGCTTCTTGATCACCGCTGCAATAAACTGGTTCTGGCAGCAAAGAGATTTCTCCTACTTAAGTGGTCACTGGACACATTCCATCCTTATGATGGTCTACTTTGAGAGGATTTATTCTTCCAACAATAACATAACAGAAACAGTCACGAACAGAGGGAGTCCTATAAAGTAACTAAAGAGTCCATGAGAACAATATGTGGTGTTTTTTTGTTGTTTTTAGAAATCTGTTAGTGTGTGCGCAGCTGTAATTTATAGCTTTGCATCCTCGATCATTTACTTAGGAGTCTGTATACATTGCACTGCTTGGTGTACAGGAAGAGGAAATCAATTGCTTTTTACAGCATTCCCACCTCTGATGCTGGGTCTGTGATGATTCACGCAGCCATGGAGGTCAGCCGGAGGACTCAAGAGCCAGGAAGCCCCAGTGCACGCTGTGCATCTTGCGTGCCCTGCTCAGCTCTCACAGACCCTCAGCGTGGTCCCATCTCTACAAAAGATGCCCCAGAGCTGTGGTGCTGGCTGTTAGCCATCTAAAAATTTCCCTATGGAAGCAGGACTTCCAAATGCCAATTTAAGTTTCTGACATAGCGCACAGGAGCCAGAAAACTGTTGAGGTCCAATTCATGATATTTTCTGGTTTATATTCAAATTACTCAATTTTAGCAGGTTTCCTAAGAAAATGACATGGTTTTGATTATACTGTCTGATCATTTGTCTGTAATTCCTTCTGCACCAGTCACTTTTTTTTAAGCCCATGGCCAATTTCCAGGCGCTTAAGTCTTGAAGATGACTATATTCTCATAGCTGTAGTAAGAATTGGCAGCTGGATAGGGAAGGAGACCAAAATCAGTGTTGCAACTGAAAGAAAAACAGGCAAAACTCAGCTGCTATGAATACTGTTAGCAACTGGCTGACTGATCAGCACATATGAAAATTAGTATCTAGAGTAGTTTGCCAGACTTTCACCTCATTGGGGTATTACAGAGGACAAAGGTCACCAATCTATAAGAAACTAAGTTTCATGCACACATTCTGTGAGTCAAATCCAGCTTGTTTCAAATATCAAAGCAAAATCCTTCCATGTTCGAACATGAAGTTAAGCCAGGAACAAGGAGCAACACTGTGTAAGTTCAGATATAACAAAGAATTGAGGCTCCTAACTTCACACTGGATTGCTAACTTGCTGCTGATTTCATACTTCATTGAAATCAATGGAGTTATTCATGATCCAAAAGCCGTGCTGATGGACACCAAGCCTCATCATTCCTAGCATCCTGCCATTGTGGGATCTTCCAGCCTCCCAGAGCTTATGCGGACAGCAGGATCATTGCAGAAGAGCTTCTACAATGAAACAGAAACCATGAACAATCTTTCACTTAAATGAAACTGGAAATAACAATCTTACTAAAATATGACAATTGTTACAATTTTTTTTTTTACTTCTGGCCACTTTCTAGCAATAATTGTTCACTAACCCACTACTGTATCACTAACCCTTCATCCTGTCGTATGACACACTACATTAATTTGCTTGCTCTTTCCTTTGACAGAGAATACCATTTCTGCCAAAACACATGTGAAATCCTTCAAGACATTTCACATATCCTCAGATTATTTTGAAGAAAATACTGGCTATAATTATCAGCTGAGGAGATTTGCAACGTATTCATTCATCTTCTAATCTTAAACCTAACAAAACTTACTCCATAAGGCTTAAGGTACAGGAGTATCTGAATGAACTCAGACAATGTGAGGTGTTTTTCCATCACGCCTAGCAGACCCAAGAAGCCCAAACAGCCACTGTCTCCCTCTGTTCAAACTGGAGAGAGCTGACCATGTATCAGTACATGCAGCCTCCTTTACTTTGCAGGGCAAACACTGCCCCAGACAAGGATCCAAAACATTCAAGGTGACGCAGGTCTAAGTAAGAATATTTAGACTCACCAGTAAACTGGAGCTCAGGCAGACTCCAGAGCACAGCTTTGATGGGCTTTCACAGAAGACACTGCTGAACCAGTAACCACATCTCCTCTAACTTGACATAGCTTCTGACTGCTCACATACCGTCATCTCCAGAAGGTGACCTCTCTTACACAGTTATCATACAAGGCTTGATGAAACTTTTGAAACAGTCAGGCAAGACTTCCCCTGTGCAAGAGTAAAACAAGAGAAAGCAAACAGCAGACAACGCTAGGTCAAGCCTTCAGCCCTACTGCATTGGTCCTGGACCACCCGCGCTGCCGGGGGCAGGGTGCCTGCAGTGGCGTGCTTCTGCCCCCTCTCCAGGCTGTTCTGTGACCCCGGGAGCTGCCCACTATGCCTCAGCGCCTTTAGTAGTGAGCTGGACTGTTAAGCACCCCTTGACCATACCAGTAACTCTTACTTGGCGAAGGCAGAGACCAGCACTGTCCGTACTGGAACCCCCGCTGACTGGTCGAAACAGGGAATGAGAATGGAGACAGTTGTTCTCTGACGACCCCGGAATGCTCCTGCCCGGATTGTAGGCCGAGTGGTAACCCAAGAGAACAATACCATTGTTCTTGGTTTTGAGAAATTGCCAACTCAGGTTGTGGCCAGGATGGAAATTTACTGTTGACTAAAGCCAGTCATCTCACAGCCTTATGAAGAGCAGTCCTGCAGTGAGCCTTCTGAGCTCTCGGGGCCCGCAGCGGGCTGCGACCAGCACGTCCCTCCGAGCGGGACACCGCGCAGAGCTCACAGATCACTGAGTCTGCGATACTGGGGGCACCATCACGGAAAGTCAACAAAGGGCCTGGGCTGATACCCCTGCTCCTTGAGGCTCAACCCTTCACCCACTGAGCAACGCAAAGGTGTAAGATGTGAGTATTTCACTGAACTCGAGGGCAAACATTTAGTAGGTATACCTTTGCTGTAATATGTATTGCAAGCTTGAAGTAGTTAGGTTAATTATGGAATTTTGTGATTTAAACAAATCAGTTTGCTTCTAAAATATTATAAATAATCTTGAACTGTGAACAAACTTTCTCTTTTTCTCTCTCTGTACCCTTTAGATCTAATCTGTTGTCCAAGTCTAAGACTAGGAACAGATCTGGCTGCACCTAAATTCTGTGAGAGTTTAGAATGCAAGGGGGTCTGCTCTGAACCTTGTGACTCAGCAGAAGGGTCTCCCTTATTCTTTACCCCACTTTCTGTATCTTTCCCTTTTAGAAATAAACTGTTGACCATCCAAGACTAAGATTGGATCCAGCCACACCTAAACTGTGAGAGTTTAGAAAGCAAGGGGGTCTACCCTAAGCCTCATGACTCAGCTGGAGGATCTCCTTTACCCTTTTATACCTTTGATCTTTATAAATTGTCCCCAACTCTATTCTGACTTGATTTTGACCTGATTTACCTCTGTGCATTTACTCCATTTAATAAGTAGTAGAGTGAACGTTGCCATCGAATCTTGTGCAGTCACATTTCCACAAGTTCATATTAAACCTATTTCACTTAAACTCTTTTGTGGTAATTCTTTAAGCCACCTGACCCAACCGCTCCTTTTGCAACAGCCTCCTTCCCACTTGCTCCAGCTGTGGCCCACTGCAGCCTGAGAAGGTGAAAGCAAAGAAGCAGGTGTTGATTAGTCCCTTACAATGATAATGAGAAAAGCATGACGGTAAAAGTTTGCTTGGGTCCCTAGCAGAGGATTGCATCTTTATGCGTGTTCTCCCCTCTGTGGGCACATAGGTTCCACTGAGGTATGTGTCCTGGATCATCAAAATATTACCCTAATCACACAAAAAAAGGTGTAACTATGCTACTTATTCTTTGTTGCCACACTCTCTTCCTGCCTCCCAAATGTTGCTACCTGCATTGGCCAGGCTGGAAGCCACCCCCGATTACCTGCTGGTCCTGTGGCTACCACAAGAGCTTGAGTTAATACAAGAGCTACCTCTGCTTATGATCAATGAGTTATATAGATAATGGGCAACTACTAGGTAGGGTTGTGTTTAGCCAGGGCACCAAAGCTGTTATGGTAGAAGACAGGCTGAGCTGAGGCCATACCATAGAACCACAAGAACACATGAAAACACTTCTGCAATACTGGTGCTTGGCTGTCTGGATGATCATTATATGGTCATGAAATACTTAGCACAAAGCAGTGACCAGATGATTGTGGCTGCTAAATACTGCTGTGGTACTAACACTAAGTAGTTCTATTAGCAAGTTCATTTTGCCAGTTCTTAATCACAGAGAAACTTGGGAAGATATAAACATCAAAGGAACCCTTCTCCCTTCCCTAACCAGATAAGTCTTGTCTTTATTCCTACAACTTTAAAATTCCTCACCCTACTCAGTTTGAAAACCTGCTGTAGGCTGTTAGGATTTAAATCAGTACATGCTTATTTGGAGACTTTAAAGGTAAATGAAAGGTTATGCAGGCTGGTACGAAATTGCTTCCTTTCGTTTGCAGGTACGTAAGAAACAGAATTACATACCCTTCTGGTCTCTCAAACTGTACACTATAATCATAGAATCATAGAATAGTTTGGGTTGGAAGCGAGCTTAAAGATCATCTAGCTTCTGCCATGGGCAAGGACATCTTCCACCAGACCAGGTTGCTCAAAGCCCCATCCAGCCTGGCCTTGAACATTTCCAGGGATGGGGCACCCACAGCTTCTCTGGGCAACCTGTCCCAGTGCCTCACCACCCTCACAGTAAAGAATTTCTTCCTAATATCTAACCTAAATCTACCCTTTTAGTTTAAAACCGTTACCCCTTGTCCTGTTGCAACAGGCCCTACTAAAGTCTGTCCCCACTTCTCTTATATGTCCCCTTTAAGTATTGAAAGGTCACTATAAGGTCTCCTCGGAACCTTCTCTGTTCCAGGCTGAGCGACTCCAGCTCTCTCAGCCTGTCTTCATAGGAGAGGTTCTCCAGCCCTCTGATCATCTTCATGGCCCTCCTCTGGATTCATTCCAACAGGTCCATGCTCCCCAGGCCAGTAATGTTTTAACTGAGTTTAAAAGGTCTCCATAAAGATTGTGATATACCTTAAAGCACAGAGCTGCCTGCTCTCAGCGCGATCTCTGTAAATCATTATTAGCAAAAAACTTGTATCCATCCACTCTTTCTCCACACAACTCTCTGCAAAAGCATTAGAGGACTGACTGAAAGAATCGAGATTCAGAAAGGAGCTTAACCAAAGGTCTTTACTGGGAAACAGACCCTTATGGACGTTACTACAACTCCTGCAGCCATTGAAATGGCCCTAGACGGAGGTGTAGCAAAAGAAAAGGACTCGTCCAACGAGAATGCAATGAGTAGGGATGGAGTCTTTTTTAAACTGCCTGCTTTGTCTTAGTCTATATTTGCTCTGATTTAAATAGTGAATAGTTCTCATTTATGTTCTAACCAGATGTAGCTCTTGAGGACCAAAGCCTTTCTTGTGTATCAGGGATGCTTGTCTTAAGGCAAAGCCATCTCACAACTCAGGATGACTTGGTGGTCCCCACCCAACAGGAAATCATCTTTCTTCCTGAAACTTTTTTAAAATTTAAAAGTAATGTCTATTACAAATACATTATGAGAAAGAGTTCTGCATAATCTGAAAATACATGAAAAGCATTCAGATACTATAGGAATGAAAACTATAAAACATGTTGTAGATAAATAAAAGACAGAGTTTGCAAGTCCCTTTGCTTTCAGTACAGAGTTGTGATGAAGAGGCAGGTTCTGTAATTTGAGCAAAAATTTCAAGATGATGGTATTTTCTGGGGCTTTTGACTCCTGTCTGCATGAACACACCATCTTGAAGCTTCCCAACAAATGTCACCTGATGCCCAAAGCATGTGACTATGAAACAGTGTAAATGTCCTCCCTGTGCCTTTCAAGATACTCAAATAGTGTCCTTAAGCCTTGTTACATTTGACTTCAAAAATTTCATATTGCAGTTTGTTCCTTACTTGTTTCATTTATAGTTGCTGTTAAGTCTAAGAGCCTTGAAAACCTGGCACTAAATTCTTAATGAAATACTTTGTGATTTTCATACAGTTTTCTACTGAACTTAGAAAGCCAGAGACATTTTTAGCTGCCTAAATTGCGGAGCAGTTGTCAGTGTAGTGGCCATCCCGGGGAGAGACTGTATTAGCTGCTGGGAAGACTATGGCTGGGTTATCCAGAGGGAAGGGGAGCTGGTTTATGATGTTTTGGTGGGGTGCTCCACCAAACCAAAATGTCACCTTTGATCACTTTCTCTCAGAACGTTCCCATTTCACATGAATTCAAGAAAGAATCAAAGTTGCCTTCAAACGTTTTCAATCACTGTAAAGTACGAGTCCTTAACCCAGTATTAGAAGAGCTGGGGGGATGTACGGAGTCAGGAACACCTGAATGCCTCAGCGCAGCAGGCAGAGTGCTGATGGTGGTTACTGATAATAAGATATACAGCTGCATGGTATTTCTACATATTGTTATGCTTGCCACCTTCATTTTGCTTAAAGTATTACTAACCCTGCCTCTGCCTGATTTTCCTCCCTTACTTATAGAAAGCAAAGTTACTTACCCAAAGAGCAGGGTGGCAATGGAGTCTCCTTCTTCATACCCATGCATCTTTCTCCCAGCTGCAAAAGACGTTTTGAACACCCACCTCAACATGCTTTTCCTCTTACAGATGCTCTGAAAAACACACCCAGGCAGTAGTGATGTTTTTAACTTTTTCTTTCTGAAAAATCTCTCTACCTTCTCTCCTCAGTCACACAGCCCTGTGCATTTACTATGAAGCTTTTTATCTCGCTTCAGTTAGACAGGGAGACATGTATCATATCAGCAGTTTTGTGCTGTTAAGACACAAGCAAAAAATAAAAGCAAATGAACTGATCTCATTGTTCTGATGGTTCAGCTGTGGTTCAACGAGACAATTTTGAGACATCTTACAATTAAAGACATCTACCAGAACCCAGAGCTAGATTTCTCCTGAGGTATTAGTGAAAACCAAATCCATGCAAAATGCTGATCTGAAAAGTGGCTGCTGCTGCCAGTGCTCCAGCCCAGTGACACGGTGCCTCAGCGATGCTATTGACTCTTCTGACACTGCTGCCAAGCAGCAACATCACTGCAGCCAACGGCATCAGACGGTGTTCTCACTGTGAGGTTGTGAGGTTCATTTGCTCTTTTTCACTGATCAGTGACCTCTAGCTGAGTTTTACTACTCAGTAGATGATTTCTGCCTAAAAATGTAAACATTTGTATGTGCCAAGTACAGCAGCATAGAAGGGGAAGGGAACATAAATGCATATCTGGGTGAAATCCAGTAATTCAGCTGCCAAAATAGGTAAGCAGCTTCATTAAGTTTTCTCCCAGCTTCAGAGTTTTTGAATTTCATCCTAGACAACAACCACCATGACAAGGTAAAGAAGCTCTGACTTCCCATTATATTCTAAATAAAATAAATATAGCCGTTTGGGCTGTATACTACATTTCTTTACATTTGTCAATGTCTTGGTTAACCTTCTTGATTTAAATAAAATTAAAGTACATGGAAATGTACTAGTAATTAATTAGTCTGTTCTCAGCACCCATCTGATATAGTTTTTATTTGTTATCAGAACATTCACAGCAGTTGAACTGTTAAGAAAGTTGTTCAGTGAAGAATGATTTACAACTTGAGTTTCCTTGGTGTATATGTCTTAGCAGACACTGATTTTCCTTATGTTCTTATTTTTCATTCTATGAAACACCATTTGATAACCAGTTTTTCTTGCCTAAAGTCCTTTTGTATTGTGTAATAATAGAACTACTTGCTCAGAAATGTAGCAAACAATTGATAACTAAGAGATCAAATTATCTCTATTTTCTTTTTATCATTTTGTTCTTATTTCATAAAAACATAATTTTTTGCCCTCATCTGAACACCACTCACCACACCTGCAGCACGAAAAATCAATCTAAACTTATAGAGGTCCATTTTCCATACATTCCATCCATTTCCAATACAATCCACTTTCCTCCACTTACACTTCTCATTTCCTTTATTTTCTTTTCTTCAAGACTGTCCCAGTTTTTATACTTTGATATCAGACACTTACAGTGCAGTATTAAATTCAGACTATTCCAATTGGATATAATATCCATTACTAAGAACTGCAACTATCTTACATTGGATCTGAATTATTTTTTATAACTGTTCAACTTCTTCCCACGTGCAGCAGAACTGAAGCATTTGCAGCAAAAATGTAACCCCATGTGTTAGGCACGGCAGCGCTCTCTCTTTCTTCCAGACCACTGGCGTGCAGCAGTGCTCTGCCCAACCAGCTGCAATTAAGTAGCATGGCTGAGGGAACATTGGTTAAGCTATTTTGCTCTTTTAGGAAAGACAATCTAAACTATAGATCTAAGAACCAGATTTTTCTGTTACATGATGCACGTACATTTTCTGTAATGACTCTTATCAAGTCATATAGTATTTCCCATGCACAGCTCATAGTTCTGGTGATCCATGCATTACATGTGCTAGCCAGAGAGATTTTACCCTTAGTATTTGACTTAAGCCAGGGATTGCAAGTAGGCTGCTGTATTAAATCAATTTTTTTGGTTCTCATACAGTAACACAATAAAGTCACGTTAGGTTTTCCAGTACTGGCAAAGAAAGTTGAAATAAAATATCCGTATTCCAATGCAGATTTACAACAGAATCAGTGCAAATTTACAGCTTCTATCACAGAGAATATAAATAAAGGATATCGGTGTTTAAGACAAACTGGGAAGACTAACTCCTATATATTTAATATATGTAAAGATATATTTCCCTGCCCACATGTGATCAGAACTGTTAAAGACTATTATGTAATGAATTTGGGAACAGGGCATTAAAAATACACTTTTCTCCCAGTGAACAGAAACCAGCAGCTCCTGTTAAAGTTTTTGCAAGCAGGAGCCTCTCCAGCCACGCGTCACAGGGCTGGGCAGTAACCCGTGCTGACCTGGGGGCTGCACACCAGCCTGGACTTCCTCCACTCCCCTGCCAGCGCCGTCTTGCAACATCAGGGCCAGATCCTGCCACCTGCTGCTTTGCAGCAGCTGACATCGACGTGGTGATGCACGTGTGCATGTGGGAACGGGCAAGTTACAGCACAACCAGACTGCTCCTCCCGTGCCTCACCGGCTAACCCATGGTCCCAGCAAGCTGTGACCACTCTGTGCAAGTGGCAGCAGGTAAACTTTGAAAAACCCAGCCCAAACCAAAATCCATATGACCTTTTTCCTTCTGTTTCCCTCCAGGCCCCCAGATGAGTCCTCCTCAATGCTGTCAGCCACAGAAGGAGGATCCAAGTGGATTTAAGTCCTAGGGTGACAGCCATACAGCACTAGGAGCACAACAGCTCCATTTACTCAGAGTTTGACTTTCTTTTATGCCATAAATGTTACGATCTAAACTGGGCTTCTAGCTAGAAAGCTGGTTGCTATTTAATATATTCAGCCTTTTTCTCCCCTCTTTACTGCCTGTATATTCACTGCTGTGTCTAGCCTCTAAGGAAGAGGTTACTGTCTGAATTAATGCCATGAGTCAGTGGGAACACAGTCCAAAAAGTGCAGAATTTTGCCCATATTCTTGCTGTTAACACATTAAAGAGTATGTGATGCTAAAGTTCAGCTGCCAGCATTTTCATTTATTCTGACTCCTATTTCAGGGAAGTGCTGAGGTTATTTCTCAAGCAGTCAAGGCAATTTCATTGGACCACGAAACAACTGAGCTTCTGTGCTGAGCTCTTATCCCCAGCTCATAAGTGAAACACAGCATATACAGGGAATAAGGTACAATTGAGTACATTCAGTTTATATTGTTTCTTAGAAAAGCTTTAAAGAAGCAGACTGGCTGAAAGACTACTTCTCCTTCAGTGTCCTCCCATCAAAATGACTACACAGCAGATGTTCTCGTTAAGTATATTTTCTTTGATATGTCACCTTTTTGGTTGGGTTTTGCTGGTTTGGTTGTTCCTGGATTACTTTTTTTGAAGAAATTTTTCTCTTTTTCCTAGCCAAAATATCAAAATATCAATGAATGACTTTAGAGAAAGCAGAACTTTTCAGCAATAATTTGGTTGCTCTCTCTTGAGCTGAATGATACAAATTCTCTTTTAAAACCTCTTTGAGCCACAGGGAGGCCTGAATGGATTTCATTATAATATGATGTAAAATATGGGTCTCACACAATCATAATCATGCACTTTCCCAGCACTCATCTGCCCTCCTGATTGGAAGAGAACTGTGCCTTGATGAATCATTGTGAATATAAACCACGTAACTAACAGTTCATTAAATCAGTATCAGAAAAGTAGTACAGAAAAACCAATGTCCAGACTGTGAATGAACTGTGGCAGCTTCAAAATTGAAAGTGGGTCAGCTGAGGTGCACACAGCGCAAGCCAGAGGCTTACAGAGGCCTTCAGAAGACCATGAGCTACAGCAGCAGAACACTGGGATACCAGGATAGCAACACCTCCTCCTTGCACTGACACCATAGCTAAAAAAACCAACAAACCTGCCTAGAGACATTGAATAAACTTGCTTTGTTTACACACCTCTAAAAAAAAGATGGATGGTGTGGTCTGGAGGGTCAATATCTGTTGTTGTGCTTCGTCTTCAACTGCTGTTCATCCGCACAAATGAGTGGGAGCTCCCATGGGCATGGGAGCCAACTCCACCTGTGGGGGATGAGTGGGTCGGGGCACTCGGTGGTCTGTACCTCAAGGCTGAGTTCTCATGAGGATTTTCTGATGTCAAAGCACTGCAGACAATTCCTTAGGTTCCCCTACTGTCCCCACAAGCTGCTTTCATGAGGCTTTTTGGGGCACTCTGTCACACACATGGCTGAGTTTAACGTTCATAGGAAGGGACAGAGAGACACCCCTAAAAAGGCGGAGAGCTGGCATGCTCATTTGAGCCTCCCCGCTAGAGGAAATCAGGCCAAAAAAGACTTTCATCACCAAAAAATCTCAGAATTATATAGAATTATAGAATCATAGAATCATTTCGATTAGAAAAGACCTTTAAGATCATTGAGTCCAACCATAAACCTAACACTGCCAAATCCACCACCAGACCATGACTCTAAGCACCACAGCTACACGTTTTAAATACCTCCGAGGTGGTGACTCAACCATTTCCCTGGGCAGCCTGTTCCAGTGCTTGACAACTCTTTCGGTGAAGAGATTTTTCCTAATATCCAATCTAAATCTCCCTGGTGCAACTTGAGGCCATTTCCTCTTGTTACTTGGGAGAAGAGACTGACCCCCACCTCGCTACAGCCTCCTCTCAGGCAGTTGTAGAGAGCAATAAGGTCCCCCCGAGCCTCCTTTTCTCCAGGCTGAACAACCCCAGCTTCCCCAGCTGCTCCTCATGCTGTGGTCATGCTGTGCTCCTGTGCTGTGGTCAAGTGCCAAGTTTGGAAAACATCAACCTCAACACAGGAATTTTTAGAAAAGTATGACTGTAAGGAAAAAATGGTAAAATGCATAGCTTTAGCTACCAAAGAAAGCAAAAAACCAAAGATGCTGGAATTACTAAAAACCTGTTTGTCCAGTTGCAAGGGTTAATTCACTTTTCAGTCATAAACTGAGCTGAATGGTGCCATAAACTGATCAGGAGATTTTGTAGAGCTTTTTTTGCCCCCATACAAACAAAAAGGACTGCCGACTGCTAACGTAGCTTTGTTTACGTGTTTGATTCAGTCAGTTGACAGCCGCTGCCCTGTGCGAAGTTAGACACAGATGATTTCTTTCCAGAAAGGGAATTTGTCCAGCCTTAAACAGAATTCCCTTGAGAGACCACTGGTAACGGCAGACAGCACTTACCTAAAAGTACCTGGCTGCCAAAACAAGATCGTCTCATTTTCCTTTGCTGGCTTGGCCAAAAGCCAAGTTCATTCTTCAAATCCCTTCTTTTTTCTTTTTTCTTTTTTTCCAAGTTCCTGTGAGCAGTGATTAACAATTCTTGTACTCACGTTGTGTCGATGGCAGTGTGATAGCGGTGCGAGCGTGCCAGCTCTGTCACAGTCTAGACATGCAGGTACACATGATGTGCTCACACGCTGTCATCTGACAGGCCTTCAGGTAGCAGAGATGTGTATCTCCTCGATGAGTTTTAACAACAGAGGCACTAAAGCTGTTAAGAACCATGCACTTCTTACCCACCCACTTCTTCATCAGATTAAGCCCTAAATCTCTCTGAAAGTGTTTCTTTGCTAGAAGAACATTTAGGATATATTTTAAATCTTCTCTCTTTCACAGCTGCACAATTCAGTTCAGTTGTTTTAACTGTGAAGCTCGTTCTCAGAGACCAAGAATAACAATGTAAAAACTATGGAGTTAATTTAAGATCTGGTGATGATGAGTTTCAAGCAACTCTTCAGTGTTTCAGATGGGCTTGTTTTCAGACATAGTCAGCTGCAGCTGGGACACTTGGAGAAGTCAGCTCAGTTTTCGGATGGTCCCTTCAGTCTTCACTTCTCATACTTTTCCTTGGCTTTTTTATTCTGAACTCCTTTTACATCTCTGTTCCTCCTAGCTCTTTCTTCCCTCTTATACAGCTTTCTCCTCTCTTCTTTTCTTGCTAATGCGGTCAACTGCAGCCACAGCACAAGCAGATCCAAATATTTTCTGTGTCAGCCCTCCAGGAACGTGCAGTCTAAGGCCCAAGAGCCGAGGAGGGAGAATGCGAAGGACCGGAGCGGCATAGTACGGACACCTTTTAGTCATTACCCCAGCTCTGGTGGGTTTGGATTCCTCTAACCACAGGCCTGATCCCCAGCGCCTCTGAAGTCTATTTACAACGTGTTTAATAATTTCCACCAGCTGGCCCTTATTGAGAGTGTCACTCAATATTTATGTAACAATTTCATGTATCAAATAACATGGCAAAAAACTCTGTCCTAACCAACTTTATTGTTTTTAGGCTGATAAATTTTTGTTTTTAATTAACAGGCATTTGTTGTCGGCAGTTTTCCCCTGGAGGTTCTCAAAACTCTGTTGGGAATGAGCATTCAAACCTCCTTTCTCCCCAGCAGACTTTGGATCAGGCCCCCAGTGCTGAAACACAGTGTTTGAAGGTCACTTTTCACTTCTAAGATCAACAACCTGGAAACAAAGGAATGCAATTAAAATTAATGTCCCACATGGTTTAAGAAATAATTGTGAATGGCTTCAAAACCTGACATTTCAACTGGGAATGTAGCTGATTTAATAACAACAAAAAAGCAACGATCACATGAGGACGCTGCAGTCATATGATTTTTTTGCATAGTCAGTCACAGCTTTGACTTTTTGATTTATGCTCCCTCTCCTTTCTGCCAGATAATGAGGGCTTAGTTTAAACAAGCCTGGTATCCCTAAGGCTATTGCCTTCACCTTTTTCCTTGGCTGGCAGTAGGAGGGAGGGCTGGCTCCAGCCAGGAGGGGGCTGAAGCATGGAGTCTACATGTACAAGATGCACAGGACTGGACACCAGAGCCCTTGTTACTGAGAGAAATGCTGGCTGGGGTGCTCTGGGTAGCGGCAATAACTTAGACAGCTAAGAGAAAATGCTAGAAAAAGGGAAGAAAACTAAGAACAAATAAAAAAATAAAAATAATAAATAGTCACAGTTCTAAAATCTCCTTGCATGGGGCAATCTCTTCATTCTGCTAACAGTGCCTTGTTAGCAGGCACTAACTCTAGTTAGTTACTAACTTCCACCTGCCCTGCCCAAAATAAAAATTGTTTAGTGTTGCCCAACTTGCAGGTTTCTGGCTAGCCAGTGTCTTACTTGCCAGTGCTGTACTTTGGGATCACTGAAACTACTAATGAACTCCTGTCTTGAGGACCATGCTTGCTTCTATGCCATGTTGTCTCACCAAAGCTTGTTCTTTGCTGCAAACAAAAGCAAGAAACTTCACGAGGCTGCCAGGGCTGCAATGAAATTCCGTTGCTGCACTGCCTGCAGAAGAACACCAGGGCTGGTGAAGCATGTTGAACTTGAATTTGAACCACTAAGTGCAGTGTTTGCCAATCTGCCTGTATTAACACTACTCCTCTTGAGCCATCAGTTATTCCTCATTATTAGGTTGGGCAGCAAAGTCTATTTTTCCTTCATCTCTACACACCGTGAAGTATATACAATGAAATACTTGTAGGTCATGGCAACTTGTGAACTAGGTATTGGCTGGGCATCACTACATATGGTCTGCGATGGGCACGCTGCATTGTACAACCATGGTCGGATGGTACATGTACGTGCCTACTAAATGTTGAAATAACATTTTCCTTAACAATCAACTCTGATCAGGAGCCAAGTCCAGGGATGTGTTAGAATCAGTCAGTGTCAATTTAGTTTACAGTTGTTGCCCAGCATGTGGGGAGAGACACATGGTTAAGTAGTGATGGGTCAATCAAATGCAGTGATCTGTTGCAGTAACACTGGCAAATCAGGCTGGAGCAAGAGTTAATTTGGATTTCTGGGAATAAGTGTTCCTAATTTAAAAACAAATTAGGTACAAAAATTGATCATAGTGCAAAACCAGTATAAAAATGCCTGCAAGGTAAATGGTGTGGCTCTAAACAGGTCTCTCAGAAATCTCAGGGAATGCTAAAAGCAAAGGGAGTGAGTCATAAGCACATGAGCTGAAAGAAGCTGAAGACAAAATCATGCATCTCTGCTTAATTCCATCACATGATGAGTCCTGGGGCCCTTCATTTAATCGGAGAGCAGAGCAGTGAACAAACTTCATTCTCACTTCTCAGTGGGAACCGGAGGAGTTACTGTGTGCAGGCACCGGGTGCTCTCTGCTCCTCTGCACACGCTGAGCCGACGCAGGGTCTCCGGCACCATGAGCAGTGTTTGCCACCACCTTGGATTCTTGCTCCTGGCTGAAGCGGTGCTGTGTGCTGCTGTCACACGTGAGTGCTTCCTTCACCCTATCTTCTCTCCCTGCCTCCACAGGTTCAACATCCCAAGCCAGTGTGGTAAAAACGGCTGCTCCTTGCGCGTGCAGCAGCTGCTGGAGCGGTGCTTGGGAACCGGTAGGCGACAGCTAGCTCCACCTCAGCATTGGCTGGCTCTGGGTAGAAATGTCACCTGGGCTGGAGAAATATGCCAAGAGCTGTTCAGTTATCTATTTCCTGCGCTCCACCGATACACAGAGCTGACCGGAGCCAAGCCTTGGCTCATTTCAACAAACTTCTATTTCCCCAGCTCAAGTGTGGCTCAAAAGGCAGATGCAGAATGGACCTCTCCCAGTTTGCTTAGCTCGGCAGTGGCTGGGAGAGGCCAGGTCAGAGGCAGTGCTCCCTACCGGGACACACAGACCTGTGGATCCCCAGCCTCAGGGAGCCCAAACAAGGAATTAGATCCTTAAGCCGTGGTGGGCAGGCACTGGGCTGGTCTTCTGCTTCTTTCTGGGCTCACAGCTTGACTCAAGTCTTAGGCTGACTTCCTGAGCTCAGGGCTGGGAAACCAGAAATAGGATTTTATGCTGAAATTCCAGAATCCACAGTAAGGAAACTGAACACCTTAAAAGCTGAGGGCCAGCTGAGCATCCATCTAGCCTTGTACCTGTCTCCAATGGGAAACAGTAATGTATAACTGGGCAAGTATATACTGGTACTTTGCAACTACCAATGAGCACTGCATTCAAAACTGTAAAGCTACAAGATCACATTTCTGAGTGGCGACAGCTAGTTTAGAGCCCCTCATTCTGTAAGTAAAGTTACATTTAACTATGCTGAATTTCATACAGTTTTATTGTTGAGTCATTGAGTCTCATACAGTCCTGCCCTCTACTACTTTAAGACACTGTCTTCAGCAGATTAAAGGACTTCAGTGTTTACCTATTTTCCAGACTATGAACATTGGAAATTATTTCAATGATTGAGAAAACTGGCCACTTACTCATAACTTTTGGTTCATATATCCTAACCAATTGTTTATTCATGTAAAATCCTTCATTCTTATCCCACGGTATCTTAGTTCCTTTATGTGCTGTTAGCGAGGGACCTCATCAAATGTCGTCTGGAACTCAAGCAGACTATAACAAGCAGGTCAGCCTTGTTCCCATGCTCTCTGGCTCCCTCAGCGAAACTGGAATATATTTGTGAGGAATGCACTCCTTTTATGGCATATCATATTAATCCACCATATCTGGTAATTTTGTTCTTCAGTGCTGTTTCTATCAGCTTCTTCAATTTGAGCCTCAAACTTTTTGCAATCCTCCAAATCTTCCTTGGAAGTGTTTTTAAAAACTGTCATTACATTTGCCAACTTTTGTTTCTCGGCCACTGAAGCAGTTGTAAGCAAGATGTTACATGCTATGGTTAATAGCTCATTTATTTCGCTCTTGAATAACTTCCATATTTTTTGAGCCATCCTAACTAGACAACTTCTTCATTTTGTTGATTTGTTCTATATTTTTTCTGTGCCAACACTTCATTTTGAGAGAAATTCTCCGTCATTGTAAAGAAAAATTCTAGCACAGAAACCTCTTATGCTCCTCCTTTGTGAATGAAAATGTAAACTAACGTATTTGACTTTCATGCTATCCCTTTATCTTTCCTAAATGCTTCTCTTAATCTACATCATCTTTTGGCCCTACAGACTTTCTGGCAAGCTTTTCACTACTTTTGTATTTGAAAAAAAAAAAAAAAAAGATTAATCGGTAGGTTTTATGTTTTTGCAAGTTGTTCCTCAAATTCTTTTTTGTCCTGCTTTATTATGTTTCTATATGTAACTTTCAAAAATTTACATTATTTTCTGTCTTATTAGCTTGGCCATAACATCAGCCTCTCTACCTCTAACACACTTTCATCCTCTTTAGCTGGGTCATCCTTTTATTGCTGTTGTTCTACCATCGGCTTTCATTCTCTCTTTCATGGCTAACACACTATGACAGAAAATGCTGAACTTCTTGTCTTTGCTACATTTTTCACCAAAATGAAAAACAGAACAAGAAAGAAGAAAGTCAGAGTGTAAGATCTTTTCTCCAATGATCACCTCACCAAAATTATTGCAGTAATCAGTTCCTTGAGTATAATATTACTCTATTTTGAACTGAATTGCTCTAATTTTGGTTATGACCAACATATGTTCTTGAGTGTTTTTCATTGTTAAAGAAGAAATATATTAAAACTTTTTGTTCCTTCAAATTCAGCAACTGAAAAGCTTCAGTTCCATGTGTTAGAGAAACTAGTGCTGAAGTATTTGCTCATCTGAAAAAAAGTCTTTGTCTTGTCCTGAAGCTTGTGAAATGTTTTATATTCAATTGAAATAAACAAAGTGCATGAGAGAGGCACAGAAATGCCTAAGGAGTTTGTGATTTAAAAGCAGTGACCACAGTTATTACCAAAGCTGGACAAGAAAATTACTTCAGAATTCAAGGATTGTTATTGAAAATTCAAAATTAAAAGCATTTATAAAATTAAAAGTGCTCCAGCTCTTTTTGATGAATGGAGCATTTGGGAAAAAAACCACAATGATTGAAATGTTTTGATCTGACAAAATCAAAACATTTTCATTCATTAAATAATTTTTAGATACAATCAAAGAGAACAGGAAAAAGAAATCAGGAAAAATCCCTAGCCACTTACTTTCAAATAAGATGATACATCAATTTTATGACCTAAAATGTAATTGAACCTGATAAGCCTTTGTGAAATACTTTTATAGCTACTAATATGTTTTTTTCCTGAGAAAAGTTTCTGAAGGACATTACTGAACTCTTCTTCTGACCAAGACTGAAAAAAATACAGCATGTGATACAAGCCATTAAGTGAATATCAGTCATGATGTTATGCTTTGCTCACATCAAAATATATTAGATCTGCAGGAAAGACTTGATTCAAGTGATTTAAGTGAGACTATAGGGAGTTCCTGTAGGGCAAAAGACCGTGGGAGAATACGTCTCTAAACGCAAAATCTGTTCTTTTCTTCAAACCTTTCAGTCCTCAACACTGGGGAGAGAGCTACCCGCATCAATTCAGAGTGACCATTGAGATGGAACTGGCCAAGGGATGTCCTTCCTGCCCAGCAGAAATCTCACTGGGCAATAAAACATCAGTAGAAAGCAGCTCCTGCCTCTTCTTCAGGGCTGTTTCCCTGGTTCTCCCTTGCAGTAAAATTAGGAGTCACATGTCCATAGAAACTGTGTTTAGACTGGCTATACCTGCTCTTCGCCCTTTCCAAAACTCGGAGAAATTCCAACACAGCCAGCTAGGTTACAGTGCACAGGGCCATTCTTGCCCTTCTAACAGGTCTCTGCATTTTCCCTGAAGTCATCCAGCTTTCTGTTGGACTTGGGTATAAATCTCAGAAGCATTCAGCATCAGCTACCTTTAAAATAAAGCCATGAACAGCAGAAATCCTAACTCCTTGATGTTGTGACAGAATGGCACACCCAGCACTTACCTGATTAACATGACAGAGTTGTTTAAAGCCTCCAGGTTTTAATGGAACTCTGCTTATAAGCCTACTTACATATTTTCATGGCAACCGCATACGGGTTGACATGTTCCTACAGGTTACTTGGATATTTACTTAGCTTTCCATTATGTGTAATTTGTGACAGAAAAAGGGATCCTAGATGGCCTGGGAAAAGTTTGAGCCCACCATTTGTAGTAATATGAGAAGAAAGAGGTTATTAAAGTTATTTCATATCTGAGCCATTTTAAAGTAATAGGCATGAAGCTAATATGGTTTTGTTGGTTTATTATAAACACATTGAATTTACTATGCAGCTTTAAATTTCCTTTTCTGGAAATACCAGCTTCTGTTACAATTGGTTCCACCCCTCCTACCCAAACCACCAGCCAACTCGCCAAAGAATCTTCGCTGGGTCAAAATTAATTCCTGGCATAACTTCCACTAGAGCACAGCTTAAGACACAGGGTGAATTTATCTTGTTAGCCTCAGATAGATTTATTACAAGGCAAGCACAAAGCAGCCAGCAATCAAGCAACCTCTGTACAAGCCGATTGTTGCAGGGTTATGTCCATTCATACAAACAATTGCTCTGATATGGTAAAAATGTAAACCCTTTCATTCTTTCTCTGGAAAGCTTGCAACAGTGCAAGCAGAAAAATATCAGTCTGTCAGTGGCGGAACTGTCTTTTTGTTGGTTGTAGTTGATGTAAGTGTTGATAGCTGTGATGATAACATTCCATAGCTTTCTACTGGTGAAGAGTTTTCTAATCAGTACAAGAACATAGTCGTAATAAGAAGGCTGTTCAGCACAAGAGCAATGTCCTTATAGTGTGGTAGGGAAAATGCTATTACATTGCATGCTCATTTTTCTCTCTAGGGTTTCAAGATGTGCTGAGCCAAGGAAGTACTTCTCCTGTCACATCCTACAAGAAGCTACAAGGATGGTCTAGTGATCAAAATAAATGGAATGAAAAGCTTTATCCTTTCTGGGAAGAAGGAGATCCCAGATGGAAAGACTGCTGGAAAGGTGATTGCACATATGCATTTCAAAGACTGAGAAAATTGGCCAGAAAATCCACCCCACTGAAGAATGCAGGTGCTATAGTGCTTTTTCATAGGGGCAATATCTACCGCTGCTGCAAGGAACAGCAAATTAAGAGATGATTGGCTTTGCTCCCATTCCCAGTACATTGTCTGATGAAGCAGAACAGCAAGTTGTTACAGTAAATGCTTTCCCATTACTCAGTCTCAGACATTAATACTTATTAAGAAGTATTGATAACCAGGGCTCCAGGACAATCCAGTATTTGAAACATACCCTAGAGGACAGGTAGCTTTGACTGCTACCTCAGCAGGGCATTGTGGGCTCTCAGTTTGACAACTTCAGCTAAGACCTTGTTTATTATCAGCTGGTCTGAGCTGAGCTCTAAAGGCTGTATCCCTGCCCTGGGGAGAAACTAAAATATTCTCCTTTGGAATATATTGACCCCATGGGTAAAACTCCATATACTTAGCTCTAAGAAGGAAATCAATTACACCAGTGAGTGAGGTGGGGGGATATGACGAGTCCCTCTGATTGTTCTAAGCTGGGGTTTTGATAAGACTGCAAGTGACTTAGGAGCACAAACCCCCTTGGAGACAGAGGAATCAATAAAGCATTTCTAATGTAAATAGTGCACAGCTAAAGGTAGCTGCTGCTCTGATACATCCTTTACTGCACTGAAGACTAATTTTATTTTCTACAGGTGGAAGGGTGACAGTGAAATTGGACACTGACAGCCCAGCACTGGTGGGCTCCAACGTGACCTTTGTTGTGTCTCTCCAGTTTCCCAAGTGCCAGAAAGAAGATCACGATGGCAACATAATATATGAGAGAAACTGCACCAAGGGTAGGTAATGGCAATCTCCCTGCACTATACACACGTCTGACTATGGTGCTGGTATGAACATGTCATGAATCTTTGAAAACATCACAGATGCACCCTATGAACAATAGCCATGTTGCTTTTAACTGGTAACTACTGTGGTGCATTGACCTTGGCTGGGCGCCAGGTGCCCACCAAGCTGCTCTATCACTCCCCTTCTCAGCTGAACAAGGAGGGGAGAAAATAAGATGAGAAAAAAACCCTTGTGGGTCAAGATAAAGGCAGTTTAACGAATCAATAGCAAAGGTTGTGTGCACGGAAATGAAGGAAAACAAAATACGTTATTCTCTACTTCCCATCAGCAGGTGGTGTTCGGGAAGCAGGGCTTCTGTACATGTAGCGGTTGCTCCAGAAGACAAAACAACATAAATAATGAATGACCCCCACTTCCTCCTCCTTTCTTTTAGCTTTTATATCTGAGCAGACATCATATGGTATGGAATATCCCCTCGGTCACTTTGGGGCAGCTGTCCTGGCTATGTCCCCTCCCAAAATCTTGCCCACCCCAGCCTATGGGGGAGGTGGGGGGAAGTTGGAGAGACAGCCTTTATGCTGTGTGAGCACTGCTCAGCAGTAGTCAGAGCACTGGTGTGTTATCACCACCTTTCTAGCTACCAATACAAGCACAGCACTATGAGGGCTGCTATGGGGCTCAGCCAGACCCAATACAACTACACTTGCATCTAACCTGTGCCACACCAGCTTCTTTCCTCAGAAGATGACTGCAGTATTTTTGCTGCTCTGCACCTGCTATATATAATGACCAGGTAATTCAAGATTTGCCTTCACTATAAAATTGACTTCCCAAAACAGTGATGTTAATTTGGCTTCCTAACAAAACTGTTACTGCTTTTCAGCTCGGTCACAAGGTTGCACAGTCACACTGTTTTCTTCCAGATTTATAAAGCTGTTGATTTACAAAATTGGTATTTTTTTTTCAATTAGGAATTGTAGAACTCACCATCATCTGCATCTTGAAAAACCCTCATGAAACAGTAAATCTCACATTCCCACACTTTAAGAATTAAAAACAATCATAAAACAAATAATTTAAACATCAAGCAATCTTTTCCTCAGAGAATCGCCTATTTTAATCTTATTTACTGTTACATAGACCAAAAACCCGATCATAATTCCAGTAATTCTGCTGGGTCTAGAGTGAAACAGGCTGTTGTACCTTTCTTTCTCTGAATTCATAAATGTTCAACAAATTTTTTTACTGATTGAAGTAATTTTCATTTCAAGGCATATCAGCACATTTTTCATCAGCCTGAGTTCTACTTTTTGACTAATGTTTTGTTAACTGCTGATATCCATTCTCTACTTAATATCTGTTGTGCTGTTTGGGGAAGGAAACTGCCTTTTATTATTCAGAAAGGAACTGCAATTCATGTCTAAGTTATTTAAAGATGCCATAGAAAACTCTTCTGACAAAACAGTCACTTCTTCACAGTGCTTCCATGGTTGCTATTTCTACTTAAAATTTTAGATTCTGCTTGCCAAACGTTCAGGTAGCCCCGTTAACTCCAGTAAAACAGTAGCATCCTGTGTAGCCAAGAGCAAGTTTTGGGCAAGCAGTTTTAAATTGTGTCTGGCCCATGAGACAGTACAAATTTTTAAGCTTCTAAATAAAACAATGCCAAGCTAGAACAATTTGGTGTTTACAATAAAAATCAATCAAAGCACAATCTTAGAAATACCGAACGTCAGTCTAAAACTACTCCACTTAGCCTGTAGTTTAAGTGCAGTAACTACTGTAACCTGGGGTGTCTGCCTCCTGTTTCCTGACTTTCTGCACACTTCTCAGTTGACCAAGAACACTGTCCTATTTCTATACTTAGATACTCCAGCTTCCCTGGATCAGCAAGTCTATGTCTACAACTGGACTGAATGGATCGACAACTGTGGCTGGGAAAACTGCACAAGCAACCACAGCCATAACGTATTCCCAGATGGGAGACCTTTTCCTCATTATCCTGGCTGGAGGAGAAGGAACTTTGTCTACATGTTTCACACATTCGGTTAGTACTGCAAGACACCCTTTGTTTTTCACACATTCGGTTAGTACTGCAAGACACCCTTTGTTTTGGCTGATGCTGGAAAGCTTATATTCACCCTGTACACTAATTCATTAGTGCAGTTTTATTAAAAGTTTTAATAAAAGTCCTTTAAAAAGGATTCCACACTTTTCAATGGAGATCCCAAATTCATTTCCTGCTTTCCGGAAAGGCCATCAGCTGCTCAGTCTGGAAATCATGGATTACCAAGAGATTCTCTTTAAATCTACATTCTTCTATATCTGCATATGTAGTACCACTGAAGAAAATTAATTTCCTTTCAGTAGTACTCAGGATCCTTTCCTAGGAAAACTGAAGGTCCAAGCAAGTCAGTTGGATGATTTGTTGACTGCTCACTGCCACTTCAGATTCTTAAATTTAAGAGACCATAGCACTGTACACCTTCAGATCAGTTTAACAGTGCAGCACTTCTTGCCTCTGGGAAGGTGAAAACTGCCACTGACTGTGTGGTACTGATCTGGTCACAGATGATGACTTTCAGTGTTTCCAGCTCCTGAGTATGTAAAGGTTTGGGCTATTCCTGCCATTGGCTACATACTAAATCTTGGTATTCTAAGTTAGCTTGACTAAATCAGTATTGTCATCAGTATCAGCATGAGCAATAATAATAATGTCCCAAATTTTATGCAGAGGTAACACTATTTACCTACCTCACCCAGCTGTTACAAAGACAGATAAGCAAATGTATACAAAGGGCTCTAGGGTATGAAGGAAGAGGTATATCTTCTCGCTAAACTGAAAGCATACGAACACAAGACCACTTAAAACGCCTAAGAGGTAACACCATCCACTACATTAACATGATGACTTAACGTAATGTAACTGTTTTGGAAAGATGTAGATGCCTTGACAATTTTTTCTTAGATTAGTGAAATTTGGGACATCTTTCTGACACCTTCAAAAACCACAGAAATAATGGGAATAAACACATTGTAAAAGTATTGAGTCCTCAAAAAATATCTGCCAGATAACTGAAAGACAATTCTAAACTATTCATGTTGATTGAGACAATCCAAGATTTACAGAGATACTGCTTCTGTTAAAACAACTTGTAGCTAGGCTAAAGGGGAAAACCTATCGTAAGTTCATGTTCTGTTTCAGGTCAGTACTACCAAATAACTGGACAATCTTCAGCAACGTTTTCAGTCAACACAGCAAATATCACTCTTGGTAAACACAGGATGGCGGTATCCATTTACAGGAGAGGGCACTCAGAATATGTTCCAATTGCAAGAGCCAGTGCCATTTATGTTGTAACAGGTGAGCGTGCTGGAATAAACTGTAATAAAATACTGGGGGCATTTGTTGTTTAGGCATTAAAAGAATTCCACACAAGCATCACCTGGCATGAAAAGAAGACATTGGCCTGAGAAAGGTTTTTAATATGATGTGGAATCTCTGGTAAATTGCCTTGAGTACTGTAATCTACCTTTGTATCTAGCTCAGTTGTGACACCTCTGCTTTGTAATGAAAAATGATATACAAGAGGAAATGCAATCTTCCACAGATGCTTGTGATTCCTCATTTGTTCCCATACTTTTCTGGGTAACTGCTTCCTACTGACATTCACTCCTTAGATCAGTAAACAGAATTAAAGTAGAAACTCGTGTTAAAGATATTAATGTCTCACATTCTGACGGTTGTTGTTCAGGGACTTTGGAGTTGTTTGTTCTTTGCAGCCAGGTGTGTATGCTTTATTTATTTACTACTTCTTTTTTTTTTCCCTCCAGACAAAATTCCAATATTTGTGAGTATGTTCCAAAAACATGACCGCAACATCTCAGACTCCATTTTTATCAAAGACTCCCCAATTACATTTGATGTGAAGATTCATGATCCCAGCTACTATCTTAATAATTCTGCCATCTCCTACAAGTGGAACTTTGGAGATGGAAGTGGCTTATTTGTAGCCAGCAGTCCCACTACATCTCACACCTATACTCTGCAAGGAAACTTCACTCTGAATTTAACTGTCCAGGCCATTATACCTGTACCTTGCAGGCCAGTAACACCCACTGCACCACTGCCCACCTCAGAAGGTAAGAGTTTATTGAACAGCAGTGATATTAGGAGCCGTGCTAAAACTCTTAAATTCTGATATTTTAAGTTCATATGTTTAGAGGTTTTACGGTCATCAATGAAAGGGCTGAAAGGCTCTGCAAACCTTCTATAAATTGGTTTAGAGACAGAACCAATAAGCGTGAACTCTTCTTTGATTCTATGGTAGGCATCACTTGCACATTTAACACATTACACACCACAGTGACAACATACAGAGGTCTTCACGTGGTCATGCAGTACATACCCTCTACCACACCAAGTTCAGTGGTTTTAGCCTTGCCTACTTAGGGTCATGGTCATCTTCTTAGGTAAGACGCAAATTTTAAGTGCAAGGTATTTCAGAACACCTTTATAGCCAGTTCCTTTCTGCTTTGCATTAACTTCCACCCAAAATTAAATGAGATTGGATTGAAGTAGAAAAAAATCACTCATATTCCAAAATATGGGATTTCCACATGGCATTAACCCAGAATGGCTTTTCCACTTTAAATTTATGCACCATCATATTTCAGAATAAATTTCATTATGTTCAGCATTGGTTTATCATCTCAGAGGGTTTTAAGGTTTGCAAAAGGCCTGCAGCTTCAGCCTAGGTAGTTATAATACTACTATTATTAAACTGTAAATGTGGCTATATTTTTCAAATTTTGGAATTTTAATATGTGTTTTTACCAAAATGTTGAGGGAGAATGAAAAATGAAAGGAAAGATATAATTTTCACCACTTCCCCTCTTCGTTTTTCCACTAGCTGTAACATAAAGAAATGGGAAAATACCTGCTTTTTAAAAGAGCATTTTAAACCTTTTATTGGCCTTTGGATTTCTTCTATAATTGATTTGGGAATTTTAAAGAAGTGTTTAATTATACCAAACCTTGCAGCCTTGCTTTTATTTCACAGACACGAGTGACTAGCAAGGTGGCTTTTAGAATGAGGCTACCCAGGCTGCTCGAGGGTTCCACAGCTGGGCATGTGTGTTTTCTTTAAGGCTTATTACCATGATCCCATACAGATATATACATGACTGCGCAGCTGCAAACCAGAGTCAGTAATGACCTATGTAATGAATGCAGCTGAAACATATGGCCATGTTCAGAATACCTCTAAGCAGAACTTGTTCTAAAGCTGCATATCTATTCTTTCTCCCTTGTCTCAACAGTAACCACTGGAGCATCTTCTAATTCAGACTCCTCTACCACTGTCGAGTTAATGGAAGATAATCCTGATGGAGGTTGCCATATTTACAGAAATGGATTCCACAGAATTGGTATCTCTGTTGTAGGTAAGGACATGGGTCAACACCTGAACAAAGGAATGAGATTAATAATGTACAACAATATATAGTACAGATAATGTTCATTTAGGGTCCCTTTTATCAAGTACGGGAGATCCACAATAAGACCTTTCTCTTGGACACAGCTGACATTTTTAAAGATTAAGGTACAGACGGCTAACTGGCTGACTTCGGTTTCCTTACACACTCTGCCAGGACCTGGCAGCAAAGGTTCTGTCCCCTTGGTTTCAGACATGAGGCTGGGCCTTGGCCTGGATGCCTGCTGATAGCTGCCTCCATGCTACTTGTGGTGTTTCCAGGCACTTGGGCTGGAAAATGGCTGGTGAGGATGTGCACCATACTCCTGTATCACCAGCTTCTGAACCTGCCACACCTGAATGAAGCTGAAGCGTACTGGCCTGGGGGGCAGGGGGCAGGGTGGTGTCACATAAGGTTGACTTGACCCTGGCATGCACAGAAGTCACGGGTAGTGGGACAGGCAATTGATTTAGTAAAATAAGTAAATAATAATAATGGAAGAATAAAGCAGAGCAGAAAGTAGCAGCCTCACAGGGAAAGCACTGGAAAATTTCTCAGCTTTCCAGTCCTTCAAGAGGAGTGCTAAGGGAGGGAGGAGGTTGGAAAACAAGACCTGAACTGAACATCAGCCAAACACTTGAGGTTCTGTACACACAGACTTCAGAGCTTGTCATGTGTCCTGCCGCTGACATCTGTTTCCTCTCCCAGAGGGAATCCTTGAGGTAAATATTATTCAGATGACAAGCATCCAGATGACAGAAAGTCAAGCTGAAAACTCACTGGTTGACTTTGTTGTTACCTGCCAAGGGAGGTAAGTGTGTGAATGAAACTGTCAATCTTCCCTCTCTAAAAATAATTGTACTGGAACGCTGTCTGCACTTAGATGCAGCTGCATGAACAAAAGTTGGGAACTGCAGTGTTTCTGTTTCTTGACTGGAACTAAAGTTAATGCAAGTCTCATCTGTAAACGATGGCAACAGAGGTTACTGCCAGGCTCGTAGGATTCAGAACAAATGTCAAGCCTCAGTAAAATACGAGAACTAGCTCATGGGGAGAAACAATTCTGTATTTTCCTAGCCAAGACAAGATTTCAGCACTTACTGTAAAATGGGAAGCAGTCTACTGAAATTGGAAGAAAACCCTTTCTTTTTGGCCGTAATTTTTTGGCACTTGAATGGGTGTGTCCAAGCAATCTCTTGTACAGGGAAACATTGCACTAATATTCTTAGCTCCTAGAAGGCGATTAGAGTTGAGAAGACTGAGAAATACAAGAATCATCTTGATAATGTAACTGGAAAACAATTAACCTCTCTTAAGTTAGCGTTTACTGTTTTAGCACATGATACTACATATAAGAATCTGCATTCCTTTCTTAATGATGTATATTAAATAAATACTAAAGGTAACGGACTTCATAAGCTGATTTGAGGCAGGTAATTCTGTGATCACCATAAAATGATAAATTATATGTAAAACAATCAGATAATTTCATAGATCGTATATATGCATTTTATATAAAATCCACATGTATGTATATATAAAATGTATAGGTATGTAAAAAAAAAAAGTAATAAAACACTCTTAAATCACTGTAGTGCCTCTGATTTCAGTAAGCAGGCACCAACATCAAACTGGGGCATCAGTGCAATGTGCCTATGAACTGGGCTAACAGGACTCCACAGATGCAATGTGTTCTCTCTTCCCATCCCAGTCTCCCCACAGATGCCTGCACAGTAGTTTCTGACCCCACATGCCAGGTGTCCAAGAGTGTGGTATGTGACCCCGTCATCGTCACTGATGAATGCTTACTCACCATCAGAAGAGCTTTTGAGGAACCTGGAACATACTGTATAAACATCACCTTGGGGGATGACACAAGTCAAGCCCTTGCCAGCGCACTGATTTCCGTAAACGGAGGTGAGTCCACGCAGAGCAGATGCAGGTCATCTGTGAATAGCTTCTCCCTGTGGTCATTTCCCTGCACGGGGGGAAAAGCACAGGAATTTATATGGGGTTTTTATTATGCCTGGAGGCCTCAGCTGAGACTGCGCCAGCTTGTGTGAGAGTCCATGCAAAGACAGACAATTCTTTCCCTACAGGAATTTTAGATGTTAGAACTTCGTTTGATTTATGTTTACGATCCAATGAGTACAGTAATTATACAAACCCACAGTGTATTTTTCCACAGAATAAGTCTGTTGGGCAGAAAAGCAGGTGGGGGACACGCCAGCCAGCCTACTCGACACATGGAGAAATAGGAGAAACAGAGAGGAATTCAGCTTACTTGAGACAGAATCAAAGTCTGCAGCTGAGCTGGCTGCCCTGGGCCCTCTTTGTAGCCCATTGACCTTGACCAGGTCTCAATTTCTACACCAGGATAAGATGAAACAGATTCTGGAAAGGTCTTTGTTTGTAACATATAACAAACGTAACAACAATGTAACATTGATTGAGTACGCAGGCTGCTCAGGGTAACTGTTTCAGAACAGGAAGTTCACCTTTGGTTGGATGAGCATCACTGTGTCTTGCTCATGGTCATCCAAGCAGCCTTTGACAGAACCAGGTATTCAACTCAGCCTCAGTCAGAAGTCTAAACCATCATGCTGTCTCTCTGCTCCCACTCTGTTGCTCTCCTGACTTCCCTCTACAATGTCCTAGTGATTCTTCTGAGCTCTTTAATTACTATTCAGCCAAGCAAGTGACCCCTTGTGGTCATCTGCCACAGTATTTTTGGCTGATTTTATTTAATCTAGGTATAAATTCAGATGTACCAAAATCATTTTGTGATGGCTAAGGCACAATGCCTGACCTGTAAGTGCATTCCGTCTCCTAAAGATGAAAATAAGCATGCAGCAGGATTTTTCAAATCTGTATTTACAGGGGCTAGCTTTAGCTCAGCAAGGCTGGACTTCCTTGGTTTCCTCCAGATGGCAAAGCCAAGTTGTACTTTGGGGTTTCCACTGTAATGAAAGCAGAATTAGAATCTAAGAGAGGTTGATGCTTTGAGTCACTTTCTGGAGCAGCCCATCTAACGTTTGCAAACATTTCTCATATGCTACAATTTTCCACTCGTTTCAAGAGAAGACAAGTAGTTATAAATTTCTGAAAATCCCATAATTTGGTGCCTGAGTATTTGGTGCCTAAACATCTGGCCCTTGGAATTTGGCAAGACTGTGCCTGGCTTAAGTAGGCATCGCACAAAACATCCGCTCTTAACCTGCTTAAACTGCTGCTGAATGATTTAGGCCCATCCCATCAGTATGTGTTGCTTTGCAAACTAGTCCAAGGACCTACCTTATTCATAAAATAAGGTAAATCCCTACAGTCTTGGCAAAAATATTGTGTAAACTAGGAATGAGGTCAAGCCTTCACAGTTGTAACAACAACTGAGAAATATATGAGGCACATGTACCAAGTAAATGGTAAACCCTGATTTGATATCTCACTTTTCATAGACAGCAGTTACAACTTCATAGCTGGAAAGGTAACCCAACACGCACCTCTAGGTTACTTCATTGTATAAACACTGTCGTTAATATGAGGAGCAAGAATGTGTCTCAGTGCCGGTAAACTGAATAAAGGTACAGCCTGTAGACTGGAAAATTCAGATATTTAACACAAATTTTACAAAAATACTTGTAATGCTTTGGCGTCTTCAATCAGATATGATGGAATTAGGAGTAGATATGAGTGAAATGGTTAATGGCAAATCAGAAGGCAGAGTTCAGTGGCAGGAAGAGCTCTAAATTAATTTCCCAGAATAAACATGTTAAAAAAGCAGAGCCCTCAGATCTTGGATAAGGCAAACAAGCCTAAGTCCATCAAGCTCTCAGCCACATTCTGCCATCATAGCATATGGGACTGCAACAAACAATAGCATTTAAGAAACTCCTTTTATATCCCCTTTCCCCCAGCCACCATCCCTAAAAAAAAGCTGAAGCAATTCTGACACTGAAGCTTATGAAGAGACTCCCAGTGTAAATGTTTCCCTAGCTTAGCAATTGGCAAGGAGCAAATTAGCCTCACCTCGTGGGATGCCAGCAAGACCGTCCATTCCCTTCTATGCTGGAAGGCAGCCATGTGTCTCAGGAGCATGGTTCATACAAGAAAACTGGCAAAGCCCAATTCACACTCTGGTGGAACTGAGAATTAAACCGATTAGGATGTGAAAGCACCACCTCTTGCCAAAGTCACTGATCTCCAATGCTTAGCATATTAAGTGTACTTCAATTTGTACAGCAATCAAGCAGAAATGATGTTTTCTGCAGAAAGTCTATTTCACTGTAAAACTGAGGCTAACTTAATCAAACTACTTTCTGAATTCTAGGATCATCATCAGGAACAACAGAAGGTGTCTTTATCTTCCTTGGTTTGTTGGCAGTGTTTGCCACCATTGGGGCTTTTGTTCTTTACAAGTAAGTTACTAGTTTCTAGGATTAAAAACAGTACGAGGAACTGTCAAAAATATTCATTTAAATTAACAAACCCGACAACTTAAATTTGCATTAGCTATATTTCTGTTTCTTTTTTATTGTTGTTCACAAATATTCTGGCAAATATTCAAGAAAATGAGATTACTGGCTTAAGCCACAAAACCATTGGAAAATATGCAAATATTAAAGAATATCAACTTTCATAGAAAATTACATTCTGTGCTCATAAGAACAAATAGTAATACTGGAAGGTCTGGGAACTGCATGTAAACAGTAAGCAAACTCAAACTGCATGATGTGATTTATATACGCAGAGAAACCTAACAAACAGAAGTTTAATTTAGCTCAAACTCTTCCAAGAAGTGTTTGTGAATGACTGACAGATCAAGAATTAGTCATCAAAATTCTTCATTAAATAATTGACAAATTCTTTGGGAGAAAGGTGCTGGGCATGCTCGAAAGTAGTTAATAGAAGCAGGTGTTACTGCACTATTCTCTTGGATGTTTCTCATGAAACTTTAAGACTGCACCAAGACTCCTGAGTCAAGAGTATCCTCACCCTTCACAGTCAGTGGTGAGAAAGAAACACCTCCGCAGAGCAACAGTACTCCATGAAGCAATGGAGCCTTTCTCATTAACCAGGCCTTAGTCACCACTACTGACCTATGGCTGTTAACCATTATATGGGACTGAAGAGGGAAGGAGGAGAGAGTAACGCATGTTATAAATACATGATTAATTCTCTTACATGCTGGTCACATGCTAAATGTGGACTGTCATTTAAATGTCGTTCAGCAACTTACTGTGTACATTCCTTGCAGGAGATACAAGCAATACAAGCCTATTGAGAGAAGCACTGGACAAGCAGAGAACCAGGAGGGACTAACTGCTTACTTCAGCAATTTCAAAGCAATTTTCTTCCCTAGCAGCACTGAGAGAAATCCTCTGCTGAAAAGCAAACCAGGCATAGTTTAAACCTTTAGTCTAACACTCACTGTTAGATTATGTACAGGACTCATATCTGAGCTGTACTTTATGGGGTTTTCTTGTTGTTATAAAAAACCAGGGGGTAAGCTGAAAGCACATATAGATGGGATGGTAACTTTTGGGGGCTTGGTGCAATTAGAAATACTAAAATAGTCCTTCGCAGAAAACAATGAGGTATTTTTAAGCACTTGTTATTCTTGTTTGTGATCTAGGATACACTCTTCTGAATAGCTAACCCACCCACCCCACCCCTTATCTGGGTTTTCTTACTTCTAGGATAACTACCTGCAAAACTATATGAGATTCATAATCTGGAGGGGACGGGGGGGGGAGGTTAATTTAAAAAACCAAACAAAACAAAACCAAAACCAACAACTTGTAAATACTTAGTCTTAAACAGACAGCCTAGTATAGCTGCTTACTGCCTTAGCAGGATTCATGCCTTTGTTGGAAAGAAAGACATGGGGAGGGCAGGCACATGTTGTCTGTGCAATGAAACGTGCCATGGCCCATTCCCAGGCATTGGCACTGAACCACTGACAGTTACACTGTTCAGGAGGTCCCAGCACAGTCTTGCCCCAGGCAGGCTAGCTCCCCACCAAGCAAACCCCAGATTCTGGGAACCACCGGAGGCACTGTTCCCTACTGGGAGTTTGGCAGCAGCCACCCTGTTTTGCAGAGTTCAAAAGCATCGATGCAGTTCATTACATGCCTGTTGGCCTCAGGGCCAGAAAACAGGGCTGGACACATTTAGTTTCCTACTGGACATGACTACCAGCGCACGAGTGTCACTATAAACTAGACCACAGACACCCAAGCAACAAGATGAGGCCCATCTACTTGGCTCTTCCTGTTGAAACTTCTACTCTGAGTCTCATGTAAAATCCTTAGCTGCAATTGCTGATGCTGTCTTTGCCTCCTTTGTTTCCATTGGTCTTGAAACACTGGACTGGCACCACTGCTCCCCAGGGGGCAGATAATGTGTTCTGTGTACAAGAGTCAACAGAACAAGGGTTCTAGCAGGAACAGGTAGCATTCAACTCCCTTTCCCCCTTCTCTTCTCATTCCTCTCTCTCCTGCTGTAAATATACATCAACTTCTGCTTGCTCCTCCATCCCTCTCTTTGACCACTTAATGAAATACATGAAACCCCCAGTATTAACTGGACCGCTGCTGCTTTTGCTTTATGCAACTTAAAAAGTGTAAACTTCTGCAACCTGAATGTGCCTTCACTTGTTCACTCTAGCTGCAATTCTGTGTTAAGAAAATTCACGTTGAGGCCTTTCCCAAGTGATCTGGTCTTCTGGTCATACTTGCTCATCATTCTACATTGTGGGGTTCCACAGTGTGAGACCAGAAGCAAAATGCTGAAGGCTGGATTACTGGATGATGAGAAAAGAAGTGCATCTTATTTGTAGAAGGGAAGAGGTTGCTAAAAAGGTTCACTGAAATGAGAAAACAGACCAAAAATGCTTTAAATAATTGATTTTCCATGACAGCCTTGCTGTTAATATGAAAGGTTATAATAAAAATAAAATAACTTTCAACTGGGGGCTTACACAATCCATTTCTAAACACTGAATTCTTTGAAGATCTATATTTCAATATCATTATGTACTGTTTCTTGGAACGCCTCTGATTCATACTCTTCTCAGTTCCTGAGGTGATATATAAACATAAACATATTTTCGTGGTATCTTAGCAGACCTGTCAAATGCTCGTCATTTGTAACCTGAATCTAGTCTTCACCACCACTTCCCCAGTGTGCACAGACACTTTTAAATGACTTCAGGATATAAAAAAATGCAGATTCAAACATACCTGTGAGATCAGTTCTTTAGTTCTAAAATTCAACAGACTTTTTTAGTTTCAAGGTTCTCCATTTATTTTCTTTTGTGGCCATTTCAGTTATATTATTAAAAGTGCCATATTTGCCATTGATCCATCTTCCTCATATGTAACATCCTATTGTCTAACCATAACAGGGCATCCAAAACTATTTCCTGACTTAAACAGAAAATACATTTCCTGCAAAAATTACTGCCTGAATGTTACATCCTCTGTTATCAAACTGCTGACAGGAAGGACTGTAATTTGTATTTGTTGCTCTAGCTTGGGGCAGGACTGGGGTTAGTGGAAAGTTTAAGATGACCTGTAATGCAGCATGAAAAAATTAAATCTGTCACAGCTATAATGCTCAGGATCAGTGATGATGCAGGCTGCCACTGACCTGGGCTACATGCAGAAAGCGTCTTGCTTCAGTGAAACACTGCATGTTATTTGCTCAGAGATATGTTAAGCTTTTGTAGAGAAAACAGCTTTCAGGCATACTTTCTGAATTTTTTTATCATTTAACCTAAGTATACAGAATAGCTTGCACTATCTTCCTTTAAATATCATGTTAGAACATTAAATTTTTATAATTTGATTTTGCTTTTTCAGCTGTAACTTCTATTTCATACATCTTTACTTTTATACAATGGAATCTAACTGCTGCACTGACAAATAAATCATTTAATGATTTCAAAGAGTACATTTTCTTTGTCTCAGATACTGTCAGATAAGCAACTTGATGAGTGGCCTAATTACTGATCAAAACAGTACCTCCCTCCAGAAAACACAACTGGATTTGCCTTAATCTTAGCTCACTTATGCCCATCTGGTACTACCGCTTGTTATCTAGCCATTTTTGCAGTCTCCCTTCAAGTGTACTCAGAGCAATGGCACCACGAACTTGAGAAGCAAGGAGACTTTCTTAACAACCAGATGACAGCTGAGGAAACCAATTTCAGAACAGATCAGGATACAAACAAACTTTATGTCTTTCAAAGACAAGAACAGCTAACAAACAACAGATTTGTGAACGTCAGCAAATGTTACAGGTTTCAGGCATCCCCTTTGGAGAAATAACATCAAAGAATGACATCAAACACAAATGTACATCACCTTTAGAAAGAACATCTTTCAAACGTCATCAAGAGAAATGGAAACATTAGTTGGGTAACAACTTTGTTAAAAAGTACTTTAAAAAGTGAAGTATTATTTCAAACCACTTGTTTTGTTCCTCTCCCCTTTTCTTCTTGAACATTTTTTATAGCACACAGTTAAGAGACTCATCAGACGCAGCATTTTTTTCTCACCAAAACTATTTCTAAGGTGAAACTTAAGGCTAAAAAACACCAGTCCCTGAAGGAACAGTAGAGGAATCAAACTAAACTTTGCAAGAAACATCCAGACACTGACCTGTTGGTATTACTGACCACCTCCCACCTTGTACGGAATAGTCAAATCTCCTTTAAAGCTAAAGCATTTATCACTGCAGGTCTTTACATTCACATAATTATGCTTTTGAAGTCTTAATACCATTGTTTTACCATCATACTTGGCGAGGGAGGGAAAAACAGTCTGAAGAGTAACACTTTCATGCCACTGTCGGTGTAAATGGCAACATCTCCAGGGGAAGGGGGTGAAGCGAAACACCTTTTACTCACAATAAATACAAATGCTTGAACTTGTTTAGGTCATAGCTTTTTAACCCTTGACAACATTCTCCACTGCAAAACAAACAGCAAGACTACTACCCCGTGCCCATTAACACTGGGGGAATTACACAGGTATAAAATACACTTCCCCAAGAAAACTGTATTCGTTTCTAACCGGCTGCAGCTTTTCAGGCGAAACCATAGCCTTTAAAAGGGCACACAGGGCTTGAACAGGGATACGTGAGCAGGGTTCATGCGGCAGCGCCCACATTTCGTGTCTGCTCCGTTCCAGCTTCCCAACGCCCCGCCGCAGCGGAGCGCGGGTCACCGGCGTCCGGGGCCCGTCCCCTCCCCCTCCCCCAGTCCTTTCTACCGCCTGGTGGCTCGGTCACCGCTCGGAAAGCACTGACGGGGAGCTCCAAACGGGGACGGGGAAGCCGAGGCCGAACCACTGCCCGCCACGACGTCCCTCCCTACAAACCAGCCCCGCCGCGGGGGGACAGAACGCGACGGCCCCAGCGGCCGCCCCGCGGAGCGAAGCCGCTCCTGAGAGCGCCCGGCCCCCGC
>JAVJGI010000050.1:111325936-111381463 GCA_035590275.1 Ibycter americanus | reverse complement strand
CGCTGGTTAACGGGGCGCGGCGCAGGCCTGGGCGGCGCGCGGCGGTTGTGAGGCAGCGCGGCAAGGAGGCCGCCGGCCCTCGGGCCCTCGACTCTGCCCTGCGCTTCCCGGCTCCGGGAACTGGTGCCCCGTGCGGAATGTAACGCCTCGGGAGGAAAGTAACTGTTGAGGACACATGGAGCCTCATTCCGCAGCTGCGGGAGGATCCTGGGGTTGCCAAGCGCGACCGAATCGCCCGTATCTCGGCTGAGACTACAGGCCTCAGGGTCGTAACAGTGGTGCTGCACCAGCATCGCCTCCTAAGCCGTGCTCTAACGTGGGGAGTCAGTGGCTAGCGCAGAACTTTCGTGAGGATAGTGGTGCTGGGCTGGAGGTGTGTTTCTCCAATACATGCTCACTATGGAAAAAAAAAGACTTTCCCCTGTATAGATAACAGTTTTAGCAGCATGGTGGCTGGTGATGGGTGTACGCACTGTGTGCACAGAGCTGGTTTGTTGTTGTAGCTGCAAATCTTCTCTAGCCTAGATCTAACCATGACGTTCAGCGTGGCAGAATGTGCCTGGGGTTGTTTAGACCATTCGTTCTCTAAGTAGGCACTAGAGACTTCACATGTGGCTACCAGGCAAATATTTAACTTTTGTAACCGCTGTGTCTGTAGGAGCAGTGGCCACTGCTAATTTTCTGCATGTGTGACCACAGCAAAAGTTGAAAGAGTGCATGAGTCCCTAAGCTCAAAGGCTTTCATTTACAGAGATCTGATCCAATTTCATATCCCCATTCATGCATATAATTATATGTAGCTATTGTTCTTTTGCTTGGCTTTTTCTGTATATTGGTAAATATAAAGCTTGGCTCTGTGATGATGCTCATTCTGCACTAACGCTCACTTTATAGTGGCAAGCATGCATTGCTGACAGATTCAAATTATGCCTTAAGTATGTACAAGTTGCATCTACCTAATTATGGCCAATTAGAAATAAACTGATTTCATGGTGTCAACAGAAGGTAGTTGCACTAATTTACTAGCTTCTAAGCTGGCTTGCTTAAACTGTTGAAGAACTAAAGCTTTGTCTAGAATACTGTAGTCCTCTGTGGCAGAACAGGCAAGGGAAGAAGAAAAAGAAGTGGCTTTACTCGGTACAAAGATAAAAAGTACCTTCACGCTGCATCACGTCAGCTCCATTTTCAATATATTGATTTAATGTAAAGATTTTAGAGTGATTTCATCACCATGTAGTATCACAGACCTGTTGAAAAGCATTTTTCTGAAATACTTTTAATTTTATCCGTTATTTTAATAATGTCTGAAGTACTTAGGTTTCATTGATCTTAATTGACAAATCTGATGATAGTATTGACTCTAAAGTACTAACAACAAGAAATAAGTTAGTTACCTAAAAGAAACTTTGATGTTTGTTGACTGCTATATCTAGTGATAGAGTGTTATTTACCAGAAGAGTGCTTAGTTCTCAACTTTGATGATTTTAAAAATTATTTTTAAAAATCTGCAGTTCATCTTGCGTTGTCAGTATCAAACCAAACTCCATTGTGAGTGGCTATCTTAGGCAATAATTCAGTTCATTGCCATTTTATGTCATCTTAAGTGGTCGATTTTTGCATTTAAAAGGATAAATTACCACTGCTTTTTTTTTTTTTCTGTTCCAGATACTGTTCTTCCAAAGTTCAACATTGAATTTGTTGTAGCTCTGCTGAGGCAAGAAAATGCTAAAGACATCTGTGTCATCCAGCTACCTCCAGAAATTAAATACTCTAATTATTTTATAATTGTGAGCGGATCGTCAACACGACATCTCCATGCAATGGCACATTACATGCTGAAAATGGTAGGACTGTTCACACTGTGCTTTCTGGGTTTTGGAGATTGATTTTAAATGTTGTGGAAGGAATTTCCCCAGGATTGCATGTATGGGGGTGTACCAGGCAAGATGAAATTAATTATCCTTACTTTGTTTAGTCCTGAATACATCTAGCAACTAACTGTACTTTTTTGCCTTTAGCGGTACTACTCAAAATGTAGAGAATATATTTTAAAAATAGACTTCTCTGTATTTAGGACAGTGATGAAATTAGCACAGTTTGGTGGCTAGAACAAAGATGATGTGAAATGGTGATGGTGACCTGTGTGTCCACTTTTGTCTTCTGTCCAGCAAGCTTTATAGCTGTTGCCACTCATTCAGAATAGCTTAATCTGAGGTTTACCAAACCCTAATCCCTAAAATTTCCAGGTTCTCAGGTGTATTGCAAGGCTAGAAAAAAGATGGCATATTATGAGGCACAGGGTCCCCTCATTGGCTTACTAAAGTGAACTGCTAGTTAATAGTCACCATACTGTGCATGTATAGGAGGAAGGGAGAAGCAGCAGCCATCCTTGCACAGCAATCTTGCGCTGTTTGGCTTTGGCGGAATGTGAGCGTTTCAGTACAAAAATAGAGGTCGGAGTAAAAATGCAGGTAGAGCTTAGGGATAAGGACCAGACTCAAGGAGAGAGACATTTTATGGCCAGAAGAGAGCCAGCTGACTGTTAGAAAGCATGGTGTAAGGAATATGTCTAGCCCCCATCTCAATCAGCTGTCTGTACTCAACCTGTAATTTGCCTTCTCTTCATGCACTTTCTTTCCCTTCCTGAACCTATTTTTCCTTTGGCTGTTAGTTTTACTTTCTTCCTTCCAGTCCCATTGGTTTCAGCTATAAGATTTGAAGGGAAGAAGGAGAGAAGAGGGGGAGATGGTCTTGCTTTTCAGTGCCTTTCTGAGCAGGTGAGGGGAGTTTCTTGTGTTCTCTGCAGGAACCTATGCATCTTTACAGACTACAATTTTGCCTGAAGCTAGAAGTTGTGTTAGTGTGATTGGAATGTCCTGTATTTAAGTGCTTAGTATGTACTCCATTACTTGCATAACTTGCTAGTCTGAAATCAACAGCTGTCCATCTCCCCCAGACCAGAAGAGATCAGTGACCACCACCCACCCTGCAAAAACATGTCTGTGCTGCAAGTGACTACTCATGGTGGCTGTAAGAGCAGAGCCTCTGGGGAGACATGGTGTCCTCCTGGGCATCATGAGAAACTGCGAAGCCTGGCCAAGTACTCAAGTAGTGGCTGAGCTCACCTGGCATTGAAAGTTTTCAAGGCAAAAATAAAGTTGAGGCTTAAGATGTAAAGCAGAGCAGGTGCTCAGGAGTGCTGCTAAGCAGCTGGCTAGCTTTACCATTAGAGTACCTAAAACATTATGGTAATACATGATTTACACTAAGTTGCAGAAGTGCTCATGCTTTTCTTCCAGTAGCTTGTAAATGGCAAAGTCCCAACTACTGCATACCCCTTCCTGTCTGGTTTCACGTTAGAGGAAGAAACTAACACTTGACTTTATTATAACCTGTTTACCATTACACAGCCTTTAAAGACAAGGCTGAAGGAAACTTGTAGTGGAGATCAGCCTTTCCAGCCTCTGTTACATAGCTGATGGCAGTGCATGCTGGGCTCTATAGTATTTTAAGCAGACTTTCAGAGAGTCTCTGAAAATCACCTGCTTTTGAGGATATCTCACAAGCTATCTTAAAGAAAGGAAGGTAGAACAAGTTGTGAATCACATTTTGAAAGTTCTCCATTCAGGTTGCAAACTGGGGCCACTGTCCAGCACCTAGCATTGTGTGGGAACAACCAGCAACAGTTTCTTTGTGGTAATTGCTTTCCCAGTGAAGGGCTAGCCAGCCATGCTGTTACAACTTGTTATTTTGTATTTTGTCTTTAGTGGCAGAAAGGCCTGCTAAGAGCCATGCAGCTTCACTCTCAGTTTCCTTGTGGCCTTGTGCTGAAATTAATGTTGTTTAGTTTGGTTTTTAATTTCAGTTTGAAAAAGATTTTCATATTTTTTTGATTGACTGCTTCAAATAGAAATAGAGTAGAAATTTGAATAAAGAATCTCTGTGAAGATGCACTTCATTATTTTTTTTTTCTATTGATGCTTCTTGTAAAGAAACAAGTGGGTTGTGGCTAGATCTGAAAGTGACAGTATGAGAGCCTCTAGTTGTCAAATCTCTTTGCTCTGGTGTGTACTTAGATTCTTCGTGTACTAGGTGGGGAGAGCTGAGACTCTCAAGCTGGCATCTATGAAAGCTACCATGTTGCACAGGGAACAAACTACCTTGCCCTAGCTGAGCGCTTGCAGTCATGCTCTGAGCTGCCCCCTCCCCTCTCTCACAGTGGTTCATAGCTTGGAAATCTGTGTGCTGCTTTGGCTTTCCCCCTCATCTTGAAATGAGTGTTGAGAGCGTGCACTGAACAGACAGGAGGCTTCTTTGAATGCCTTCCTCATGGCATGGGTCCCCAACCCCTTCCATCTGAGATGAGGATAAGCTTAGCATCTTCATTTCTGCATCCTTAACTAGCCAATGTAAAACAACAATGAAAGAAACCTTAAGGGAAATAAAACTTGGTGGCAATGGCAGCTAGAGGGAACCAATAACTGAAAGACTATTTTAATGCTAAGCAATTGTATCCAGCATTCTTTTTGAGAAAAAATGGACACCTATAAAATTCATGGGTAACTGTATGGGAATTATGAGCGTTAGGATTCCAGATTTGATACTAAATCCCACTGAGAAATCTGTACTTTCTGGTGCTGCAAGTGTACATTACTCTTATTTTTGTGTGCAGACCCCAGAACCAATATGAAGTAATCTAGCCTATTTAAGATTTAAAACAACTCTAGACAACTCAGCAAAGTCCAGCTTATCTGTTAAGTTTGCATGCTTTTAAATATATGCAAAGTATTTAATTTTCTGCCATTGTTTCTTTTCTCAGTACAAGTATCACAAAGAAGGAAGTGATCCTCATACTCAAATTGAAGGGAAAGAGACAGATGACTGGCTGTGCATTGACTTTGGTAAATATTTGTGAATCTGACAAATAGGAAGTTCTGCATGAGCTCTTTGTTCAAGGAAGCATCTCACAGTGAACCCTGATTGCTGTGGAGAGTTCACAATATACTCTGCCATTTTGGAATTCTAGTTACTGCTTGAAGTTGTTACTAAATACATTTTTACTAAAGATCATTGGCACTGAGAAGAAAGCAGTAACTTCAGTGGCTAAAAGAGGTCTTAATAAATTGAAGATAACAGTAGTGGAAAGAGAAAAGCTACTTCAGACAGCTTTCTCAGGTTTATGTCATCCCTTTTTGGGTGAGTGAGGGCTCTTTGTACGCTGCCTTAGTAGTGAACTGCTGAAAGGAGTTCCACTGTCCAGATCATACCATGACATGGGGTAAAACCTCAGTCCTAAGAAATTGAGTTTAATTCTTTATTTTACAAGTGTGAAACTCTCTACACAAACATAAAAGACTTTGCATTCAGAAAGCATTTCTCCTTCACTAGCTAGGTCTAGAATCTCAGCCTCTAACTTTGCGTTTTGGCTTAAAAGAGAGCATGGGTGGATGAGGAGCACTGCAGCCAGTGATGTTAAGCCTTGGTTACTTTACTGTCAATGATTTTGATAGTTGTAACTGAAAACAAATTGAAATTTAAAGGCATAACTAGAAAAAAGTGCATTAGAAGTACACTGGAATTAACATTCCCTAGTATTGTTTGCACACAATTAATTTCTGTAAGAAAAACCTTATTATGTACAAGTTTGGACCTGTTTCATTATAAAAACCACCTGAGAAGTGTGAGCAACACACCAGAAGAAAATTACTTGGCTATAGCTGAGTATTGTTGGTAATACAGGAAAACTGGAAGTCCATCTGTAACCTAAGGGAGGTGACTCTCAGGTAAAATTTCTTTTGACTTACGTCTTTCTGTCTCCTAGAAGTCATAACTTCCTTGGTCTGGAGTCTTGTGACAGTGAGTATTGTCCCTCTCATTCTCCTGGCTGTAGTCTTAAAAGTATGTTGAAGGACTGACCAAATCTTAACACCGTTCAGGGGGACTCGAATCAGCAACTTTATAGAGACCTCCATCAGCTGACCCAGTATATCTAGCCAGAATGGGGGTGGAAGACTTGAACTCTTCTGTGCAGCTGGAAGTGTAGTAGTGCTTTATAGTTCACATTAATTTATTGTGAATTTCTGTTCTGTGCAGGTAGCATAGTGATACATTTCATGCTGCCAGAGACACGAGAGGCTTATGAATTGGAGAAGCTGTGGACTCTTGGTTCCTATGATGACCAGTTAGCACAGATGACTCCACAGTTACTGCCAGAAGACTTTATTTTTGGACTGACTCCTAACAGCAGCAGTCATCTCGAGACTAGAACTTAATGCAGCTGCTGAGTGGAAAGAGAGATGAGCGTTCCTTCACAGATCTGAAAGAGACATAGAACCTTGATTTCTGACTTTGCGGTCATTACAGTTAATCAGTACAAAACAGTATTTATTGGATGTGCCTAGGAAAAGTTCTGAACAAGCTCCAAAAGTGATCATAATCATAAAGTCTTCGCTGTTGGAAAAGACCCTCAAGATCAAATCCAACCATAAAAAGTCAAAGAAGGACTCCTATCATAAGGGAGCTTCCCGGGCGAGTCACTGTCTGAGTGGAGTTTGCAGTGAGAAGAGCGGGACAAAGACACATACTTACCCTGAAACTCGTGCTTGGCCTCTACAGTAATTGTTTTTCTAGTATCTTTGAAAGACTTGCCTGCAGTGGCAGTGCAAAAGAGACTTGAGTGCTGCAAGGAAAAACGATGTGAAATAGTACAGTTTAGATGAGGCTTCTTGGATTAAGCCATTTGCTTCTGGTCACGATGAAGCAAGTCATGCTCAGAGTTGAAGGAGATAAAACTGGTGTTACTGAGCACATAAAAGCCAAGAGCAGCAGTAACATAAGTGTGCATTAACAGAACAGTAAGTCAGTTTTTCAGCCAAGGCAGATCTCTTTTTAATAAATAAAAAAAACCTGAAGAGCTTCAATTCCTTGTCTTCATGTTAAAACATTCAGTTCATTCTGAGAGTGCAGTTGGCTCCTCTCCTAGTTTTCCTCTCACCTAGTTTCTGGAAGAGTACACTGAGGCAACACACTAAGGCAGTGTAAGCCTTCAGCTTCTTTGAGGTGGGCAAAAGTGGTTCTAAAGGAATTCCTTAGTCACTGAGCCTTACTTGCTGCTAATGGACTGTTCAGCACTTTCAGAAGTGCTGTGCGTTCTTTGAACACTGCATGGTCCCATAACCAGAAGAGCTTTCAAGATGGTAACAAAACTGTGTAAAACAAGATGCTTTTCTCCACTGTAGGACAGGGCTTTCATCGCTAGAATAGGATCACTTCTGCAGAAGCTTGCTGTGCCATGCATCAGGAAGCAGGAACAGTAATAGATCCTGAAGGTAATCACCTTTTTCACCCCACAGCCCCATAAAGTACTTCAAGCCCTGTCTGCATCTCTTCCCTGCACAGCAGCTGCTGTTTGTAATGCTCAAAAATGTTTAGGGGGAAATGGCAATTATTTTTTTTTTTCTTAAATAAACCCCTTCTCCCTCATTTCAGACTAGTCATGTTTCTTGCTCTGTCTAGCCTGTTTTTTCAGGAATGACTGCCTCTGAGTTCACCTGTTCTGTGATACAAGGCAGCAGATAGCTCTGCAAATTAAGCAAGGAGCATTTATTGAATGTAGTTAAACTATGCAGATAAAACATCTTTGCCCATGAAATAAAGGTATTGGTGTTAAGTCTGACTGCAAAGAAAGGTTTTCAAAATGCTTCGTGATACTTGTAAGTAATCCACACGGGGGAAAGATAACCTTGGCTGTCTTACAGCATGATGGGTTCTAAATCAGGCATTTCCTCCTAGGAGGGATACGTGGGAGTAACTTTGGATCATTCCCTGAAACCATTTGCCTTTTGCTGCTGCTGAAGATAAGTAATACTAGATGAATAGAGGCAGGTTCAGCAAACGTTACACTATTACGTGAACCCACATTTAGTAACCAGAACAGCATACAGTATATCCTGTCTCAAAAAGCACAGCAGCAAAAGAAGCCCCCAGAAAAGAACATTAAGAGCTAGGGAACAGCTTCTGTGTGAACAAACTAGGACTCTTACAGCTGGAAAGGGATAACAGCACGTGAACCAAGACCAAAAAAAAAAAATCAAATTAACTGAGGAGACAAAAGTCAGTAAATAAATGAAAAAGTTAACTGAATTTACTGCCAAAGCACATTGTGAAAAGGAGTTATATGGAATATCCACTGGTTGCTATTAAATCAGAACTGCCAGCTCAGGGGAAGAACTTCCTCATCCTGCATTTAACAGGAGCAGTCATAATCCATGCTGAGCTACTGCGATGCCCCAGCCAGGCTACCTGCCTGACTCAGTAAGTCTTTGCCCCGACACTCTTAAAAGCTGGGATGAGGAATAAAGGCAGTCTGGATGGTCAGTACTGTGCAACACTAAACCCCTTTCAAAAGGAAAACATTTGGGAATGGTTTCAGTTCCATTGATCAGGTGATTTCCATGTAAAATAAAAATACTGAGCAGCTTGTTCAATGAGTCTATAGGTTCATATTCAGCCCTGTACAGAGGTACATGCAGGTTTGGCTCTGTCTGGGATCCCTTGATGATGGGATGAACAGGAGAAACAATTATCAGGGTGGGACTTTTGTCATCATTTCATTAATTTCCTGCACTGCATTCAAGTAACTTCATTATCGAGCAGTATTTGCATCCATCAGTTGAGCCACCATCTCTGTTACAGCCCAGCTCGAGCGCTTACTCCACAATTACTCATGTTCATTTAAGAATTCTGTGCCCTAGTACCATGTCAAGACCATGCTGTCCCGCACAGCACACATGCTTCATTTAACAGAAACTAACACACAGAGCGCATGCCTTTGAAATTGCAGCTCAGAAATAAAAGCTTTGGAAGGTTAGAAGCAAATAAAAGCATTATGATTAAGCAAATGCTTAAAACAGTCAGGGGTGTAGCTGTCACAAATGCACCAGTGATACAGAGGAAGGCTTAACTTCTTATGTTGCTCAAATGGCATGGGTGCTGGTTCTGAGAAAATAGCTCAATATTGGCATGGAAGAACAAGCTTAGAGTTCCCTGTGAAACGCAATTCCCTACGCAGTGTCTTTTACAGACATGATTTCTTCAGTTCCCTCCTCCTGCTGGTTGGTCCCAGAAAATGAGCTGTGAAGACCAGTGGGAGGGTGCAAGGGCCTGGAAAACAAGTTTGGTTTTCCACTCCTCTTAAAGAGATACGGAATTCTATTATTCATGACACTCCTTCATTCCCCAATCCCCTTTCACTCTAAAGCATTTGGTTAAACATCTAGTCTTATTTCTATTCCAAATAATGTTAACAAGGATCCAAACCGAGAGGCAGTACCACCACACTGGCAAGCGGTGGGTGTTTGGGGGGTGGTGGTAGGAGCAAGATGGAGGTTGCAGCCACGTTTGCTTGCTAGTATAACTCTCTGCCTATCCAAGCTTCTAGGGCCACATTCATTACACAGCTTCATCATGCTGCGAGCACCAATGTAAGAACTGGGTAAAAAGCAGCCAAAAAATAATAATAAAAACGAACTGCAATTCAGATCTCACTTCAAACCTGTTAAAAGATTCTTTCTTGTTTGCCCTGGGTTGGGACTGATGAGTACACATCCCTTCCACAGCAAATCAGCCTAGGTGAACTGCATAAGACTGAATCCACAAACATATAGGTTGTATTACAGACTGCACGGCATTCTTATATGAGGGGGAGAAGAGGAATTATAAGCCACAGAAGTCACTGCTTGTATTGGGAAGTGCAAACATTGTAACGTGGCTGCTGGATGCCCTAGCAGCTACAGAATACCTGTGGGTGACTGTTCATCCTTATCCAGGTATTATTATGGACAGAAAACCAACTTGATTGAAGTACGACAAATACTTAGAACAGTCTGTCCCTATGCCTCATTAATTTAAAAAAACACCACACAACTTTATCTGATGATAGGAGTTAAACTCTTTATTCCATTCAGAGGCATCTGGCAAGTGGAGCTGCATTGGGGGGCACATTACAGATGAAAAATGATCCATACTTTGTGAATATTGAAATCATTTACAGTATTTACTTTCTAGCTATTCCCAAATACTCCAAATTACCAAGTCTCAATTGAAAAGAAAAACATGATTTACCATACTAAGTCTAGAAATTTAAGAGAGATGACAGTATTTAAATCAGCAGATGTAAATGCAGCGCCTATTTGTAAATAATTTTTATGGAAAATAATGAAGTCAAATCCTTCTCAAATGTTAAGAAAGGAACATCAGACTGACTTAAGCCTCAACAAAAATTAAAATGCTATGACTTTTCATACTTCAGTAATTTTAAATTCATTGTAAGAAAAAAAAATTATCCTAAAGGCTAGATGAAGGTCACTGTCAAAAAAGGAAAAGAAACTCATTTTTCTTTGCTAAAACTACAACATAAGTTTGTGGTTTTTAAACCAATTAGTAAAGAAGAGATGCAGGAGAAACACTTCAGACCATTTTCAAAATTATCTAATCTGTACAACAATGATCTTTGGGAAAATTATCTAGTCTATGTAGTAATGCCTCTATTTCAACATGAACCTAAGAGGTAGATAACAAAATGATGAAACAAATGTTTTTGCTCATTGTGCCCCTCAAATCAGTGCAGCATGGTGATTCTGATCATCTCATGCACAAAAAACATCACAAAAAAAAGGTTCAGAGGTAATAGCATGGCTCTGTCGACCACACACATACAGGCGCGCACGCGCACACACACACACACAGCAGTCTTTATGCACCATGTGTTGCCACATTATTTTTTTTCTTAAACTGAGGTAGACTGAAGTTTATTGTAGAAACTTGAATGTGTCACTATTACCACAATCATCATTCAAATTACATTCGGAAATTAAAAAATTTGGTAACTTTCCCGTTATCCCTGCCTTTTGACATTTTTTTTTTTTTCTTCTCTAATGGTTGGTTGCAGAACGTGCATAAATCCTGCTGCATCTATTATAAGCCAGGCTAGAGAGGTTGTTGTTTTTTGTTTTTGTTTTTTTTTCTTGTAATATTTTTTAAACCTTCAAAGTGGCTTAGTGTGGCCCATAACAGCGGCTGGATATGTAAACTTAGCCTTTCATTATCTTTCAATGTGATCAAACACTGTTTGACCTTCCCCCATCGTGGTAACTGAAAGCAGTATGATGTGATCTGCAGACAGCTGAGACCCTCATGGCCTCAAATATACCCTAGCAGATCAAGTGTTCTATCAAACTGAAGATGAAGCTTGCTCTTTGAACAAAATGGCAAAGTCCAAATGGGCTGCAAATGGTTAAATGTAGCATTATTAGGTAGTGATGGTCAAAGGCACAAAGGGTTCATGCATTCAATCAAGTAGCACAAAAAAAAATTCAGCCTCTTGCAGCCTTCTAAATTTTTCCCCCAACCCCAGCCTCTTGCCATCACTTCCTTGTCCTGTTCCCAAAAAAGTACCGTCACAAACTTTTTCATCCCATCTTAAAAGAAAACTAAACGGCATTGCTGCTATCAGAATGTTGGCATCATTCACTATCTTTTGAACATTCACTGAATTTTTTTTTTTTTAAACAAATGATGGTGTTGAAGCCCTCAGAAAATCTGAGGCTATGTTTTTTTTACCCACCTTACTCCCATCAGCCAGCAGCTAGAAGTGCTCTACTATATTTTTCCCCGATAAGTCTGTAGTACTCCTGGCTGGTGGCTGATCAAATTTTAATTTTTTTTAAAAAAATAAAATGCTCAAGAACTATTAGCTTTATAAAGTATACAAAATACCAAAAAAAAAAAAAAAAGCAAAAAAGGAACAATTTCTCATTGAGGTACTAAATGCCTGAGGTAGTTTAGTAAAATGCATATTTATCTTTTTATGCCCTGGCCAACACCATTCAACACTTCCCTTAGGTTATTCATGGCAGTGTTATGTAAAAATGCAACCAAATTCTTTTTAAAAAATGCCACTTGTTTCAACATTGGGACTAACACTTAAACTCTTGTCAATACCCTTGCTCTAACCCTAGCCCACCCGCAATCCCACCCTCCAAATGTGTTTCTTCTTTTACAACTGGACCTATAAGAGCAATGCCTTTTTTTGTTGGTTTTTTTTCTTTTCTTTTTTTTTTTTTTTAAACCAGTGAACTCAGAAGAGAAAGCTTCATTAAACCAAGTTCTAAAATTGTTGGGGAATAATAAGAACAATAAAAAAGACTAACGAGTTTATGTTAAATTGTGAGAATAGAACAAAAGGGAAGTGAAGGGGTCCTTATTTTAAAGCTGGGTTTCAAAAGTTTGAGAGAGCCTAAAGAATACATTCTCAGAGACAGCGTTCAACGGTTGCCTGGTCCTCGAACAGGTGATTGGCTTGGTGGATCTTCTGCATATAGCTTCAACAGGTGCTCACCACCCGTCTCTGTCGCACAGTCTGTCTTTGGTCTGGCATCTGTCTCTGATGGGCCATTTCCTAAACCTTTATTTTCGTCTTGGCTGAGGCTGTCCGCTTTGCAATGTTTTTTGCTGTTGCTGCTGCCTTCTTACCTGAGCCAGTATTTCCTGAATTTTCCTCTGAGCAAGCTGAAGGACATAAGAAGAAACAACCAATCATGACGCCATGCTGCAGTGACTGCTGTTTACAATCAACTGTAGATGCTACTGGGATTAAATTCTTAGTACTGACAAGATTACTCATTAGTTAAAATACACTTGGATTAGTAATGATGTACAATTTTTCATTTTTCTTCCTTTCCCAATTACCACAGCTACCCGCACTGTACTATAGCGCACACGAGCACGGGAAGATGACTAACAACACTAAGATTACTGAAGCTACAGGCTACTTTTGTTTTACTCCTCTGGAGATGATAATGTTTTATAATAACCACTGTTTAATAGAGTATGGACAATTTTTTTTTTTTCTACAACAGGGAATCCAGAAGGCCGGACTTAACCAGCCCTCCTCATATCCTTTCTGTATGTAGGCCACAAGCCACCTGTAGCAAAGTGTCGAAAGAAATTGGTCTGAACTAAAAGTTAATTGAGGGAAGGAATCTTGTGATCCTTTTCTTTATGATACTAAATCAGACTGAGCAATGTAGACAAGTTGCATATATAGAACCTGGCAAGAACTGCAGCCTATGAGATGGCTTGTACCTCCCTTCCATCTGAATTTCAGTCCAATAACAGCTTGGGTTTTCTTTTGATTTGAAAGTTTTAGCAGTGCCAGAGCCTACATATATCAATAAGAGAATTTAGGGAGATTGTTTTACCTATGTAACAGTGCAATATTGTTATAAATCTCTCTCACAGGCATGAGGAAAGTTTATTGCAGCAAGACAACTAGAGGAGCCTGGCAAGTAGTGCTTTCTGTATCCTGAGTAAAAGTCTTCCATCCCTTGGCTCTGCACATGGATATAAAAGACAGACCATGGAAGCATCAAGAGAATACAGAAATTCATTCCACTCCTCCTACCTGGCATGCATAGAAGTGACCAGTTATTTTCACAACCACCTGATCATTTTCATCAGGTGTCTGGTCACGAGGGACTACAACTTCTGCACTTGTCAAGTTTTGAAGCTCATTTACCTATAAATAGATAGTAGAAGTCAGAAAATCCTAAGCAAACAAATATCCCACAACCACCAAGTCTCAAAGATACTGCTGACCACAGAAACATCGTCGTCTAAGTTACCTTTAAAAGAAGAAACCCATTAACAAAAAGCATCTTTGTGCAGCAGCGTGCACTCTGCAAGATGAGCCTCTTGTGTCTCTAACATAAGTTAGCACCAACTTCTCTACATTTGTAGAAGCATTTTAAAGACTAAACACAACACACAGAAAGTGTTAAATACATGACTTAAAAAAGCAAAGATATGCCCCAGTGTTTACAGTTGAGTTTACATATTTAAGGTCAGAAAACTCATACAATGTGTAATGTAGGGAAGAAAAAAAAAAGTCAAAGTATTTATACATTTTTCCTTGAAAAATCTCCACAAGATTAATAACTCCAAACTGAACAATAAGAAGTGTCCAAATTATTTTCAGTAGCATTTCAGCTTCCATAATGTTAAGTAGAGGTAAGGTTAGAGTCTTTGACCCATTTACATTCATTTTATTTTAGAAATGCATAGCATTATTTAATCAAAAATGTTTCAGATTAACAACTTTCCAGAGATGTTTGTCCTTAAACTTCTTACCACCACAAGTAATGAAAGAGGCCACGTTGCCTCCGAACACTTAACTTCAAGACCCCATTGCACTCAAGGATGGAGACCCACGACTGAACCATTTCTTTGCAAATATCAGCTAGCTCCTGACTTACAACCACATGAAAATACCAGAGAGTACCAGCACCTTTTCAGGATTGAAAAAATCTCAGTAACGTTATTTTATGCAACAAACTGAGCCTAAGAAATGCCATCAATTAAGATGAAACACAAATACGTGAGTTTTTTTGTAATACTGAGGGGTCTGAACATGTCTTAATTTCCTACTACTTATTTAGAAATCATGCTTTCACTCAGTTTTGGCCAGAAATGCTACCTCTGGATACATTGGATTTGATTTTAATTAAATGAGATCAGTGAAATCTTTTTGCAAAATCTGGCATAAGCTAAGGTTCACAGAAGCAGGTCTTTGAGTGGGAATGTAGTCATTCCAAATGGAAGAACTAAATTTCTATTAATAAAGCCCTGCAAGATCTGACTGGGACTACCAATTTTTGTTAGACTTAATTTATTAGATGAAATAAATCATTCTATGAGGTTGGCTTCTCTTGCCTCCACTCTAAAAGAAAGGAAAGCTTAACAAGTACAGCTAAAAAAATAGCACCTGCTTTAACGTAACTTCAAAGGATTAGGTATTACTTAGCAAAATGTTTAAGACATACATATATACACACTGAAATAAAAAACATAACGGCACAACGCTAAAAGTTTTATTTCAGCTACTTACTGTTTTGCCTCCTTTACCAATAACTCTACCAGCAGCATAGGATGGCACTTTTATATGAGCCTCAAGTTTCACTTCTTCTTTAGGTCCAAAGAAATTTTCTTCTTTAAGTTTTCCATAGATTCTCCCTTGAGCCTGCAAAAATGCTTTCAGTTAGAGAATGCACTTATTGAAATCTAGTTAACTTCAAGAAATTTCAGAAAGAAGAATTCCCAGTACGCAACCCCGACAAAGTGTTTTCACTAATAAATGACTGTTTTTCTAAAAGGAGTCCTTGTACCAAACTAGGAAGCACCACTGCCCAACTTTAAAGTTTGCATGACAAACCAGGGAATCATGGAGCAATTTAACAGAGTTCATCATTATTCTGCTTTTCAGTAGAAATACTGCTTTTAAAATAAAATATTGCATGTCTGTAGAGGTATAGAGTGGTGAAGAGAAGAACTATCTGGCTGAAGCATTTTATTACACCCAGAAGCACAGAATGCAATTAATTGGCTCAGAAACCAATTCTTTTAAGGATTAAACTAAAAGAAAGAAAAAAAAAAAAAAGAAAAGAAAAAAGCCACAACCCACCACCACCACATCACGGGATAAAGAAACACTCCAGTTAGAGCAAACAGCTTACTTTTACAATCCATTACAACATATTGTGTTAAAATAAATAAATTTGATCTTCTTCAGTTTTCTAAAGTGAAAAATCAAACTGCCTAGATCTAAATAGTAAAATAGCACCATGGGAACAGTATTACTCCAACCAGCACGCAGTTCTTTTCTGGGGAGCATGCAAATGCCAGGTAGCAAGAAGAATGTCTGCTGAGACTAAGCTCATGAATCTTGCTGATTTTTAAACACATTTATTTCCTTATTCCCTGCTGTTCATCAGGGAATTCTTGAGAAACGGTAACCAGACCTTCTACTCTGCATCTCCTAGAGGCATCAAAAGAACATTTCTATTGAGATACTGAAGAGAGATGCTCTGTAAAGACCATAAACCTAGGACCACAAAGCCTTTCTTTCCAGTTCAGATTCTTTATCACCTTCTTTAAATCACACTCAAGAGCCCTGTCACTGTGTACATGCTAAATCAAGCCATCTTACAGGCCACCATTGCAATGGAATATGAAAATTCCAAAAAGATTGCATGCTGTAATAATTACTTTAAATATTGGCAGCTTATTTTATCTTATTTCTAGCTCATCTCCTAAAAGCCTACTCAAGTTCATTCTGCTCTAGAATGGGTAAGATTAAAGACATTTTGTGACCTTGAAGCTGAAAATACTTGGGGTAAGTCACACGCAGGGATCCTGTCTCAGAGGACAAAAGCTACCACCTTTCCAGTGACACAAAAAACGCCATACAAAACCTCAATACAACTACCATATTCTGGCACCATCAACAAGCCTCAGAATCTGAGATCCCTGTCCAGAAAAACACTTCAAAAGGGTTTGCCAAGAGCAGATAATATACTACTCCCAGCAATCATCTTTTGACACATTTTGACACTATTCCCAAATTTGTTAGCGACAGACAGTAGCCAGCATAGCTCTTTTTATTTCAATATCAATGCTTTTCGTGTGCATAACATCTTGACAGCCTGCACAGGCTGCAGGGCTCAGTGGGAGAGATACTATAGGAAAAAAGCATGCATTACTGCCGAATTATAAAGCAAGGTGGGATGCTGACTTTTTAAGAGATAGATGATGTATTTCCAACATCCCAAATCTTTCAGTTCTTGAAAGAGTCTTTAAGGAAGGGAAACAACCTAAGTGGGCTGCAGCTCCTTCAGAGTATAAAGTAGTGGCTGAAATGTTGTCTACACTAGATTCCACTTTGCTTGCACGTGTCCCAGATCCAAGGCAACATGATCATTCCTGAATATTGGTGTCACAGGTATGCCTAAACTCTAGGGAGCACTGCAGCAGAGGCTGTAAACAGTGGCATATTCTCTTCCCATCGCCTTGTTAATAAATAGCCCTGCATGCTGCAACATCCTCAGGCTACTGTAGCTGAGGAAGAAAGGGGTGCAAGCCACTGCAGCTACCACGGACATGAATCACAGACAGCAGAACACAATGTAGTAGGGAAAGGATGCCAATCTCACAGGCTCTGGGATGACACTGCCTCTGAGAGCTGGTTACTCATCTGAGCAGCAGCTATTCCCTCTTCAAGTTGTTGTACACCCAGATTACATTCTTGGTACCTAACAAGCAATAGCCTATGCTTAAAGATAAAGATGATCCTTCTTAAACAAAGCTTAAGGACAGCATTAATGAAGCTTGGCCCTGACCGTAAGGCATGCTTCAGGTCAACAGTGGTGATAAAAGAAAGGACTGAACTTTGCCTCTGCCCACATTGGTCAAGAGGGCATTGCTCAGAGTAGTAAAAGATATGAGGACTGGAGCTGAAGGAAGCCCCAAGAGATAACAGCATCCTTCACAAGACCAGCATACTCAAGAGCATCATCTGTGCTAGTACAGTGATCCCTCTTTGCAAGCAGAAGCCCAAATGTAGAGAAGTGACTGATTGATGTGGTTTTAACCAATGTGTGGGGTGCAGAAAAGGGAGACTTTCCTCCTTGCATGATCCAGGCTGGGGAGAAAGGCTGGCAAAAGAACTCTGTGGGACTTCAAGTCTATCTTAGGGAGGAAACTCGAGGACAAGCCTTTGTCTACATGAAGAGTCAGGATAAGGGACACCCAAATCTACTACGGCCTGATACTCCTTGAGGGCAAGTTCACTAATATCTGATGGGGAAAAAAAAAAAGGTAGCCAGAATCTAACTTCATCGTGATCCCAGATCACAAGAGCATGCCATACGTGGAACATGCCATGAGGCCAAGCCCACATGCACAGAGAAAACCCCAAGGAGGTAAAGCTTCTCAATTATGCTTTGCCTTCAATACCTTCTCAAACATATATGGTAGCTGAGCAGTAATTCCAAATGCATCTAGTTCGCTGTTACCACTGCAAAATACCTGCCCTGATACTTCTCCAAAACTCCTAAAGGCATTAATGAAACTGATTCTAGATATGCCTGAAGTTTGTACACCACCTTCTTGCAAGATGCCCTGAAGCAAAAACATAAAGACAAAAACGAGAACAGGCAAGAGAATGATGTCAAGACACGAACTCTCAAGTGACTTTCTACCTGCTCTGGGCCTCATCTGTAATGAGGCCAGGTTGCTGCACTGAGCTGTCTGCATCACTCCTAACATGGTCAACTCCTTTTGGGGTAACTAGATTTATCCCTTGGCACTCAGGCAGAAGGCCACTCCAGAACTCAATCTGAACAGAAATGGGATAATCAGGTTGACTATCTCCTTGTAGTTGTAGTGGAAATACAATTAGAAATCTTGCCTTTATCTGTACAGCTACCCAAAAGCATTTTCTATTTGGCACACAACAGCAACCTGGGAAGACTCAGTCTCTCATCTTGTCAGCTTTGTTATTTCAACACAATAAACTGTTGCATGTAATAAGGCAAGCTAGAAACACTGCACTATTGTGCTTGTAGATAAAAGGGAAAATTAGGAATGTAGTATGGCCCTATTTTCATGCTTACACTTGATTCTAACTTACATGAAATTCCCACCAGTTTTCAGGTGACCAGAACATGGCCTCTGATAGTATTACTCCTACTCATATGATATGCCTTTCAGCTAAAGCCAAGTGTTTACTAAAATTCTGAATTAAATGGTGCTTGGAACCAAGTGTTTTGTTTTCAGTATTGTTCCTTACAGTTCAAAGGCCACTACATACTGACAAGTTTTTATATATTGTACCTTGAACTGAGCTTCTGGTGGTCCAGTGATGATAACCATTCTCAGCTTGGCATCTGGTCCTTCAGCAGGGGCAATCTGGAACAGATAAACATAGCTTTTGGTAGCTGTCTTTTGAAGGAATAGTTTAAAGCCACCTCCTCCCCGTTTCAATCTCACATTCTGTTCAAGAGTGAAAAATTATTCGTTACAGCAGCAGCATTACACTTCAGTCATGACGGGGCTGTTCTCTTTAAAGTGCATTAATTAGCTATAATGAAATACCGAGAAATTGGCTAAACCATAAGCAAATTTACTTCTGAAAATTAAAGGCATAGCTACTCAGCCACATATGGCAAAATCCCACAAGCCGTTTTCATGTGGCTGAGTGATGTAAGTCATGCAGCCTTTAAAAAGACAAGTATGGTTAAGACAGAGATTCTCATCCCTACCCGCTAACTTAAATAGTCTTTCTAACAAGTTTTGCTCATTAGCAAAAATTTGCGTCCATCCCCCTGAGAACATAAGATTGCTTTACTGTTGTAACTAATACAGATCCAAAACATTCCTCTATACTGGACAATGAGTTAGCAGTTTCCACGGGGTTTGTACCTACAGACATTTATTTGTGTGACCCAAATAAAAATTAAGCTTCACCAGAGCCGAGACAGAGATGCCTGCAGGGTCTTTAGCAGTTCATGTCACCACAAAAGTAAGATTTCTGTGGGTGTTGTTCTCAGACTTCAGTGGCATTAAATAATTAAAACTAGCCTCTGACATTCTGGATTAATCTTTTGTTTATCACAACTGACATTTCCATTGTTGCATCTAGTATTACATAGCTGCTGTTGAATGGGCAATATATTAAACACTACAGGATTTCATCTTAGCTGTTGGCATAGGGATGTTATTCATATTTAACAGCTGTAGTTTATTTCAGACAAGTTACCAGTCATCATGCATCATTTTCACTAAAGAATTTTGCTAATGAAAGTTTATGTAATTGTTCATATTGTAACCTAAGATGGAGAAGACATTATATACCAGTTATCTGGTTTGCATATTTATTTTTCATACGATTTCTGCATTCCAGTTGGCTATATCTAAAAATACACATTCATTTTACAGCAGTACATTCATATGTCATGACATTGTGGTAAGGGCAAGCACAGACTAAATCAATTCATTCTTTGAAACACAGGTATTTTAGAGGGACAAATTGTTGAGGCACATTTGGAGGCAGCTGACTGAACAGAGTTCAGCCTAACTGCCATTCAATTAAAATGGCCATTGTAGCTTGCCTCTCTGTCACCTCATGTTTTCTTAGTGACCACCATCACTTTTACTGACATTTTAGGAAAAATATTTTCCATCAAGCCTTAGTTACATCTTACATGTGTTTAAGTGTTCTGGGACATCTCTTGCTTTGCTTTTATCTTGGAATGTCCTGTTCTCAACAGCTGGAGTAAAACATGGCTGAGGGCTGTGAAAGAAACTGACCAACATTTCAGTGGCTGAAGGGGCAACCTAGGAGACTTCAGTGTTAATTTTGTCTGTCTGCTCTTGGAAAGAGAACTTATGTACATACAAATAGTATCTAAGTGGTGATTTTTAACCCCTGAGAGAAGTAGTTTCACATTGGTTGTTTTCTGGTTACTAATCTTCCATATGCCAAGTCACAACCTGACAACTTCATACACCCAAAACCTACAACACTCATTCCAATTCCTTCAGATACAGGAAGGGCTACTCTGGGAATAATTTATAACCAAGGAGATGCCGATGGTGCCCAACAGGTCCCAGCACTGCAGTACAGGGTGGGCAGTAGACAGCCCAGAAATCTCTGCCTGGCTGCTCTGCTGAATAATTCAGTCTGCTGGAGTCCCACACTGAGCTTGTATTGCCCAGCAATGATCACCTGCACAGGGACACAACCTGAGCTCATCAACAGCCACGTGCACCTCTGAAGTGATGGGCTGGACACAGCAGCCTTATGCAGAACCCCTATGCATCTACAGTTTGTTTAGTCTTACTTCATGGCTAACTAGTTTCATCAGATGTACAAAGCTCAACACGAGCGCAGAGATGATGCACGGAGATGTAAAATGTTTTCATATGTAACAATCTACAGCACAACGCAAAACAACTGCAGTGTCATGCACAAAGACTTACTTCCTCCACAAAGTACAATTACTAGTTTGGCAAGTTAAAAGTTACTCAAGCATCACTCCCTCCAACTCTTAGCTAAAAGCACAGATTCCTTGATGATTCACAATTTATTATTTTGCTCAAAAGTTATGATACAGGGCAGGTGGTCAACAGGATGGAAATTTAGAAGTTTTGCATAAATTACTACTAACTGCCATATTTAACACTTCCACACAGAAACAAGCGTGCTGCTCCATATTGTTCTAGCAGATTACAGATGAAGTTGCTTTTTTATTTTAATTGATAAGCATACATGCAACTTCCCAATATAGCAAGCACACCCTGTATCTGTACAGTTCTCTTAAGATTTAATCTTATTTCCACAAAAATAACCTTTATTTTATTCCTACTGAAGGAAGAAAAGACCAGAGCTTTAGCAAACTTTGAACTGAATTTCAATTAATACAGATATGTTAAATGCATTGGGTAGAGGGGTGCCAGCCAGCAGAGGAAGCCTGAGGCCGCTGTTAGCCAGATGCGTGAGAAACACAGGAAACTCCCTTTCCATTACACTGTCTTCCAAGGGCCAGCTAAAGAACTAGTTTGAACGGGTTCTTGGAAGTCCAGGTTCTTTCACATTTCTCTCTCCATCTAGCAGTACCTTCCATATACCACTAATCTCAAACTATGGGAATGGAGACAGAAAGAGGAAATACACGTGCTACATCACACCTCTATGCAAGACAGATTTGATAAAGAAAAAAATCAACACCTCCCACTTTCTTCTATTCCAATTTCCCCCCTAAAAATATGATTATTAGTGCTCTACTAATGTAAAGCATCTGGGTAGTGTAACAACTATTTAATGTACTGCTCAATAAAGGATGGAATCGGGCAGCACGCCAGTAAATGGACTGGCATGTAAATGGATCAGCATTCAGCAAACCACACACAAGACTCATTCATTAGGGTTCCCCAATTATTTAGCTCTGCACACTTAGATGAACACCTTCCAAGCCAAGCCCAGCCTCACTGGCTTCACCAAGCTCAACTCAGCACAGCCAGCTCCGGCCCCTCTGCCCTGATCTTTGGCAGATCCCTGCCATAGCACTCACTAAACAGGCCACAACTCCCAAGCAAAAAGAGAACTGAAAAGAAAACATTTGCTTAATCCATGCAGGAAAATGTCAATCTAACAGCACATAAAGCTACATACTGTACTTTTCTCTCTCTTTCTCTCTCTCTCTCTTTTTTTTTTTTTTTTTAACTTTTTTCTTTTTTACTTTAGGCCAAAACACGATCTTTACAGCACAGAATAGCAGAATTGGCTATTTACAAGAAAAAAGCTCAAGCATTTTTAGAGAAGATACTTGTGGTTACAAAAGCATTAGTAGCAGAAACCCAAGGTCTTCCTACAACTGCAACTGGTACTAACCTCTATACACAGCCAAGGAGGATTTCAACCAAACTGACTAAAATTCTAACTTCAGCTTCCATTAGGACAACCTCAGCAAACCATCTTGTTCTTAGCTGCACTGAGGCAGTCAACACACAAACAGCTGGATGTTGAAGCAGGGTGCTGAGGTAAATGTGGTATTAAATAACTGACTGACCTCAGGAGCTTGGAGTACATGGGTGATTTTAAAGCACGAACACTGCAGTGTGGAGCTACCTGAGCTTGACAGCTCAGACCCATCCATCTGGAACAAAGCAAGAGTGGCCACAGCAGTAGGAGACTTCACCTGTGCTGCTGTTTTTAGAAGGGGAATTTACCTCACCAATTTTGACTTTACCAAAAGCAACGAGAAAGCCTTTAAGCACTGCATCATTAAGATGTAAGTCTGTTTCTAAGAAATTGGGACCACCAAAGTAGTTTTCTTTGCAGCTTATATTTCACACCTCAGGAGACATTCGAAAACATGCTTCTAATTATCTTGTCTCAAGGAAGATTAAAAGATGATTTATAAACAAATGTACCATTTATCACATCACATTCTAAGCACGGAGTGGGGGAGGACATTCATGAAAACACTGCTTGTGCAAACTTGCTGAAAGTGTCACGTAGAATAGACAGAAAGTTAGTCAGTATAATAATACCTTAATAGATGCGCCTGCAAAACGAGAAAGTTGTTTGATGTGCTGTCCCTGCTTGCCAATAATAGCTCCAACTGCCAAGGCTGGGATGAACAGATGAACAGTCTCAGACTCGGGCTGTTGCTGTGGGGAAGAAGGAAATATGCAGTGAATGTTTTTGAACATTACGAATCAGACTGACAGGAAAACGGGTATGGAACAGGCATGCATGGAAATGAGGGGGAAATCTTATGATGCCCTGTGATGTCTGAGTATTAAGGGTCTGACTTTTTCTGGAATCACAAAATTCACAGAACATGAAAGAACAGTTTGAGCCAAAAGAGGATTCCATAGTCTGTTATAAGATACTTGCAATTTTAATGCTTAGAGTTTAAAAAAAAAACAATTGAGGTGCTGCTTCTTTGCAAGGCTTTCGTTCTTACCTGTCACTGTCTGGATTCTCTTCCACATGCACGACTGCAGATGAGGCTGCTACAAGCAGAGGGACTGCAGACAGAGCAGGCAAACTCTTTCTAGTTTTCCTAGTTATTTTTTTAATTTTAGATTGTGCTGAGAGCGGCACAAAAAGCCTCAGAGTTACATATATGCTACAATTTCCTTTGTGTGGGAGTGATCTGGAATGATAGCCAGCTTGAAAACTGCCAGTGATTCCTCCTGTGTAACATTATGCAACAGTTGGAGCCTTGGCAGCAGGCCCCAAGCAGGCTAGTAAATTAAACACCAGATTAGGCGTTCTTAAAAGCTAGAGGACCCTAACATTGCGCCCACTGGATATCAGGCACCACTGCAGCTTCCTATTGCTTTCAAGAAGACGCCCCAGCTGGAGAGCACAACATAACACTTGAGATTCTCCCTACAATGATCGAGCCGCGGGTTTACATATGACACAATAAGCTATAACTATTTTACCAGCCTCAGAAGAGCTCGTCTTGGACTAACGGAGCACCACCAAGGACCCACTACGCCACCGTACCATTAATCCATCCATTTACGTCAGGGTTACTTCTTACAAGCATTTCACACAAGCCTTTTCTTTGAACTAGGAGGTATTTAACACACCCACAGCCACCTACCCATTTCTTCCTCTATGTAGCCTTCATGTATTTTCAAAATTTGGTTTGCTCATCCTCAACAAGACAAAGCCAACAAGCCCTTCTCCCACAAAGGTATTTGAAGACAATGCAGCCATCCTCATCCTCACTTTCTCAGTGCCCACCACGCAGACCAGCCAGAGCACGTGGGACAACCGTGCTCATTTAGCTTTGCTCACTTATATATTTTGGTAGGGATATAGACCCACATCCAGAAGCTCACCGAAGCAGCTTTTTCTGTGATATTTTCAGAAAAAGATACACTATATGTAATGCAAAGCAAAAAGCAGCTGCAATACTAAAAATAAAAGTATCTCCATTTAGGTTTAAATTTCAGTAGCTTCTTTCAAGGGGAAGCAAAGTCCCAGTGCATTAACCATAAACAAATCAGAACAAAATGCTTGTTTCCAAGTTTTACCATTTTATTTTTGGTAAATACAAGTCAACTGTAACCCCAGGGGAAATGAATTCCAGGCACAGCTCCATGTACCAGGTGAAGAAACCCCAAAATAGGATATTCAGAATAGAAACACATTCTGCCAATCGCTTTAGGTGATCACAACAGTTGCACAATTTAACCTGTGTTTCACACGTACAAGTCATCAGCATTCACAGTTTATGCTGCTTATGCTAGTTCAAGCCCACATTTTCCCTGGACACAGGTTGCAGCCCTCCACACCCAGCCTCCCTGCTGCCCTGCGTGCTTTGTGGCCAGCAGGACTGCAGATCCAGCTGATTTTTAAGGGCAGGCAGTGGGTCCCTAACCCAAATAATCAGAGCACCTCACAAGTGGCTGTCCTGGAACAAGGGAGGAAGCAACAACAATTAGGTCAGGGCATGGGAAAAGGTGGGAGCACCCCTTTTAATCTGCCAACAGATCAGTTTAAAACAATCTCAAAGCTATGCCCTGAAACTACACATTTGTAATGAAAGATACCAGTCACTTCACTGTATATGTTACACCACTTTCCAGAAGATTACTCATTTTCTCCTCCTATTATTACAAACATCCTGTGAGTGGAGTCACAGTAAGCCCTTTTACATGGTCAGTGTGAATGCAGCAAGATTTCCAGTAATTCGGAAATTCTACTGTAGGTAGTTTGTTGATCTCACTGCTTCAGAAAAGTGTTTCTAAATAGATACAAATTCATGAGGCATTTGGGTTTTTTTCTGGTTTTGTTGCAAAGACCCATACTAACTGTACTGGGTGTAGAGGCATCTCTCCAATCCAGGTGCAGACAGCTTAGCCACCCCTTGCTTGCTCATCTCCTTGACCCCTACCTTCAGTTGTCCACACTCGCTCCAGCTCCTGCAGACTTCCACTGCCAAAGTTTTCCCTCCCACATGCAACTCCAGCCACCCTCTTCCAGCTGAACTTTGAGCTAACACACACAAACTTTCCAGCTAATTCATACAACACTGCTATAAATCAAACATGTAACTTGACTTGGTTGTCAAGAATTTACACAGCTTTACCTAAACCCACCTCCAGATACATTTAACTACCATAAAACCAAATCAAACTTCATTACTTTTGTTTGCAGATATTTCCTGCCTTCCCTCTGTTGCCCATCTGCCTGCAGCAGTTTTCCCCTCTTCTTCCCAAAGCTTGATTTCAAGCCACTTTCTTGGCTAGATTCAATTCACCACTGAAATTCCTTTCTGGTGCCTCACCCTTAAACATGAAACATGGGCAGCAAAAGCAATGAAAGACAGAAGATGTACATGTGTCTTTCCAACTGTACAGTCAGCTCACCAGCACACTCCCCTCACTCCTCCTCATAATTTTGACTTGTAGATACATTTTGACTTCTTTTTTCCTAAAGGACTTATTTTATTATTTTTGTGTGAGTGCGTAAGGTTCTTTAACATTAAATTTCCATTTTGTTGTAATAGGGATATATGTTTAAGGAACAGTGGAGAATCTGTCGATACTGAACTGTTTATACATTGTCATTTTTTGAATTCTTGTCTGCAGAAGCACATTGGCACATACGTATAACCAAATTTATCTCCAGTATAACATCACATAGGATTTAGAGAGAAATTACGTCTGTTTCCTTACCCACACTGATTTTAAACCACTCAAAAAAACCCATACTGTTCCAATTTGTTTTAAAGCATGAACATCAAAAAATAGCTCTTTTTTTTCCTTCTGGCAGAAATCAAGTCTAGCTAAGGCTTTTAAGAGAGTATCATAACACCAAGTTCAATTTATTATCTGTCCACCTCCTTACCCACAATAATTTTTAAATCCTTTTGTATTTACTGGAAGACTATCCTCCAAAAGAAACACATCAAAATGTAATGCAATGACTACACCACCCATCAATCTTCCAGATGCTTCTGGGGATCTTAGGATGGAAGAAAATCAACTATAATTTAATCTTCCCCATGCCATGCCACATAAGTCATAGAGCTTTCCAGGAACTTCTAGCATGAGTTATATCAGAATTAGATTCCTAGATCTTAAACATATGTTAGAAGCACTAAATTTAGGGAACTAATTTCCCACTGTGCGGAATCTGAGCTTCTATGTTCACTCCTTTAACAAGGCCAAGTTTGCTTAAGCATATACTTAAAATTTAAAAACTAAAATATATATATGTGTGTGTATATATATATCTTGGAGAATATCAGTCTGTAGTGACTCTAGAGAACATCCTGCAGTTCATCTTTTTTACTTCATAATTTTATAACTATACTGTTAAGGCCCTTGAATTTAAATATTTTTCAGTCTAAGCGTTAAAGTAGTGTGCATTTGTTACCAAAGTTGTAAAGTTCATTAAGTCATAGAATTAATCATCAACCCATTTTTTACAATAGTAAGGTCTCCTGTACATGGATAATTCCTTGCAATATTCTCCTCTTCCCCATCCACTTTAATTCCATGCCCCCTAAGAAAATAGTTTATTCAAGACCTGCCTAGCCCTGGGAACTGACAAACATGGCGGGGAGGGACCTTTTAAAATAGTAACCTAGGTTACTAGTCCACCCTAAGGTTGAACAGGTCCAAACAGTATAAAGCAAGCTGCATACTCTTCTGGGTGGTGGGGCAGGAGGCATGCATACAACTTGAGGACTATGGCTTTGGAGTGAAAAGTTTGTCTCACATAGCTGGGGCACAAAGTTAGACAATACCAGGGTGTTCACTCAGATGGAGAACTTACGTTTTTTTAGAATAAAACAGAAAAAAAAAAACCAAAAAAGCTCCAGAAACCAAGACTTGTTAGCTCTAAGAAACAGATTCTTTAAGACCATGGTGACCAAAAACAATTAATGCAGTTCATAAACAGCTGATAATACTTGCTTTGTTTCTACAGAAATCAGTATGCTTTAGATACAAAACAGGCTTGATAAGGAATTTTCATCTATATCCAGCACATTTAACTAATGAAAACAATTTTAAATGCTGGTTTGGTTCATTAATTGGATTCCAATTTCCATCCAAATGTAGCCTGATGAAGATCAGAAGTGAAAATTAATCAAGCAAATAAGAAAAGCACCATTCATCATTTTTAACAGAAAATGGAAAAAATACATTAACCAAAGAAAATGGTAAACTGCATACTTGCTTAAATAAGAAAGACATATTCACTATGTTAGCAAAGGGTAGCAGTGGTGGTATGGACTATACTAAGGCTTTCAGAAAGGTAACTAAGTACAGATGTAAAACTAAGTCAACTTAAATCAGATTTCCTGCTTGCTCATTTAAATCATAATTGAAAAGAGTGATTAACACAGGTGTAAATTAATCTACCCCACTGGATGAAGCTAAGCAACTCCTTCTGCATACCAGTAGCTCTAATGTTTTAGACTAGTCCAACTTTTTTTCCTGTAGCAGCTTAGATACACCTCCTTCCAGACCTCCTGCAAGTCCCTGAACACCAGCCATCTGTCCCTAGCCCTACAGCCCATACCAACTATTTCTTATTTAAAAAAAAAATATTTCTTTTTTGAATTCCCACCACCTCCATTCAAGATTTAGCCTAATCTGTTCCTAAATCCTGTAATCCCTGGCTGCTTTCCCATTACACTGGGCTTGCCTGGAGCTCCTGGCCTGCAGGTACCATCAGGATGGTCCCCTTCACTCCAACCAGACTCTGCAGCCCTACAGAAGATTCTTCCAGGAGAATTACTTCTCTGCTGCCATCCTTACCACACTATATAGTTTACTCTCAGCAAACTAGCTTAGCAGAGCAGTCATTTCTTAATTTCAACACTCTTCCCCTCCTTGGTATATTGCTCCACAGCGGAGCTAGAAGCTGAGGACTCCCAACCAAGAAAATCTGCAGATTCACTCTTCCTCCTGCAACTCTTGCTTGCAGAGTTAGAAAGATCTGTAGAGCCCTACAGGCTACCCTTGGGATAAGCTTACTGTAATACTTCTGCCAAGGCCTGGTGTATCAGTCCTACAAACTGCCCAAAATCACACATAAGGACGACAGCTTTTCCCTTACCTGACAGATCATCAGAAAGAAAAGCATTCCTCCTCATCTTGCACTTTCGTAACAGCCAAAGCATGGCCAGGCAAGAATGAAAACTCAGAAAAATAAAGCTATAATTTTTCAGATAGATGGTGGTAGGTAAAAAAGTTGGTCCCAAACCACCAGAGCTGGGGGAGTGGACATTGTATTTGGAGAATAGTATTTAAAAAACAAAGACCCACAAAACCAAAGCCACGCAAAACCCAAACATCATCCCCAAAAAACCTGGAGTTCTGCCTCCTTGGTTCTTCCTCAAGATGAACTCCCTTGCTCTTGCTTTCAGCTGACACTGCTGCTAGGTCAGTCCACACCTCCCTCAGTCAGTATGAGTACGTGATCCCACCCATTGCAGGGGTAGCAAGGGGACATGTTTGTTACTTACGCCCTTCATGTTAACTTCAGCATTAATCTCAATATTTTTCTGCAAGCCTGCCAACAGTACAAAATTTTTTCCAGTCATGTCTCCGTAGACCCCTTACTCCATCAAATGTATGTGGTTGGTAAATCCATGGCAACATTTAGGATAAGGTTGCAAATCTTTAGAAATACTGTACCCACTGAAGTAAATAGGATTTTGTGCCAGACATCAATGGGAGCAGAATCAGATCTTTGCTGGTTTCTAAGCCCATTATGCATCTCCACTACATGTTTTCGTTTACTCTAAACGTGTTGTAAATGAATTACCTTAGGATGAGACATTTATTTTAAGTCACAAAGTCACATTATCCATTTCTAGCCAGCATCAGTTCTTTAAGCTGTGAGGGAAAGAATTAAAAACTATTTTAAGACTGCATGGAACAGCCTCAGCCAATGTTTGGCTGCCATCTAGGCTAGTGGATTATTGGTGTCTTTTGGTTTTGAACAGTAAAAAAATCCACTTTGTAAAGTAAAAAAAAATACAACCTGTAGATGACTGCATTAAAAAGTTCTCTTTTGCCATTCTTCCCCTTCCTAACTGATAACTCACTCGGTCCTCAGAATACCCTAAGCCTTGTCAGGAAGTGAGGCATTTTATTGAAACCCTCTACCAGACCCAAAGCCAAGATTTAAACCATGTTTTTGCAATGCACTGTGAAGAATTATCCTGGCCTACAGCTATACTAAATGCTTTTATTTATTTAGTAATAAAAAATTGCAGCAAGGGGAAAACAACATTAAGCCAAGTATCCTTGAAGACATTCCAGTAGGATTCAATGCATTAATAAAAAAAGCTTTTGAGACCCGTGGAAGAAATCCTAGTATGTTCATTTTCCAATACTAACACTAAATGTTCAAGTCTTTGCTGGAAACAAGAGGCTCATTAAGGAAAACTTATTTGAAGTCTTGGTAGGATAGGTCTAACATGGTCCACAGTTTTACAACATCCTTGCAAATACCTCTTAGGTCCTCATCTTGTACATCAGCTAAAATGGTGCTGCAAATGTAGGTTAACCAACTGAAGCCCAAGCTCCTTGCCACCCTCCAAGCTTTTCCAGGTTTATTTAGAACAGATTTAAGCCCATGCTGTGAATCTAAAACTTTCTGCCATGTTCATTACCTGAAAAGCCAGGACTACACTCAGAAGGTAACAGAGTTCTTCGCTGCTGAATTCAGTCAGTCAAGAGCTAACAAAACATATAAAAGCAGCAACGTGTATTTTTAACTTCTCTCCGGACATCCTGAAGTATTACCCTTTTCCCATGCACAAACTTTACTGCCACCATCCACCCAGGGCTTCATCTTCATAGGAACCCCAGACTGATGCAGGAGGCAGGAGTGGCAGGAAGGATTTCCAAGCACAAGGAACTTCCCCACAGCAGCTGCAACATCAGGCTTGCAGCAAACTTCTCCTAGTATGGCCAGGACCTCCACCACCTCCTTCCACCATCCAGATCTCTCAACTGGCAACCTGCTGGCTCCCCCTTACCCTGCAAACATTACTGCTGCATCATCTAAGAAACACTTGGGTCACCCGATGAACCAAGAGCATGACCCCTTCTGAGGCAATCAGCCCATGGCAAGGCATGCAGCGGTATCTTCTCTCCCAATCAGTCCTGAACACCCAGAAACTATGCCATGCAGGTGGGAGCCCTCTGTCCAGCTAGCTGAGCTGGTCCACTTCTCTTGATTGAAAACCTAAGCAATAACCCCTGTTGCATTTCCAATTTGGGGACCACTGCATTTCAACACCTTAAACTCAAACGCAGCTGGTTATTACACAACAGTCAGTACCTTAAGTGAGATACTACTAAAACCATCTCACTTAGTACTACTCACTCCACTTCTTGGCCCTCAGCTTGAGTACTTTTCATCACCATAGTCTTCTACCTGGCAAGCCTTGGGGATCTCCTCAGACTACTAGAAGTCACTAACAGGACCACACCTATCAGAAGTGTTTCCAACATGAAAACCCTGCCAGGAACGAGGGGGTAGAAATCACAGAAGCAGAGAAAGAACATTTTCTGGCAGGCTGGTTATAAGGCATTTCACAAGCAGGAACAGGTCTGACATATTTCTGAACATGGCATAAACTTTTTGGTTTTGCAAAATCTGATTGGCCACAATGCCAAAAAAAGCAATCTGCCACCTTTCATTCTGAATAGACAGCCAAAAGCAGAAATCAACATAAGGAACAGATTGTGAAACTACGTAAGCAGGAATTTTGCTGGTCATTTACAAGCAGCAAACATAGGTATTTGGTGTTGCAACACTGCATGCCCACCAAAACAAAAGTGATTATGTATAGAAACACTTCCACTTCAGAAATCATGGCTGTGACACACCAGCCACACAGATACTCCAGACTCCTAGAAGCTGCCCATTAAATCTGTAGCTTTGAAAAATACAGGTACTCATCAGCTCTGGTTTACAAAGACACTCTCAGATTTCTTGGCAGCTGCAAGAAAAACAGGTTGTGAAAACAGAAAGGTCACTTATTTTTCCATCATGTTTAACAAACAAACCAGAGATGGAGCCAGCTACACACCAGAATGAGGACTTGACCTATTTTTGGTTTTGGCCTGAAAGAGCTCAGCACACTCTAGGAACAAAATAAAACATTATTTGGCACCTTAAAGAATTAAATTTCCCATTTAGTTTAACATTCAGAAGATGCTGGGCCTGGTACTCTAGAGAGTGCAAGTCTGAGATGTTCAAGGGAATACCAGTTAAATCTTCCCATGACAAGAATCTGGAAGCAGGAGGCTAACACAAATTCTTATCTCTTGTCCCAAGGAACTACAAATATCGCTAGAAGTATTCAAAGCCTGCAGTGAGGAAGAAGCCATTTTTATTTTTAAAAGTGTGCGTTAGTAGTTAGCAAGTGATGCTATTTGCATTATGTCAATCTCAGAACTGTAAAAAGAGCTATTAACTGGAGGCTTCAACATCTCAGAAAAAATACCAACTGTCAACTTGCCAGATCTTTGTACATCACACGGTGCCAAGTGCATTTTTACTTCCCTCACTGGCGGCCAGTCCATCTCCAGAGGCAGAACAGTTTCTGATTACTCCGGACATGGGTCCCTGCCAACACAGCATGGCAGGAGCAGGAGTCTTTGAGGTAGTGGGAGGATCAGCCATTTTCTCCACAGGGCAGAACAATCCCACAATATTACGCACCACAGAACAAATTTCTTAGTTGTCAAAAATGCATCATTAATGAATTTAAGAAACTAAGCAGCAGAAAAGGTGTACTCAAGGCACTGAGGTTACAATGTTCAAAAAAAGTCTAATTAGCTGGTAGTGTTTTTTCCCAGACAATGCTGCTGTTCTATAGTGCCCTCCTCAAGATTGCATGTGCTGCACATATATGGTTTTCATTTCACTTATATAAAACCATTTTGTAAAAACACTGGCAAATCCTTCTTCACCCCCCAAAAACCACATCCTCTTTTGGCTGTACGACAGCTCCTCACAAAATCATCTACTGCTTAACAAGCTAGCCAAATTAAGGCAAAGCCACTTACTACTACACACATTATAGATTTACATACATTACTACCTCTGGGTAGTTTAGACAATAACAGTTGCACAAGCTAATCCTATCAAACCCAGACATCCAAAGGAGCCCAACTCCACGAAGTAAGAGTCAAAGTACCTGGAAACATAGGACAGTTTTTCCTCTTCCTTGTCTCTCATCTATGCTCAGGGCATCAAATGAAGGCCCTCAATGAAGCAATTTTTCATTTTAAATTACTTTTCTTTCCTGCCAAAAGCACAATACAGTTATTTCTTCTCTTACATCTATGCGATATAGAAGATCTCTTCTTTACTATTATTAAGAAAATTACTGGAGAATAAAAAAGGAATCTCTCTCGACCACAACATCTTCTAAGGAGAAAATTTTCCATTAGCATGTTCCTCACCTGCAACAAAAAGCTTCAAGAGATGGCAAAAAGAATAAAGGAGAGCAACCTATCAGCCTAGCTGTACAAGACTTTTCTTGACAACAGAAAAAGGTGGTTTGATTTCTTGGTGTTGTTTACTGTAGGAAGCTACCTTTTTTTTTCTTCCTTCCTAGAAGCCTCTATGCATATTACATAACCTGAAAAGTAATGGTGAGGCTAAAGAAAAGGTTAGAAAGAGCACTTTTAGAGGGTAGAACTTCAAGAAGCTACAAAAGGTGTGCAAAAAGACCAGTAGAGAAAGCAGTCCTACTGCAAACAGAAAGGCGTCTCTTCACCTTAGGTAACTTTCACACAGCAGTTCAGCTGTCTCTCACAGGACCTTAAAGATGCAGGAGAGCAGTTGGCATGAACTCCTCTTGTGGAGGAAAGCTGTCTACTTCTCACCTTCCTATATGTTTTGAGTACATCTGCCGTGTGACAGAGAAAGAATTAATTCTACTGCAGCGTTTCAGGACATTCAAGGGCAGGATGAGCTCTCCACAGGTTAGCCCTCCATCTCCCACACCCTTGGGATGCCAAATTTGAGACCCAAAGGCTACAAAAGAAATGCAGTCAGATGTACAATTAAACATGCAAAGTTTCAATTATAAAAGGAAGGGTGCAACTCACTTTACCCCAGTACAGAGGCCAGGTGTATTTAATTGCATGACGACACAGCTGAACCTTAAGACAAAGATTTCTTGTTTGTTTGGAGCTTTAAAATCTTCAGCATTGCATGAGAACAAAATTCTATTCTTGAGAGACAAGTATGCACATATTCTCCCCAAAGTTCAGAAGACAGAAGCAACAACATCAAAACAGCTTTGATCAGCACAACACTACATCTGAAGCAGTTTGGCTGGGATACTTTCTAAAACATTTTTTTGTGGCAACATATCTTCTGGAAAACATAAGGACAGGGCATATTCACTTTTGCAGAATCTTACTCTCCTCCTCATACAAATCCCAATTCTTTGTGCAGGTGCTCAGGTCATGACATTCATTACAAGTGACAGGGGGCAGACTAACAAAACTATTTGCAATTGTGTCAGAATTTAAGTGCAGAGTTAAGAAGACTTAAGGGTACATAGAAAGCAATTGTTCTTCAGACCCAAAAGTAGCTGGACAAGACATCAGCTACAAATAGGCACAGAAAGTCTACCAGTCCTTAGTATGGTCAACAGAAGGGCATATGTTCAAAAAAGCCCACGAGTTTTATCATATCACCAGGATAATAAGAGTAAAATCATGCCCATTTGACAATAAAAAGAATTTTAAACTCCTAATATTCTTAATCGAGACATTTCTTAAGTCCTATTTTTTCCTCAAACCTTGAAACATTTCAATGATTACCACACATTCTGATTTACTTGTCTTTTAGGAGGCCAGAGAAAAGTATACAGATCTTGGATTTTTTCAAAAAGAGACAGGAAGATTCAAGAATCGAAACCATATGCATTCCATTGCATCCCTTTTAAATGACTACACAAAACGAATGCTTTAAACAAGCAAACAGAGCTTGGGATTTGCAAACAAATTATACAGTTGCAATATCAAGAACTGTTGCTAGTGACAGGTAAATATATAAAAAAAAAAAAAAAAAAAGAACGATTAGCCTGCACTAGACCGTGCTCAGACACCGTCAGCCATGCGCAGTGGACATGTGCACACACAAGTCTTTATACATCTGTAAACAGACAGGTACCAAGGACAGCTTATGCCTTCCTGTATGGACTCTACTGCCAGGACAAAGGGTACAGCAACAACCAAATTCTTAGTGACACAGAAACTGCATTTCATTAGATTAAATTAGATGAGGTTCTATGCAATAAGACTTTGGTGTTCTACACTAGCGTGAACCATCATGGAGATGGACCATAAGGAATGAGGTATCTCAGTCACATGGAAATTGTTCTCCTTAATGTGGCCCAGTCCAAGGAGCTAAATGCAAGCCAGTGTTTGATAATATTGCCATCTCCTATGTTTGTGACACCGGACTATTCCTGAAGCAGCTGGAGAACAGTGTTTATGCTCTTGTCAAATATGCCTTGAAGTTTTGCATGCAGAGGGAGAGGATGAACCATCACACAACTCAGACTAACACAGCTAAACTTATCTAATTACTCAGTCTCAAGCTCTTGAATACTCAGTCTCAAGCTCTTGAATACTCAGTTTTAGGAATACTTGGCTACAGCTGTTATAAATGGGTGTTCACACCTGTCACTTTAAGCTCTGGCAATGTAACAAAAATCCTAGATCTGTTCACTATGCAGATTTTTCTCTTTCCACCCATATAAAAAAGCAGCATCAGGAATGTGACAGACACTTGTCTCAATAATTAGAATGACACCTTAGTTTATTTGGGAACAAGTCCTACACAAGGTCACAGCAACACAACACTTTGTCACTAGAAAACAGTACATATGAAGGATCAGCTCCATATGGAAACTTCTGCAAATGCCCAAAGCTCACCCACCTACCTCTTCTAACCCAAGGGAGAGCCACTTGTGAGTCCATGCCACAGCAAGGTGAAGAAAGGGCCCATACAAAGATATTGAAATAAAAACTTCATAACCCTCAGGCACATCGTAGTGGGGTCCCAAGGCTCACTATATGGTTTGTAAGCACACATTCACAGGACTTCAGATGCTAAGAGGCCCTGATGATGGTGCAGCTGAAACTGGTGAGGACCACACCTTTGCTCAGTCAAACAAACAGGAAACAGAGAAGAGTCGCCCATGTCCAGCCCTGAGCAGAAGGCAAAATCTGCATTGACAAAAATAAGCAAGACAGCAGCAGGATACACCCTTCTTATACCCTGATGCCAGCGGTGTTTTCAGAAAGGGATATCCTCACTGCCACCTCATCAGTGCTCTCAAGAATACCAGGACATCAATTCAAAACAAGCCAAAGGTACCTGAGTTGCTCACACACTTTTGCCAAAACAAGGAACTTAGGTAAATGGACATAAAGTCTCCCCGTGATTCCTTCATTAGTGCTTCTAAGACCTTCCTTCCCTGAAGCCTCTGTTACTCACACAGATTTTTCTTTTATTTTTTAAACCCTCATAAGCTCTCCTAGATCCTGCTCTGCAGTTACCTTTAGCCTTTCAAATTGCTTCCATTTCTTCATAATATAGCCAGCCCTTTTCTTTTGCTCTTTCTACTTCTACGTGCCCCAATACACTAATCAGTGTCTTAAAAATTGTTCTACTAGAGAAAAAAAAAGAGGGGTAAAACTCGGAAGTTATAGAAACTAATTTCACACACAAACAAGATTTAAAAGTCTTTGTCCAATAAAGTAAAAAAAAAAAAAAATACAAAAGGGAAACCTTGTTTTCTGAAAAACTGCATCCATTAAAAGAAACTGTTTTCCTTATTTTCCTCTCCCCAGAGAGGGACAGCTATTCCAAGTAATATGAGGGGCTGACTTGCCTGAAGCCCACAGAACCATCTGTTCTTTTCCAGATAAGGTCACATGTAAGTAAGAAAAGCTGAGATTCAATTGTTCATGCATTTGTTTCAGAAGCCCTTAGTATCAGGTTCAGGGGCTGTCTTGGAACCACCCCCAAACTCCACAAAAGCCATCAGAGTTTATCCTCTGAATCTGTAAGTTTATCCCTTCTTTTTGCATGTTGGCTTGTCATGTATCTATGAATATATGGAACAAGAACTCATTTAGAGGACTGAGCAAATAGCATGAACAGGAACAGGAGAGTGCAGGCAGCATGGTCCTTCCAGCTGCCAAGTTTCTACACTTTTACACAATGACACTTGTTTCTTAATGCCTTTTTCCAGATGTTGCCACTATCCCTAATTCCAGAAACCTGGAAACTGCCAGAGATCCTAGCAGACCAAAAAAGGTACATCTGACAAGGGGATAAAGGTGCACTAGCAACAGAGGGACAGACAGGAGTAAGATTTAAATCACGAACTTCAGTACTGTTTAGGTGCATATTTAAAGCAAAAGCAAGAAAGAACCACAACAAAAATAGTGGGAAAAATTAAAATAAACCAAGCAAGGAAAAGAACTGTAGGCTTACAGTATGAATCTCAAGACTAACAAAGTAGTTCACAAATTTGGAGTAAAAAGAAAAAGCTACACTTTTCATTACCACTAAAGAAAGTTATATACTATTAACAAACCACCTCTAGTTTCTCTCGAAAAGAAGAAATAAATTGAGGCAATCCATTGCCACAGATGGCTTTTTATACAATACAATGAAGCAGAAACCTGAATTTTTTAGTTTTGTCTGCCAGTAATTGAAGTGCAGAGGGACTGGGTTCGGGGGGACAGAATGTTTGTCACAGAGAAACTGCTATTAGCAGTAAAACAGAGTACAAACATATTTCCATTGTAGTTTTCATTGGAGCAATTTTTCCTGATAAAGCCACTATTATACTCACTATAGTTTGTAATACATTCATAACACCCAAGTTGTTCATTCCCACAAACAATCCTACGAGTGTGAAATTTTTCCTGTTCTTTGCAGTGACATCTGCTTGGCTTCTTCCTCTGGGAAAAATATTTAGGCAACAACTACCCTTTAGTGCAATATATATAGACCCATTTGAGTTATTTGGTAAAGTTCAGTGTGCTGTGCTGCATTTTCACTTTTCTAGTTCACGAAGAGCCTCGGACTTGGCTCTCTAGATGTCACTGTTGAGCAAAGAAGAGGGCCAAGCCAGCCACGTCAGAGTTTGTAAAGCTCTGTCATCCACTTTAAAGTTACGAGCTCATTTTGAAAATCCATCTTCCATTGAGTTGCTACAACCACCACAACCAGAAACGGGGAAAAGAGACATGAAAAAGCACCTTCTCGGTGTAATGAGGTTGTCTTTTCTTGAATAGCAGAGCACCATTTCCTTCCAGAAAGACTCTGGAGCTTTCCAATACAACAAGTTATCCTCTGCTCCATAGCAGAAGACCACATTTATGATTACTGATCAGCACTGGATTTGAGTAAGATTCTATTGAACCTTTGCATGTGTTTCTTAGAGAGCAATGTAGCAAGTAAATCACAGCTTTCTGGAGATTAATCCATCTAATTTAAATCCCATATATTTAGCAATACTGCGTTTCAACAGGGCTTGTACGTTTATAAAACTACTACATTCAAACAATCATTTTAGCTACATATAGATCCCCGCTTTATGACAAGAGACCATTTTTTTTCCTTCCATATCAACAGGAATACAGTTGTAGACTAGCATTATTAATTGCAAATCCCAGCAATTTAAAAATTCCATTTTATATGAGAGATCTTTCTGTAATAATTCAAGTTGTCTAGAAAATAGGATCTAACACTTTTAAGAAACACCATTTTCTGGTTTCACTGAGCATATCACTAAACGACCAATGAATGCCTGCTCCCAACCACAGCCACATGAAATATTTTCAGTGTGCAAGCAGAAAGACAGACAACATTTAGAAAACTGACAGAACACAGCTACTAAAACACTGTTCCCAGATCTTTCAAGTATTTTGGCAAAAATACAGCAAGCTGATTAGCTCTGAACAGAGAATTGCACAGATTAGTATCACCACCCACTAACCATCCGAAAATCAGAGATTTCCCTTACCCCGAATGGTGGATATGAAGCAGCAGCAGCAGCAGAGGCAACACTCACTGCAGGAGGTGGTATTCCTGAAGAAGAAGGTGGGAACAGACCCAAGGCATTCAGATTTAATCCAGGAATTAAATGTGCTTGAAGCTGCAATGGCAGAAGAGTTAAGATTTACAATCCTGGTTATTAACTTTAATCAAAATCCTAGTTGGCATAGGCTATTAACCTTTTGAGAAGATGTCAGTATGTTATTTAAAAAAAAAATTTCATCTCCATTACCCCAAGGACTTTGCTTCAAATCTATTTCCCAGACATATGCGCAGACCAATGACATTAAGAACACGTAGTAGGAAAGGCAGCTGGGAATCACTTGCTACAACTAAATCAGTGAAACATACGACAACCTTTATAGCAACAAATTCAGGCAATAGTACAATTTACTTGCAGATTGACAAAATTATCAGAGAAATAATGTAGTAATTTTGGCTTTATACTAAAAACACAGCTCTGCAGAAACAGAGAAAGCCCATGCACAAGTCCTGACTTTTCATACACTGGGGGTATATGCCACACCATAACCACATCCTCCCTCCCATACCCTTTCCCTCCCATGCCTTGCAAAAGATGAAATAAGATACCCCCCAGCATTTGCTGTGAAACCATCAGCTAATGCCTGTCCCTTACTTGATCGTGCCTGAGAAAAGTGGCAGCATCATGTGGTAGGAAGCATTTGTTGCCCATGATACAAAACTTGTCAGTACCCTTTTTCACTTTTCCAGATTATTGTCCAGCAATATGACTATACTTTAGAAATCCCTCAGCTAGAGAGAGACACCATCTCAGACTTCACCAACTAAAAAACTACCTAATAATCACTACAAACTAAACTTGAAATGCATCTAGTAACAGAGGTAGTTTTCTGCTTACCACACCTTTGCCAAACAGCAGAGCAGCCTCAAGCTTACCCCACATTCCTGATCACTGTATGAAGCAAAAACGCACCACTACAAAATACTTTGTGTCCTCATGTGTAGTTTGTGTCCTGCAATTTGCTTACAGTACGGGAGGGAGGGCAAAAAAGCAAGTGGAATATTCTCTCCAGCCAATAGGAAAACCATGAAGAACAGCCATTTCTAGAAAATCAGAGACTACTGTAAACTGAAAAAATATTTCCAGTCTGATTCTAGACCATAAGATTTGGATACAAACACAAAAAGCTCTTCAAAGCTGATAAAAAAAAATCTCAATCATTTCTCAATATGCATTAGTAATACTTTGGCAAACTAATGAGGTGTGGTTTTTATTATATGATCACCAATCATCTTTGATTAACTAAATGCCTTTATCATCTGTATCAAGAAAAGCCTTAATAAGGCCTTCTTAAATTAAGTAATCATAAGCAGGAGAGATCCTTCTTCTATATTTTGTTATGCTTTTAACATGAAGTTATTTGGAATCGCTACTGTAAGAAACATACAAAAACTACAGCACATAAACCACAGTAGTACATAAACACACATTCCTTTAGGTTTCTGCAACAACCAACCAGAAAGCGCCCTTCATTAAAATAGCACACACATAAAAAAAATAATAAAAAACCAAGTCCCATGAATTAATACAAGAGGCAGAGAGGTTGCAACAGGGAAATCCTGTTGTGATATTAGGAAAGAAATTTTCACCACGAGAGCAGTGAGACAGGGGCACAGGCTGCCCAGACAGGCTGTGTACTTTCTACCCAAGAAGACGTTCAAGAGGGGACAAGTCCCCATACAACTTCATTGAACTTTGAAGCAGGCTCTCTACTGAGCAAGCCCCTGCTGGGCCAGGTGACCTCCAGAGGTACCTGATACCTAAATCTTTCCATGGTTCTAGTTCCAGAAAGGGCCCATGCCATAAGACAACTCACATTCATAGCAGCAATATCATTTTCATAGGACTCCCTGATTTTCTTCATAATTTCTTCCTCAGCCTTGGCACAAGTTTCAATACTGCCTTTAACTGTAATGGTCCTTTCCGGATTATAGAGTGTCAAGTCCTGCAATCTGCAAATGAAACAGAAGCACAGTTAATTAGTAAACAGCAGAGGGTAATCCAGGTTTATCATTCAAGTGCGATGACATCCGAGCGTGTCCAGTTTGCCCTCCAAAGAGCACAGTATCAACTCATAACAGGGCTCAAACAGTTCTCAGAGAATCTGGAGAAACTCTGTCCTCACAGCAAACAACAAAAACCACTGCAGCAAGGTTTGGCATCAGAGGATTGAAATGTGCTTAGGTGCAATGCAAGATGGAAACCATCATGCTCTGTAGGAACAAGCTGCAGAGCAGTAGAGCACCACTCTGGTTCACACGCCGCTCCAGCCCTACCAACAGAGAGAGGGCTTCAGCCAGTTTAGACATCCCAGAAACACAGACCGTAAGAAACTTTATTTCCTTGAGAACAACAGTGGATTCCTTAAGGAGGGGAAAAAAGCCCAACCCTCAGTGAAACTGCAGGAGAGCCTCCAAATCCTCATAACAGGAAAACCAAAAGCTGTGTGCAAGTCAACATTTGCTGCGAAACACTAGTAATTTCTCAGGGAAAATTAAAGTTTTACAGCATTAAACTAGTGCTTTGTTAGGTAACAAATGCTGACTTACTATGGTAAAAACGGAATAAATCAACTGGAAAGCCATGGCATATCCATGTAATGAAAAAAGGTGAATTGAAGGGGTGAAGACAAAAACAAAAAAACAGGTCAGAGCAGGATGCAGGAGGGGTGAGGAAGCCCATGGCATGTAGGAGAGAGGAAAAAGCATGCAAGGCTTGCTTTCTTGCACAGCAGGCAGCGTGGCAACCTGCGCATCTCAGTTAAGCAGCGGCAAGCATGAAATTCATCCACAAAGCAATCCTTAAGTTTCCAGTGTGCGAGCACTGAGTTACTGCCTCAGGAAGGAAAGTGGTGGAAAACACCCCAAAGGAGAGGAAACACCTTCCCAAACCAGCTGCCTTACTTTAACTTTATGGACAAGCTTACCAAAAAGCCTAAATGAAGAGATCAGGAGAAAGACTAATTAGACAAAGCAGAATCAATGGGCATATACGCTCTCATGTTCCAACTAAACCAGGCAACTTCATGGGGCTATTTCAGGCATAGCATGACAAGTATAATCTTGAGGCAAAGATTTTAATGCAAATAAACCATTAACTTGCAGAGTATTTTTTATTTTAGCAAGTGTTTACAGACAATGTGTTATTCGTGTCATCATCAATAAAGACAAGTTGGTTTCACAAAATGAAGACCATTATCCCATTTACCCTGTACATATTTTTTCCTTAAGAACCAGCATTAACAGTCTGTGTACTGTTTGAAAACAAAATGTTTATGCCAACACATTTAAGAGAGCATGCTGGCCTTACAAAAGCTATTCTTGAAACACACTTATTCGTATGCTTTTTCTCCAATTAATTCACTTCTCTTCCTCAGACTAATTCCATAAACATTTACATACCTTCAGGAAGGTCTCAGGTTCTTTAATCCAATTTTGAATTTCCTCTTTTTGAGGAACCTCATTCACTCTTAGCTTCCTTGCCTTCATTTGAGGTATTTTCTGCAGTATGCTTTTTTTTTTTTTTTGTCTCCCACATGCATTCACACCTCTTCATACACCCTCCTATGTCATTCAAACTGTCTCACTTTCCTGCAGCCTATAAGCCCTATTCTCACCCTTTCTGGCTAAACAGTAAGTCCAGGATGCCCTCAGTGCTTGAAAGTTCATGCCAGAGTATTTGTTATTCAGAACAAGAGGTTCTCTGAAGATATTACTCCAACGTAAAACTACTATTAACACTCAAGCTTCTACAAAGATGTTGATCTAATCAGCGATTTGCAGATTTCCAGATTTCCAGTGAAGGTGAAAACGCCTGTTTAATCTCAGCTAAATTTTGAACGGGTCTCAGTTACCTTCACAAACTCACAGACCAAAAGCTATTACTTTGAAGCAGACTAGTCAATGCATTCCAGTTTGACTACTAGTGGCCAAGAGGGACAGAACCACTACTGAAATTACTCTTTTCAGTATTCATTTGTTTTATTTCCCTCCCTCTTGTGCAAAAATTTGATCTGTACCAGCAACTAAAACATCACTAATTTCACTCATTTTCACACATAGCTCAGAACTGATCCAGGCTTATGGTTTCAAACACTCATCATTACATATGGTATAATATGTTAAAATCAACCGACACTTAAAATATAGTCTAACACAGGCTCCACATAGCCTATGTTATTTTTAGGCTTGCTCTTGACTGAGTTTACAGTGAAGACTCACTGTTTACATTAAATTTAACTGAGCTTAAGTAACAGTTTAATCCACATTATGGAAAGGCCTCCAAAAGGCTGTTATCTCAGCCTTCAAAACACACACAATATTTTTGTAAGAACTCTGTACCTGAATGTACCACAGAGGAATGGCTGTTATTTAAGACATCTCACCAAAAGATTAGGCCACTGAAAACTTACGGAGATATCGTGATTTTAGTATCTGTGTCCTGTTCAATTTTCTTCAGGTTTCTTCCTTCTTTGCCAATAAGTCGGCCAACAAAGTTGTTATGTGCCAATATCTTCAAGGGAATTTCTTCTGTACTGTAAGGGAGATTATACCCAGTGAGACTTTTGGAGACCAGAGTGTAAATTTTTATGCATGTTATGGGTAAATATTTTTTTTTCCATATAAATATATACAACTCCATTCACTTACACGTGTTTATACTAGATGCAGAACAAGTCCAAGTGGAATGCATGTTTCAGCACTATCATCTATAGCTTCATTGTAACATACCTGCTAAATAAAGCTCAGACTGAAGTAGCAAGAGCTGTTGGGAAGGAAGAAATAGACCTTAAAGCTTTTAGAGAGAACTCACAACTTGTTATGTTCACTTTGATTAAAAGCTATTAGTTGGTCAAGAAACTTCAGTATTTGCTCCAGTTCACCTCAAAATCACAGCCAATGGCTGAAAACGTAGATGTGTGGTGGGGCTAATTAAGGAAGTGGACTGTCCTGAAAGGAGAAAAAGTCTCAGTTCCTTTACCTACTTAAATATGGATAATGGCAACTAAGATTCACTTGTTAACAGTTTTTAAAGACTACATCTTTAAATGGAGTTGACAAGAATTCAGAATTTTTAATGCTTCCACAACGAAATGCCTTTTACTCACAATTTAGTATCTTGAGCTTCTTTTTGCATGATCTCCATAATAATTTTACAAGCCGTTGAGCAGCCTTCAGGAGTCGAGTGGATGGTAATTGGTTTCTCAGCAGCACCTGCATTCTCTTTACGATGAATATCGATTCTTGAAAGAAAAACGCTAACTGTAACCATGTACTGTACGGTAAGCCTTGCACATTTCCAACTCTCATAAACCTGATTTATTTTGAACTAACACTGACTGCATTTAAATGGTTTAATTCTGAAAAATACACAACTACTTAAACATCTGCTAACTACTATTTTTTCTGTTATAAAGGGCCTCTCCTATCTTGATTTTACCAGCTAAACCCCATCTTCGTGGACACTGGGATCTCCTTCCCTTCATCAAGATATTCAGAGGAGTTGTTCGACAGACAATCTGTGGAAAACTGCTGAAGACAACATTTCATCAAGCTTTCCCAATACTCTGTCACCAGCCCCAGTACTCCACCAATAACTGTGCAGCTACAGTACAGTCAGGCCTCGTCCCATCTTGTCTTTTTAAATGACCTCAGCAGCAGTCTCCTGCCACTTCTCTGCTAGCAAGTAGCATCGTAGTACTTGTACTTATCCTCAAGATTAATTTCCTATGCTTTTTAAGCCTAAAGTTTGTCCTGACATTACCTTTCCTCTAGATCCACTCCCTACCACTCTAAAACTACTAGCTTTAGTATACACTGTGGTTTATGTAGCTCTAGGAATTTAACAAAAATTAATTATGACCTTCATCAAGATAATGCCTTAGATATTATTTGTCCTCTACTGATAACTGCAGGTCACATACTCTTTCCACCTCTGCTTTTTGCTTCCTCCCCTCCTCTCCCCCCAAATTCATAGCTGTTTCCAAACTGAAACAACCAAGCTGCTTTTCAATAAGCCCCTTTATTTTCCCAGTTCTTTCTGATTATGAAAATTTATTTTGTTTCATGATGCAGCATCTTCTAAGCACCCCATGGTAATCCTTGGTGTAACAGGAAGTAAATATCATTTCTCTTTTTATCCCCAAAGCAATGAAGGCATCATTCTTTAAGTCATGTATCTGTAAAGTTAGCAACCTGCGATTATTTCTGTTCTATCCAGCCTTCTTAAGAGATAAAAGCTTCCCTTATACCAGTCTTCCAGGATTTTTATAGTCCTGGAATTAGACGTTTTAGATACCACCTGAGAAATTGGTTACCCATAGGCAAACTACAAACAAGTCTTGTCAGGACACCACAAATCTCTTAAACCTGTGTTGTTAAACACAGCAAATAGTCTCCTGGGTTACAACATGCTAATGGGAGGTTGGAAGGAGCATCATGATAATCCTGGGTTTGGGGGTGGGGGGGTAGGTGGGTGCTGTTTGTTGGGAGCAGGGTGGGGGTATAATTAGAGACGACTCTGTTATCCTCATTGGCTGCTCTCAAAACTGAAGCCACCCACCCCCATAGCCCTCACATACAGCTCATTTTCAGGTCCTGGCTGCTGTAACTACAGAGCTGGGGCCTCACACCAGTGCACTGCTGAAGGCAGCATCTTTCGCTCTCCGCTCTTAGGGGTATGCTGGAAAAATTCTCTGACTACAATCCCCACCTCCTCCTGCATCTGCGCTGAGCTCTTCCTTGTGGGTAGGGATTTAACATGCACTGAAAACAATCTCCTTCAGTGTCGCTAGACCCTAGTGCTCTTAAGCTTCTTAGGTCACTTAGCAGCTTGCTTTTTACCTCCCGTGCATTTCCTTAATCTGTGTTTTGGTGTGGTATGCAACTTCACAGCTACAAATGTATCCACCAGAAATACATGGGAGTGAGGTGTAAGGAGCGGTGAGGGAGAATAGTAAGGTTTTTGCTTTGGTTCCCCCTCCGCCCCTCGAACTGAAAACATTTATAGATCTTAAGAATGCCCTAAATTAAACTAAAGCTAGAATAAAGACTTCGATATGTCACCACACTGGCTTTATGTCCCACAGACCAACATATGACAGCTCTTTCAGCTGCACTTTCTGTGTCAGAACCTTATTAGCACATCTGTAAGCAAGCTCTCCAGCAACAAGCACCATCCTACTAGCACTGTCTAATTTAATTTCTTTAAAAAGGGAGAAACAAGTCAGCTAGTATTTGAACACGTGTCAAGGACGGAATCCAGTCCTTAAATAAATCTTGCAAAAGATATCCTATTCATTGTTATCTTCATTTGCTCCCTGACCACACAGGTTAGTTGTGAAGTTTTGAAAGTTCTCCTTTACACAAGACATAAGGACACATTGTTAAAATCTACAATTACAGTTTTGTAAAATAACTTACTTGGACTGTGTCTGCTTTGTAATGTTTCTGATTGTTGCTCCTTCTTTCCCGATAATGGCTCCTACAAACTGCGTGGGAACCAGCATCCGCAGAGGAACATCCGACTGGGGTTTCTGCCTTGTGGTTGCACCAGGTGACCCTTGCCTTGGAGGACCTCTCTGTCCAAATCCACGTCTTCCCTGGGGATGTTGCTGTGGAGGTTGCTGGGCTGCCATTTCATCAGGGATGTATGCAACTTTCAAGGAATAGTTTTCAAGCTGAAACCCATTCAGTTTTTCTATTGCTCTGTTTATTTGCAAAGGGGAGGAGAGAGGAGGGGGGAAAAAAAATAGAACCAAACCACAATCACATGCAGGGCCTTATGAAATGACAAGTCACTCAGATATAGACTTCTGCTCTTTCTAAATCACATGACAAAGCCATAAACCAGTTCCAAGAATCCAAGAAGAAAAGTTACATTCAAAATTCTTCAGTCAAGATTTTGATTACACAACCTTTTTTTTTTTTTCCTCTTTTTTTTTAAGTCACCATATTAAGGACTACAAGTTAGTTCTTGCTTGCTCTGGGCTTCTGTGCACTTTAAAGGTTTTGCTGGTGCAACCCTATCAGCAAAACCTCACAGGAGACAGAGCTTATACGCTCAAAAGCATTCTTTTGCCTGATTTAATTTAAATCAGTTTCCCAAATAGAATTAAAGCTGCACCAGAGGGAAAACTTTTTAGCTGCTATCACAGCACCTTCATTAGGGTTTTTGCCAGCACAGCTATTTGGCTGGAGTTTTGCAATAACTGACATAGCTATGACCAAAAAAATAAAGTAAAAAAGATATGAAAGACAGCTCCTGGTTCACTCTCAGCAGGAAAGAAAGCATCCAAAGCCAGTCAATAGCATTTGAAACACCACTTAGCAGACCACGACAACACCTTGCAACTTACAAACTAGTCACGTTGTAAGCAGGTTTAAAAGTTGACCAGGAAATTCAAGACAATGCATCTGTTAAATTCTCCACAGATGCAAAGGTGTTAGAAGGCATTTAAATGGTGTTTCAAGTTCTCTTGTGCTTTTAGGCAAAGCAGAACCCTATCTTATAGCACAGAGGGATGTTGCCCAAATGCACACAACACGCTCTCACCATGGCCCATCACACTGACTAACTGCCCGCTCAGCTCTCCCTCTGCCCAGCCCCTCTTTCTAATCAAGGTGGGGCCAAGTTTGCAAGTCAACCTGACCTGCTGGTCTCCTCCTTTTCAGAGGGAGCACAACTAAACTTAAGATTTACAGGTTGCTGGAAGGTGGAGGATCTACCACTCACAGAGTGGTCAATATGATTAAGGAACTAGGGAATAGTAGGTATAACTGAGCTACACGCAACACACCAGTAAGCTAGCGGTATAAAAATAACATGTTTGCCCAAGAAAGACATTTCAAGTTTTGCTGCAGAAGGCGTATTATTCAGATTATCAGCAATATATTGACGTCAATGAAACATGCGTTGATTTGGCATAGTTTATAAGTGCCGGGCTTAATCTTGGACTAAAGATTACTGATAGATTTTGTTTAAAGATTAAATTTAAATCAAAAACAGTAGTGGGAGGGAGAAGGTTTCCATCTCATATTAAAGAACCATTTTTGTTGAAAAGCTCCAGTAACTGTATGCTCTGGAGCAAGGCCTCACATTCCAAAACCAAACCTAGCCCCTCCATTCACACACGTTCGCAGCTGGTTTCTGCCAGTTTACCAAATGCTAACTTCAGCAACACTTCTACTCCTGCCTCTACTGCAGAGATAAAGGATGATGCCAGCCAATCGCCTAAATTTTCAAAAGGTAGCCAGTGAAAAGTACTATTCACCTCCTGGGTGACCCCTTGGACAGTCTGGGTCTCAAGCAGCAGCACTGCAGGTAAGAAGTGGTATATGGGTACTGAGGATAACATACCCCTTATGTCCCAGAAGTTGAACCAGCATCCTCAAAATACTCCAGCTGGACAGTAAAGAGTTTATGAGAAAACAAGTAATTTGTGTCTTTGAAGCAGTGTTTAATAAGGGCTGGTAATAAATAAGGCCCAAGGCAACACAAATGAACATCAAGGAAAGCAAAATATTGAGTAACTGATCACTGCTCATTAAATACTTCTGTTCACCAAATGAGACGCAGGTCCTCTGGGAACAGGGCAGGAGTGTAATTGGTTCCATAACAGAAGGATCAATTACAGCATATGTCAAAAGAGAGCTGGATTAATATTTGCTGAGGCCATTTCAAAGTGGCATTTCTTAACTTTTACTCCACGGACTTTGAAAAGTGTTATATTACACAGAAATCCACATTTACAAAATAGTAAGGGCAGTGAGCAGCCAGACTAGTGAAACTTGTGTTCCTATGGATTTGTCTCTCAAGTTTTAGTTTCTGCATAGATTTCCAATACCCAAAAGGCATTTCACTGAAGTCTCTCTCCATGGATATCCTATCTGGGAAAGGGGTCTGGAGCCTTTCCCTTTTAGGCAACCTAAACATACCAAGTTCCTGTTGGTTGCAACAAGAGACTTCTATTTCTGGATTGACTCTTACTAAAATCAGCCAAAAAGCTGAATTGCTACCAGGGAGGGAAATGGCACCACCAGCCAGTGCAGTTGCACAAGCTCTGTTTCTTTTGGAATCAAACCTCAAGATGTTCGAGAGATGAGTACCAATGATTTCATGGACATGCTGGTACGCTCTGGATTGACATCTATCCCAACTCATTCCCTTCCATGCATTCATTCAACAAGTTCAGACATTACTTCTTTCCCAAAATGCTTCAATCTCCCCTGGCTTTAAAACATTAGACCAGAATCCCAGCACTGACATAAAATCTTACGTTAAATCAGTGATGAGACTCCTCACTCCTCAGAAGCGGTAGGGGAAGAAAAGACCAGGCTTTTTGTTTGCAACCAAGCTACATACCTATATGTCTTCACAGCAAACATTATACCGCAACAACTGGCATATATACATGCCATAATTTTCCTGGAAAGATGAAATTGCTAAATGGTCCTATATGACTATAAGTACCTTAAATTCAAAGCAAACTGAGAAAAGTTCATTTGCCATTGTGGAAAATCAATTGTGTCAGCAGTGAACAATTCCTGGCCACCAAAGCCATATGATGACATGGAATACAACACACTCAAAAAATACTGGACACATTTTTGAGCAAGTATTTGAGGGCAAACCTGCTTCAGAGTCCACTTCTCTAGTTAGATAGTAGAGATACTACAGCACCTGCAGTACTGTGTACTAGAGAATCCAGTACACTAGAGATACTACAGTAGTATCACTTGTTTAAGTTAGTCTAGATATTTATGGAGAAAACTTTGAAATAACTAACATCCTCTGAGTCAGAGATCTCTATATTTTATAGGCTGACTTGTTTTATAATTTGACTTGTTCAAGTGATGAGAAGTCAGAAGAGTCAGTAACTAAATGCTGCTCTCCCAATTCTTTTGTGGAACTGACATTTCCTGGGTAGGTGGTCCCACATTCTGCACCAATTTAGGCACACACAGCAGAATGCCAAGATAACTAATTTTCAGTGATGCAGCAAATACACAGTTTTGGTGCATTTCTTACAGAAGACACAGCTCAAAGCTTTTGAAACTTTGGCTGTTGAGCCTGGCCTTCGCATTCCAACATTTGACAGTTTTCATTAGTTTTTTTTTAAAGCATTGTCATACACCTTTATTTAACTGTTCTGAACTAGTTTTTATCAATTTTGTGGTACAAAACATAGGGCTGGAATCAGACAAGGTGATGGCTCTCAGTAGTCCTTCAGCAGGATAAGAAGCCCAAAACTTTAGAGTTATCTAGGCACTGCTTCAGGACAGAGGGGGTTGGGGGGAGAAACCAAGAGCAATGAGTGATTAAGCACTGTCTTCTAGATGGATGAAAAAATCCTGTAAAACAGCATCTAGGACAGCACTTCCTATCAGGACAGCCATCCCCACTCCCTGGGAAAGCCTGAGCCTCAGAGGAAAGCAAGTGACTGGTTCTTCACAGTGCTAGTGGCACCTGTTTTGGTCAAGGCTATCATTGTTGCAGTCCACCAAAAACACGTTAAATCCAGCTCCTTTTGTAAAACACACACTCACATTGACTGACCACCTTGGAAACTTAAGTCCAAACCACAGAAACACCACCTCTGCCTTTCCTTAAAGACTTCTGTCTTCCCAAACAGAGCTGAGGGTCTCCTTCCACAGCCACAAGTTAAAGGCCATGCAGGTTACCTCTGTCAGAGTGCGCTAGTGGTACTCACTGAAACAACCCACAAACCACCTTTTACACAAGGGCTAAAAGCCTTAGAGTCACTTAATGAGGACAAAGATAGAGAAAGATTCAGTAAACTTCCTCATTAAAAGGTGCTCTTCTCCCCCAAATCTTCTTTAAAAATTATTATTTAGTGGAAATGGAAAATGTTTACATTTCATATACCAGCAAGAGCTGGTACACAGGAATCTCATAGTGTAGTTCAGAATTTTTTAATAAAACAAATTCTTTAAGAGATTGCAGTCACTACTGCTTATGCTCTGCTAAGATGTGTAGCAGCCTGGCTTATGTTCACATGACACCTGCTCAGAAGTAAGAGGATCCCTACATAAAAATGAAACCTTTAAACAAATATTTCATTAATTAGTCACCTGAGATTTTCCCATCAAAATGACATCTTATCACTGTCCTCTCACGAGCTCCCTATGAGAGGATGTTTGCCCAGCCTTCTCCCTTCTGATGCTAGTGGAGGTTAAACATCCTAGATAAATGAGTACAGTAAAAGCACCAAGTCTTGTGCTGGAAATCATTCACCCATTGATAGTGCGATGACACTAAGTACTAGATGGAGAACATATTTCACTCCCACATGCAGCTTGTACATACACCACCTTTCTTTTTTCCCCCCTGAACAGATACATTTGCATACCGAGAAGACAGATATACATGGTAATTTTTCTTTGGCATAATAAATTTTTTTGCCTTATATAAAAATACAGTTTCATTAGTATTTCTGAAAATAAAAACAAACCAAAAAATAAATCTAAGCTTATAATCACACACCACTGAATTTTCAGTATTACCGTTCCTATGGCAACATTAGCCCTGACCCATGATGGCACATAAAAGTATAGTTATGTGAACTCTTATTCATTCATCAAGCATACATGTTGTGTACATACACATAGCTTTGTACTTCATTGAAAGGGTAAAAAAACCTGTTTCTTTTTCACAAGTATCATAATTAAAAGGTGACCACTAGTGTCTTAACACTCGAAGTAACATACGTACTTATATCTGCAAAGATACAGATCCTGAGCTCCTCACATTGCAGCTCGCATTTAAAATACACCATGAGTTACAAACACAGCCATCACACGTACCTCACTCCTGAGCTAAAAAATAAGATAAAAAATAAACACCTAACCCCATACTAAAACAATATACAACCACTTCATATATGCGAGGTCAACTTTGCACAAAATCTCCCTTCCAAAATCCTGGATAGAGCTAAATTCTGTAGCATGCACTAAACACCTACACAGTAGAACATTATGGGGAGGGAAAGAGAAGGTAGTGTAACTTTTGAAGATAACAGCCATAATTTAGGTGGCAGCACATTACAAGGACACAGTCAGCAGACGCCCTGCCAGTTGCAGTCAGGGATCGATACTGGGAGAAGAGAGGGTGCCCTTTGGCAAGCAGATCCCAGGCTGCCTCCGTGCCTTATGTGCAGCTGGTTGGTTCTTCAAAGTGAACCATGCCCTCTGAACTCCTCTCTTCCAAATATTCCATAACCCACCACGACATTCAGTAACTGCACATGCCACAGCAGCACACACATGCTTTGTAAGGCCCTCACCAGTTTCTGGGAAGCAGAGGCAGTTTTGGAGTTGGAACAACTCCTTCCTCCTCCCAAGCACTTGCAGGACAGGAGGGCAGGGATGGGGTCACCGAGACGCTTGGCAATCCCAGCCTTCTCCTCACCACCCACCGTCCCAGAGAACAGAGTGGTTTTCCCAGGCCCGCACATAACTCTGTGCTTGCTGTACACCTCTCCACAAACCTACCAGGCTTCCCCTAAGTACCTGATCCACCACACTAGCTCCCCTGCTCTGGCCACATCAAGACAAGGAGCAGCATCCTGCTTTTTCTGCCAGGACAGACTCATACCTGTCCAGCTAAAAAAAAAAACAAAAAGAGAGGCATCTCTACAACAGGTCAAAGCCATAGCCCTCCATTCCAACTAGAAATCAATAGCTGTGCACATCTCACATCTTAGGTGCTGCGTGCTCTGTCCAGGATCTGTTTCTCAGAAGGACCGCATTCTTCACAGATTTCAGTTTCCAAGTCAGTTTTGGATGCAGCCCTGTATTGATTATGCTGCAACTGTAGCACCAGCCCAGAGGAAAAAAACCCAAACAACCCTCTGCCACTACAATTAGATTTGCAAGACAGAAGGCAGCTCAGTTTCCCAGCTGGGTGGAACCAAAAGTTTTGTTCAAAAGTAACATCCTCCAAGCAATGCATACCACACTTGTTTAGAACTGCTTATCAAAAATATCTCTAGATTGTGTTACAGCACCTTTACCGCGCAGCATTGCTGGTACACACTCCAACAGGCACAACAATGCCACATAGCCTATCCAGTGGGGAAGCAGCCAACTTTGCGTGTTTTGTCAGCCAGCACTACTAACTGTGAGGTTAGTACATGTTGCAAAAAGTGCAGAACAGACAATCAGAACTGGGCACCCACTGTACGCGGCAACATAGAAAACTTCATGTCACAGTGTTTGCTCCAAAAGTCATGGCCAAGAGCATCATTTGCCCTAAACAGCTAAATTTCAAAATACAAAGCTTGTTACCAGCTGCTGATTCTCAACTACTCTAAATACCCTTTGATAAAGTCAGTTCTTGTTATCCCTTGTACTGGACAGGTTGACCAACATTGTCTTTTATTAGCTATCAGCACTCATATACTGCTGTCCACCACAGCCAGTTCCAAGATGCAAAGCTAGGTCGTGTCCGGGAAAACCATTCAAATGAAACACCACCACAGTCACACAGAAAAGCCACATATGCAGAGCTTCTGTAGTGATTCCTCATTGTAATTCCTCACAGTTTTTTCTTAGAAAAACCTCTATCCAGCCACTTCTCTTAAGGGTTTCTAAACGGTTGCAAGGTTGCATGCTGAACCCAAACTGAGCTCATGTTTTCTGTACAGAAAGTGGACTCATCCCCTTAGAAAACCCTGTGCCTGTATCAAACAACTCACATATGCAAATCAAGGCTCCTCCACTTGCCCTACCTGTTCAAGGCAACCAAACTCTATGTCATCATTCAACCTGTACATCTTCAGGTCCTCCTCCAACATGATGGACACTAATTCACCTGCTTCAGACTCAAGATGTTTTCAGTTATTGTCACGTGATTTCTCATGCAAAACAAAGTTTTATCTCAGACACTTGTGCGTAGTTTTAGCTTATCTCAGCATTTCCTCAAGACTGACCTTAAAATTTTAACAAGTACAGTTTAAGGGGGAAGAAACCGTACATTGTTGTTTTCAACTTCAGAAGGGAGTGCACAAGGCCAGGAACAGACATCACAGATGACAGACAGCTCAAAAATATATCATGCTTCTTTCCATGGTATTTTAGGTACTTCCCTCTTACATTTTCAAAGAAGGAACTGGCACATGTAGCATTCATTTTTAACATTGCACCATAGGTTTCTTCAGAACTAGAAATTCAACATTTTTCTTAATTACTGCACAACAGAATTAAAAACAAAAGAACCTAAAGAACTTGAACAATTCAGGGTTTGAGAGAAGTTAAATAGCGAATTCAAGAAAAACATTGTTTCCTTCAGCTCCAGTGTACAGAAGAGATACCACTGACACACATTTCCCATCACATTTGTTTAGTATACACTAACAAGTAACCTAACACTTTGAAAGATTGAATACATGTGTTGCATTCAAGTTACACAGAAGTCATAATTACTTAATTATATGTACAAGTATTATTTAATTTGTAATTTTGAATTAATGCATTCCATAAGCATACTCTGCATCTTAAGTGCTGATTTTAGTCAGCCACAAGGTGGCAGAAATTTCAAAGTTAAAATAAAAAGATCATTGTAGGCTATTCCATGGGTTTGGTTTTGTTTAACCTGCTATAGCTAGAAAGAGGGGAAAAAATATGCTTATGTCACCAGATCAAAAATTAAGGAACACAAGTCCTTTTTCTACCTGTGGTGCAAAAGCAAAATTAAACCTATAGTATGCTATAAAATATCAGTATTTAAAGGAAAATTATATACAACCATTGGTTAAATAAAGCATTAAGTTTTTAACTTTTGATATGTAGGTTAAAAGTTATCAATTACTGAAGATATAAGCAAGCATAAAATTCATGGCCTAAAGTACAAAAAGCCCAAACAATTTATTTTGGGTATTCAGCTTACAAACTTTTGTGTGTTTGAAAGCAGTATTAAGTTTTCTAATTTTAAAAAAAAATTCTTAAAGGAAAATCATTGCACAATAACAGAAACAGAGGAACGTAGCTGCTAATCAGAAGACAGACACAGAACAACCAACACTGTAAAAGGGCATCACAAAGCTTTTTTAATAATTGAGAAACAACTCCCATCCTCTGTCATCAGCAAATCACTAACTTTCTGCCGTCCTCACTCAAATAATTTTACCCAAATTTTCAGTTTTCAAAATTATTAATTTATTTTTAATCAAAGTGCAGGAAAAGTTGATGATAAAAACCAGCAAATTAAGGTAAAGCACACAAGACTTGGCAAGAAATACTTTCTTAAAAGTTAACGCTTACATGATCATTTTATTGATAATCAGAAGCAAAGTTGCACATAAAATCACAGCAACATAAATTCCAAAATGCAAGTGAGATGACATTAACAAGTAAATAAGATACTTACTGTCTAGCCTGGTCCTTATTGCCATATGTTACATTTACAACTGCAGTCTCCGTGTCAGTGTTCACTAGAGAGAAAAACACAATGCACAGAGGTTAAATTCAGTGTGCACTCACTTCCCACTACAAATCTAAAAGCAATTTTGAGAGTAGAGCCGTACCTTGCTCACAGTTCTCCACTGTTCCATACTGAGCTAACAAACTATCCAGCACCTATCAAAAGGTAAAAGAAATGACAGATTTCAATTTCAAAACAGATTAACAAAACAAAAAAGCATGTAAAAGCACCAAAATTTGTAATAATCTCATCAGAACGCAGAGCATTCAGTATATCCACACCAATAAGAAAGAAATATTAACTAACTATTTTGGAAAGAACATATTGCTTGTTTTCTTTCTCACACCAGAAAAATCTGTGTTTAAAACCTCATGAATGTGAAAATACAGATCATAACTCCAAGAAGTCACGCTGCACTCACTGTAAGTCCCAAACTCTGAAAATAAACCAAGTCACCTGTTCTCAGAGTGGGCTAAAGGAGAGGCAGGACTAATTTAAGAGCAAATCCAGAATAAAATATTTCTGTGTATCCCAAGTACAT
>JAVJGI010000050.1:111314547-111325926 GCA_035590275.1 Ibycter americanus | reverse complement strand
ACATAAAAATGTTACTCTATTACTTAGTGAGGGCTTGTCTGCATAAAGAAGTTAACCAGAATAACCAGCACATCAAAAGCTGTTCTGCAATTGTTTTCCCAAAGACCTATTCCAGGGGAAGCACCTGCAACAGTACCTTCACAATTATTTTAAGGTCACAATTAATTTGTCCTTTGGTAGGAAAGCTAGGGAGGAATAGGTGAAAACATATGACAAGGGGTAAAAGAAATCCAAATAAAGTAGTTCTATTTGGCATGATTTGTCTTCTTCTAGTCAAATGGAGAATGATGAAGAAGGGACAAGAAACAACAAGACTTTTAGGAAAATCAAGGTGTCAGAATATTCTGGTAAAAACATTAAAATACCCACAGTTGTATCACTTCTAAAATCCATATAGTATATACTTTGCTTTCTTCCTGGTGAGAAATAATGTTCCAGAAAACAGTGCCTGTGGCAGTAACTAGCACAGAACACAAGTACATCATTGTGGTTTATTGCATGCTAATGTTTTGTCTCAAAAGTTAAAATGGTGCTGGAAAAGTTCACAATTTACATCAAAAAGTGAAAAACTAAACTTGAAATCTGTTCTGTAACCAAAGTGCTATTCTTCACTTTGGTTAGTCTCTTAAGGCAAAATGTCATTATGAGAGGGAAGAAACTCTTTTCGGGAAAGGAAGGGAACCAGGACAGAACGAAATCAGTAGACGTAACACATCTGTGCAGCTTCTTCTTCCAGTGTGCTTCCACTTGCTATAACCAGCAACTGAGTGCGCACAAAACCCTAGTCCCTAAAAATGTAAAATTCAGAGTCTACATCTTCACGAGATTAAGAATTCAAAATTATAATTTATTAATGTACCATATACTTTTACTACAATATAAAAGACATTTTTAAGATAAATTGCAGTTTATCTGTCCAAACTTAATGACAACTTACATCAGTATAATTTTCAGTCTTTACCACCTACTAAAATTGAAATTGCACACAGACACCCAAAGGTAATATTTCAAACCAGGTATTTAAAAGGCAATGCACTGCTCACCAAGTTTGAGCAACACGTTATTCCTTCTAACTGCAGAATTTCCCCATCCTTCTTGTATAGGGTCTAGTAAATTTTCTTGGCAACTGTTTTGTTTTCATAGACAAGTTGTTAATTGTCCTCTCCTTCTGCAAGTAGAGATTAGCCTAGTCAGTTTGCCTTTTCAATCCCCTAAAATATAATTTTTCTTCCACTCCTCACCTCTGACAATTTGAAACTATCTAAAGAGAAGTTTGCTAAATATTACTGAAGCAGAGATGCTCGAAGGGATTAAAATAAATTAAAAGTCTGTGGTAGATCCTTTTAAGACAATTGAAACATTGGCACAGACAAGCAGGAGAGTTGGGAGGTCTTGCAGGTCTGTGGCCATACTTCCACACAAGCCAGGAGAGTCATCGCATATGATTAGAGGAAAGCCTTCTTCCATAGATGGCTTAAGTGGTAATTGTGCTTCCACTGAAATCAGTGGGTGAAGAGAACCTCAGGTGGGGTCAGTGTTTTAAAACAAGAAGAGCATAGCAAGACACTGGCTTAGAGATCCATTCCGAGGCGTTTACTTGAAATAGGATACTGAAGAGTTCATTAGTCTGATAAAACAATTTCTTTGTCCCTACAGTATGTCAACACCCATGCTGTATTACACAGCAGACCATACTACAACGTGAGCTAATGTCTTTAGCAAGACAAATTTTCATTACTTTTGAACTGTGCGGACCACCAGCTCATGCCCACTCTGCCCCAAAGCTGCATCACTTCAAAGTCACAGAACTGCATTTTCATCTTTACTCATACAGGAAGAAAGAAAAGCTGGAATGCCAGAGGTACCACAAGACTTTGCTGGATAATAGTTAATCGATATTTTGTAAGCTACTTCCATATTAAATTTATATTCTAGGCTAAGCATACCTTTACATTAAGAGCAATTTATTAAAATCACTAGCTTCACCAAGAAAAGAAATGCTTTAAAGCTGAATCCACACAACTTTAAGATACTACGTTCTCTCTAAAAACTAGTTTCAGTATGTTTCTGATCAGCCATCAAAAACCACTCAACACTCTAGTCTTGCATCTCCTTCAAGAAACCTAAGAACAAAAAGGCTCCTCTGCTGTTAATGCTGAGATATAGCCCAGGATGGCACATTCAGCATGTGTGAATGTGAGTTCTCCACTTATGCTGCTCCTTAATCCTCTTCTGAGCCATTTCAGTCAGAGACAGTGTCCATCTGGGCTTTAATCCAAGTGATTTGAGTTCCCGTGTTCTTAAAAGAGTTGCTTTACTGAACAGATGTATGAGAATTTTCCTCAAAGGATCGGAGCTTTCTTCAACCAAATGAGGAACAATCCTCTTGGGTCAAAGACACTTGTGCTCCACAGCACTGCCCTCAGTAGACACTTGGATTTCCATCACTGCGAGTCTCATGCAGCAAGGTTTTAAGTGTGATCAACACCGCAGGGGTAGCCTTTTAAGCAGATTGTATTTAAAAGGCACTAGTAAAACAGTTTCAGCAGCATTTGGGGTATATGTATATGTGTGTGTGTGAGAGAGAGAGGGAGAGAGAGAGAAGCGATCTTAATGGGTGAGAACGCTTAACTGAAACAGCTGATCCAGCTGGGAGAAGTCATTGCAACTGCAAAGCCAGATCCTCTATCGTAACTCGTTTTCAAAACACAGAACTCAACTCTTGCATGTGTTTCTTGCTTCACATTTATTTACAGAAACAGCTAGTTTCTATCCACATCCTTCATTTTTTCATATTACTCTTCGCACTGTTTTATCCCTCTCCCCAAATTTTTTTCTCTCTAGCCCAAAGCCTGTAGTTCTGCTGCAAAACAAACATGTTTTGTCTAAGCTGCTCTTCCGTAACACTCTTCGTGTACAGCCCTGTTGGGCAATCGGAACAAAATTCAAAGCCAAGTTGGTGGTGCAGCAGCAATTCTGATGAGCAGCTGAAAAGAAAAGTTTATTTGTACAAATATTTAATCTAAGCTAGAAAAAAAGTCTTTCCTTTTCTTGAGCTCTCCTTCTAACAGTTGTCTAAATTGGGTCTCCTGCTCGTTATAGCACAGATGTCTCTCTCACAAAAAGCTGCAGTCTTGTACTGTGGACTTTCATTCATCAGGCTCTAAAAGCCAATTCTGACTTCATTATAAACAGCATTACCCTACACCAAGCCCCACAAATTGAGGCTGCTTTACAAGGAAAAAACAAGGAAATGTTACTCTTCAGTAGAGCCAAGAGCTCAAAGCACACATTAAAATATCCCAGTTCTCATAAAGATTTCACAGGTTTAGAAGTAGCACCTTTGAACAAACCAGAGCAGTTGTTTTCTGCACTTTCAGAACAGACTATTTGATACACATCATCTTATGGTGCTGCAGGATTTCTGCCCTACACCATAAGCAAATTAGTCTCAAGACATCTGGTCCATAAGCACAGTTACCCATATTGTTTCTCTCACACATGCACTTAGCAATGGGAACTTGACAGTGGTGCTGTATAACCTGAAGTTATTTTCTCCGCTCATGTAGAGCCATTAGACCACCACTCCTGCTTCCATGACTCCTGTCATGTTGACTAGGAGTTAAAATTAGACAACAGAACTGAAATCACACATAGAGACAGAAAAAGAGACAGGAGGATTAGTGTCATTCAGTAAAAGACCACGTGGAAGTTTTTGGCTGTAAAGACTTTGAGTGTTCTGGGTGATAAAATAAAAAAGGAGGGGAGGTAGTGCAGATAAAGAGCATCAGGCAACAATATGAGGAGAGAGAAGTTGTTAGTGCAAGCGGCTTTTTGATTTAAAAGAGGAAAGGTGGAATGAAAGAAAACAAAAGAGCCAGGTAAGGAAAGGAGGAGGCAGGGGTGCAGAGTTTTCACCATTTACACCAAAAAGAAGGTTAGAGCACATTGGTCCCTTGTAAAGGCAGGGCAGCATGGACATGGAGTAGCCAAACCAGCACAGGGTCTGCCAGGGCCAAGTTATTCCTCCAGAACCTTGTGAGGGCTTTTGAATAGGCAAAGCCAGTTTGCAATGGCTCAACTCATTGCAGCATGTGGTGATGGCATTTTTCATCTTGTAGGCCCTCCAATACCCAGTTTACTGTTTCACGAAACCATGACCATAGTCTGGAAGAATCAGAAAAATAAGTCTGGAAGCTGCTGAAGTCATTGTTTGCACACACCAGAAAGGCAGCGCCTGAAAACAATAACTCTGGCTTATTTACCACATCCCATACAAACCCTGGAGTGAATTCTTCTCCTGGGAACTTACAGTTATATCCAAATGTTCAAAACTATTAATAAGTTTACCCTATAATACAATTCTGTTTAGGTGGCATTACCAGGGTTTTAAGAATGTAAAGCTGAACCACAGAGAACAAAGACAAAATTGTCAAAGGAACTACTAATTGAATGACCAATTTGGACACCGAGGGCTTGATTTTCCACAGCACTCAGCATGTCTGTGTGTTCAAAGTGCAGCTTCAAAGCCACTTTCGGAAGCAAGGAGAACACGGCACTTCTGCAAGAGAGACCTAAGGCTCGTCACAAGACAAGGCACACTGTTAGCAACTTCTGCTTAAATAGTTTGCGCAGCACCAGAGACCAGAACGTGCAGAATTCAGTTTGCCATGGCAGCATTCGATTCCCCTAACCAAAGGGGTTTGTCTTCCTGAAAGTCCTCAACTTGCTGCAAAATTAAGAAAGTGTGTGGTGAGTAACTGGGGCACAACTCTTACAAGACAAGTCATCTTCACTGCACACACTGGACTTCTTAGCTGACGGCAGAGCCATCCTCCAGCCTGAGCCTATGTGCCTCCCAACTGTGCTAAGAGCAAACACCAGGTCCCCATTTACTGTGTTCTCATTAGGGAACATCTGAAATGCTCAATTAAAAAAATAAGAAGATAAGAGATGAGGTGGACTATTTCAACATCAGTGTTTCAAATTAAGCCAAAGGTATAAAGCAACTGAAAATAGGTCTCAGAGCATCACATGCAGCCATGACTACAACTATTATAACCAACTCCATATACCACACGTGTATATACTTATTTCCAGGTAATACTGCTGGACCATTTTAAAAAACCAAGCATATATAGACATACACACTCCTAGGTATATAAAATAAAGAGGTAACAAAGAGAGAGGGCAAATGCTTTAAAACCACACTAGTATTCAAGAACAATATTTAAAAGGACCTGCCTTAAATCTGCTTAGTCAAAAATCACATGAAGTATAATTAGCATAATTTACAGATGGAAGAAGGTTAGCTTCTAAAGAAAAGATTAAGAGGAATCCAACATGCGTAAGCAACACAGTCACAGTAAACCATTACAGATGAAGATCAGCATCAGAACTCCCTCTTTTTTTAAATAAAAATTCATACGATGGAAAAATTCACTGAGAAAGTATTCTAATGAAGCTCTGAAAATAGAAGAAATTGCAAAAGAGATTTTTGGGCTACAAAGTTAGCCCAGGTACTGAATGCAGCAGGCAAAAATATCTTGTGTGCTTTTGTGTTCCCACATTAAACCCTAAGCTGGAAATAGTCTCTTGAATGTGTGATAGAGAGGAAAGATTAGTGTGCATTACACTGAGAAAGTATGGGATGCATAAAACCCCCTCATAGTATCAAGGCTCACAAATGGCATTAAATGGTCTCCAAGGTTAAAAAAGTACTCGAGAAATGTTTAGAGAAAGGCCAAAAAAAACCCCTACCACCTTATTAGTTGCATGGGTGGCCTCCTTCACAAAGAGATTAAAGGGAGCGGGATAATTCAGTTTGGAAAGGAGCGAGAAGGAATATGATACAGGTATTATGAAATAACGAATCATGTAGAGATGGCCAAATTGGCAGCTTCTATTCACCCTTCATCTAAATTAAATGAAAACAAGTTTGAAAACACTGAGAAATAAGTATTTATGCAACATTATCTGAATGCAGTTAAGCACTGCACAATATCTGCTACAGCACTTTATTAATCGCCCCTCTCCTCACACTAAAGGTGTAACTTCAAGAACAGTTTCAAATAACATCAGAGCTTACGAACCAGGTTAGCACTAATGCAAACAGTCCTGATTCAGTACCCATCCTGATTTCCAGAAAATTAAAAAGCACCATCACGCAGATCTGTCCTTAGAGGAAGCAACGGCTGTTTTACACAGCTAATCCCCACTCCCAGGATCTCCTCACGGGCACTGCTGGGGCCCCCTCCTCCTCCCCAGGCAGACAGGCTACCAGGACATTTCTGCGGCTCGGCGTGAGGGAAGGATCACATGCCGGGCTGGCAGATGGGTGTTGTGAAACGTAGTAGGAAGCAGCAGCAACACTAGCTCATGTTCATCTGCCTCCTCTCACATCAAGGAGGCCAGTTTAAGTGGAAACACTCCCCACTACTTCTACAATCTCATTTGTAGTTTGCCAAAGGGAAGGAAAATAAAAAAGCTATAAAAGCATTACTATCCAGTGAGCATCCATTGCCCAACTTTGATTAAATGATAGACTACACAAAAGCAAGGGAGCCAGCATATTTTACAAGAATGTTTGGAGAATACATTGGGATAAAGGATGAATTTTCTGCTTTACTCACAGCATTATATTGAAATACAATTGGTGTTTTATTGTCTGTTTCGACACCTTCCCGTGGAGGCATCCAGCACTGGTCTCTGTCAGGAAGACTGCTGCTCAGCCCCGCAGTGCAAGTTGCAATGTCCTGCTCAGTGCTATGAAAATCAGAAAGGGAGCATATGTTTTTCCCTTCCCCCTCAACCTTTCAGTCCTTCCAATTACATTAACTCTATATCATTACAGAAAATGTGTTCTTTTTAATTGGAAGATTTATCAGGGAGAACTCTATTTCTCCTATACATTTTACTCTTTTCTCTATGTGTGCACACGTGTGTGTGAAAAAGGCACTTTCGAAAGCTATTTTCTGTAGCTATTAAAAAGTCTCAATGCCACTTCATTACTGCTGTACAAGACCGGTGCTAATCTGATATTTTTAGTTTCAGCATAATAATAGTTCGTTCATTAAAAAAAAAAGCCTTCTGTAAAGTTGGAAACCTGCAACTATTACAGAAATCTGTCAGACTAAAAAATCAATTTTTGAATCATCTTTTGGAACCTATCAACAATTACACGTTCCAAGAAATCTCTCGACAAGAGCACAGAGATATTTTCATGAAGAGGCTGCCACACATGCAAAAATGCTCCTTCTGGTACAGGTATGCTGGTGCATTGTGGAAACAGATCCAAGTCAGTGCTTGATACGAGGGAAATCTTTCAGGGGAAGGATTGTCCCATATTCTAATATTAAGCATTTCCTCTAGGATCTGCTTGTAACTATCTAAAAATGATAGAGGGGATCATAGAGGAAAATCCTGTAAAATGCATTTAGTTCACAGATTAGTGCAGATAAAAATAAAGTATATTAGAGCTCAGATGGTGATCGCTTCTGCGACATCCCCTCTGCTGAGCACAGGACTCAAGATGACAAGCTTTCAGGAAAAAGATAAATCCTTGACAACTACTTCATGAATATCTTAGATATCTTTATAACCAGGAAAAAGTATAAAAAGATTGAAGCATTTCACCTGAGCTACATTTACAGGATTCCCCTTCCCCCTTTCTAAATTGGTCATCCATGAGATGCATGTCTTGTCTTTGGCTTCCCAGCAGTCCTACTAAGAGACAGCACTGCTGTGGACCAGACATTTAAGAGAAGGTTTAGCCTCTAAATTAAAAAGTCTCTGAATACAAGAGACTGCTGAAGGGAGGGAATTGTTATCTGCATTTACTGAGATTTACAGACACATGGGCTGGGTTGCTGGATATTCTCATACAAAACTTTCCCTGGAGCTGTCAGTGCATGTCACCTACCTCACCTCCCTAGTTATTTTGCTGGCATGGCAAAACTCCTATACCTGAATGCAGATCATCAATAGCAGTCTCCTAACACATGGGGCAGCTCAGTCACTTGAGTAATTGTTACAGCTATACCCAAAACTGCTGAAGTCATCCCAACAACTGGAGAATACAAGTTTTTCTTAACCCACCTCTCCTGTTTTGTATGGCTGTTTTCAGGGGGAGGGAAGGAAAGAGGACAACCTTATCTAGTCCCTGCTGTGGGGACTGGGCACTGAAAGAAGTAGAGGAGGCTGGAGTGGGACTCAAGAATTCAAGCCCAAAGTCAGACAAAAATACAAGCCATATCCACTTTACAGGAGGAAGGAAAGATCTTGGTAGAGCAAGACCACTTTCAAGTATTTTAATTACTTTGTGCTGCAGAATTGGATTAAAATAAAATCTACAGTAAAGGTCTCTATACTGCTAACACAGAGACAAGAGCTTTGCAAAACAACAACAATTAAGTGCTGTCAAAGCCTTCAAGCTGCAGAAACGTGAACCTTGGAGCAAAGGGGAATCATCAGATTTTGGAGCGTAGAAAATTTCTGTGGTAAAACACATTATCTAGCACTACCTAATCATTCAGATAGTCATAAAAGTACACATATTTAAAACACTCAAAAGCAAGTTATTAAAAAACCCTAAAAGTTAAAAGAGATATTATCGTAAAATTCTGTTAAACACACTTTTACCAAGATCTATGAGATTCCCAAGTCTAGCTTAAAGTATCCCAGAATTAAGGCCAGCTCATGCACTAATCTGAAAGGTAAGGTTTAAGAAGATGTTTACAAAAACCACAAACTTTTGAATGAGATTATCTAAACTAGAAACTAAGACTGCAAGAGATGCACTACGCTAATATCATTGGACCTATACACACCCAAACAAAACAATTCAGTGTGTGAACTCTGAGCACTAGCTGACAGCTTGCAAACTATAGATTACTTTAAGGCATCAATTCTGAAGGAGCAATCAAATGACAAGTAAGATGACTGGAACAACTCAAGGAGAACAGCCATAGATAAATGAGTTAACTATGCCCAGCGTGGTTCAAGAGTGATCTCTGCTTCTGTCTACTTGCATTCAGGGCCTTTACAAAGAGAGATGGAAGACTTCCATTCACAGCCTTGCAGGATGTGTTCGGTCACCAGCAAGCTCTCAGACAATGAGGTTTATTGCACAGCCTCATTATTAATAAAATTAGAATATGTTTTGCCATCTTATAAAGGGAAAACAACAGAGATGCAATCACGAAGGAGGCAAGTTCACACCATTTCACTTACTTTGCAGTAATTAATGCTCTATAGTTGCACAGATCTGAAAACTGAAACAGCCTTATTCCTTACAAGCCGTGGAATTCCTAGAGGAAAGGGAATACCAACTCACATGGATGATACATGCTTTTGGGTTGTTTGATGTTCTTTTATTCAAAGAGAACTGCTTGCCTGGAACATAGTTAATCACCTGCTACTCCTCAGGCCTACTTATGAAAAGCACAAGAAAACAAATACAACACAGCAGAGGTTTTTTCTATTCTTACTGGCTCCAGTGGCCCCACAGGAAAGTTTAGACCTAAGTCTCTGCCTTGGATTTTATAGCCAAGTTTTCAGTTCCACTAAATAATCACCTCTGCCCAAGACATCAGGCTTTAGCAGCTAAAAAAGCCATTAGAGCTGTCCGTTACAAAAGTCACCCTTGTGCAAGCATCTGAGCAGTCTGGTAACACCAGGTGCTAGACTGATATGCTTTGGTTTAAAAAACAACACACATTTTTCCAGAAACCTGGACACTCAATTAAACTTTGATGCAACTTTTTCCTTATGCTCTGAAACAGGCACTGCAAGTATTCGGATAAGTGGCTCCAGTCCTGTTTCACTGCTGCTCCATAAGTAGCTGCACAAGCTATCCTCCAGTAAAAGTACTTTAACTCTGTACAGCAATATTCCCTTGCACATAAATCAAAAATATCTGTAGTAGTAATAAATTAAGAGTAAAGGTGAACAATACTGCAGGGCACCAAGGAGCTGCACGTCATTTGCCAGTTTCACATTTACTCTACAATAAACTATCTCCTCTTGTCAAAACAACTCGTTCTCCTTAAAAAGCTTAAAATTTTAATTTTGACATTTAAAAAGCCAGCACTATTTAAAATAAGGGAAGTGGGAGTGTAAATCCCCAGTATATGCCTGCGTGAATGTACACTTCATTCTGATTTTTCACTGATTCATAGCAAAATATTCAGTCCAACAGAAGGGGAACTAGATTTTTAGGCACAGAGGGAAAGAGTACTTCAGTGCTTTGCTATTGACATGGGAAAAAAGAGGAGGCGGTGTAAGAGGCACTAAGAAATCTTGGTTATTCGCCTGCTGAATATTTAGGGAGCCACAGCTCTTAAATCCCTGCTCATGGCATCTGGATGAGGATGAAACATGCTATTCAGAGCTGAGCATAGCAAGAAGATGCAGAGCAGTAGTAGAGGACTGCTAGAGCAAGGGAAAAATTTATTTCAAGCCATTAATGGTGCACACCTCTTGCATTAAACAATGGCTGTGCATAACAAAAGCAACAACAAACCAGGGTAGCCTCTGCCTCAAAGAGCTTGCAAGGTGTAGGCAATGGGTGCAACAGCTACACAGGAAAGTACTGGGGGCAGGAGGTGGGAGGAAGAAATGGAAAAAAAATGGGAACATTCACCTCGTCTTTTGGTTGAACTTCAAGGCTGTCCTCAGCCAGCAGGCCCTCCTTACTGCCTGGCCATAGAAATGAAAAACAGGCAGCCCAAAGTGCTGAAGGAAGCGTAGGGAGGTCATGGCAGTGACCCAAGGACTGGTGACCCAGCTCTGCCTGGGCTTTTGGGGATGGTGGTAAAGTGTGAGGCAGGAGCATCCAGTAGAGATTCCACAGGGAACTGGATCTACACCATGTAGGAAAGGACATCAAGGAAATAACATCAAGGAAATGACCAGCTACAGTGAAAGTAATAAGTACTGGGGTGCTTCCGAAATACAAGGGGCATCATGAAAGAAAGCTCTCCAAGAAATCTGGACAATAGAGTTTAGGGACAAACTGCATCACAACCAGGCCAGAGAGGGGATCAGATAGGAGTATCAGGATCCCAGGTCAGTGGCCATGCAAGAGCAGCTTCTGGGTGTAAGGGAAGATAGGATGAATGTAAACGAGAGAGATGGAGACAAGCAGTAGCAGAAGTCTCAGAAGTCAACTAATACACACTCTATTGTAACCACATACCATCACACACACACCTAGTGCTTGGTTTCAGGGAGATGCAAACAGCTCAGCATACAGAAGCAGTCACATACAAGAAGCCTTGAAGCCAGAAAGCATGAGACAAAACACTGATGACATGATTTTCATTGTCCAGATACCCAAAAAGAGGAGAGGAGGGGGGGGGGAAAAAAAAAAAAAAAAAA
>JAVJGI010000050.1:111275347-111314537 GCA_035590275.1 Ibycter americanus | reverse complement strand
CCCCCCCCCCCGCCCCCCAAAAAAAAAAAAAAAAAATCAGAAGCATGACAGACAAGACCCTCTAACAAAGCATGGCAGAGCTGCACTCAGCACAGATACTCCAAGATGCTCTTCAGACAAGAGTCAACTGAATAAAGATGGGCCCGTTGCACATGTTCTACTGTAAAGACAGGTTCTTAAATTATGAATAACAACCACAAGATACATACAAGAGAGCATCCCAGAGGGGACAAATATATATATATATATATATGTATTTTTAGAACACTAAGAAAACAAACACGAAAACCCAAGCCACCCTCTCCCCCATGAAGCTAGAAGCAAGATTCCCAATAAGCACCGAGAATGTGTCAGAAGCTCTAAATAAAATACAGACACTGAACGTGAAGAAAAGGCATTTGTGCTAGCACAGCTCTTGGAAGCACTACAAACAGCACCCTTCTGCAAACTTACCGCTCCTAACTGCAAGACAGGATGAGAAGCTGAGGACATCCCATTTTCAGATGCTTTTTTTTTAAAAAAAAAACAAAACAAAACAAAACACCTTTGAAATAGAGAGTGTCCTACTGCTTTGGGGACCTTTTACCAACATTTTTTAAGGTCTCTGACTTCAAATGGATTTGAGAAGTTCAGAATAAGAGGCTGCCATATTGTCCCCTCCAGGACATCACGACATTCCTGGCAGCAGGGCTGACAACACTAGAAGAGCTGCTGCCAGCCACAGAGGCTGGCTTAGAAACCTGAACACCCTTGGCTAGAATTTAAAGTCTAAACACACTGTACCACCCCAAAAATACATGCAAGCATTTGGCCATTCTTCCACATAGCAACAGTAAAATTACTTTTCGCTCTGCTTACCCGAGAGCACACTTAACTTTCAAACTAGCAAAATTGTAAGCTCAGCTATGGCAGGAAAAAAAAAAATGTATGGGTTGGGGTAACATGGCTGAGTGTGCTGTGGCAGCCTGTGGAAAGCAATACCCCATGAGGTCTGGCAGCAGATCAAGGGCAGTCACTTCAGTTGCTTTTCAGATTATATAGCTTTGTGAAATTATTTTGGTAATATTCAACCTTCTAAAAACCTCTCTATGGAAAGCGGTCTTTTCCAGTCCCTTATTGTTGAGCTCTTACCCACTAGCGCACAATGTGCTACTGTAGTTGTGCTGGCTACCATGCCAGCAGCGCTGTAGTAGTACATGTTGTTGAACCAATGAGACCAACCCAGAACACGAGGAATGTCTCCCTTTCCAGCCTCCTCTTTAATTTTAGCGCGCACACGGCTCTGCTGCCAGGGCAGGCCATGCCAGGCCAGTATTTGATTTGTAAACAGACACTCCAAAATGCTCATCTTAGCTGCGGGCTCCAAGTTATCTGCAGTTACTCCCAATTGGCATGCAGGAAGACTTCTGCATGTAACCTTATCCGCAACAGCGAGCTTTCACAAGAAAGTAGCAGATAGTTAGAAATATGTTGATGATTATATTAGCTTTTCCTAGAAGAAGGAGGGGAGGGGGAAACAATCCAGATATTTCCTTTGCCACCCTCCAGCCCAGGTTTGGGGAGGGGGGGGTTCAGGAACAAAAGCACAATTAAGGCAGACACATTTTGCCTCTGCACACTACAACATGCACAGGGTGTGTCCTCTTTATGTTTAATAAAAGTTATCATGCTTTCCAATACGATAAAGGAACTGCCCCAGGGTTAACGCTCTGAAAATACGACTAGATGGTGACAAGGAGACATACTGGCTTCATTCCTTGCATTGTCTCCCACCAGTACAATGCAGGGTGCCCTGTACCAGCAGTGGATATCACAGAGCAGCTCCTGAAGTACACACCAGGCATCATCACAGATAAACTTAACTTTCAAAAATTAAGCTTGGACCCTCCTTTTTCTGGCAGCCACTTGGATACACAGTCTTTGACACCCAATTTCAGTCAGTTGGAGTTTTCTCAGGTTAAACTTATAAAAAGCGTTCATTTTATGTTCATTTGTGTGTGCTCAGAGACAAACAGATTTCACTTTGTTTGTCCAAGGTTTTTTTCTTGCCCCTTTCAGAATAAACATCACAGGGATGGACACACAAAAACCTGCAGCAACCCACTTCCAGATGGGAAAAAGACCAGCCTTCTGGACTGATGGACCGACTGCTCCACTCTGGCAATCACTTCCTTGAACTCGGAACTTACCTCAGTACTAACTGTAGTACTTCTGTTTGTTCATGGTTCGTTGTTTTCATTTTGTGAATCTTGCCTAAAACTTAAGCTAGCTTTTTCTTCAGTACATTTACAGGAAGAACAGGGGAGAGTACTTGCAGGGATCTAGTAAGAGATAACCAAGCAATAACAAGCAGCTCAAAGGTAGCAATGGGCTTTCCAGGGGCCAGGGTGTGGATGCTGATCAGAAATCACTCACCCCTCTCCTGTCCCTCTTCCCTCTTTTTTTTTTTTTTTTTTTAAAGTAAAAAACCAAAGTTAGCTCAGTAAGTTAGGGAGGTTTTTTCAATACCTAGCTAGATAAGAAGTTAAGAAATGTTCACATGCTACTAATAGAGAACTCGAGTCCCTGAACAGTGACACCTGCATGAGATTATGTTTCTCACTCTTTCGGCTGCATTAAAACTACCATTAAAAGTTTCAGTGCTTATAGTATTTTTATACCTTCAGACAAGAAATCAGGAAACAATAATCCAAGATATCTCAAGTCCAAAATCTGGAAAAAAGCCTGATTTATCTGCACTTCGACTACATGTTACATAAATAGCCAGTCCTTAATTTAAAAAAAAAAAAGCCAACAAACAAGCATTACCCACTTCTCATCTGCTTCTCATTAAGGTACAGGTACCAATGCCTTCAGCAGGATTTTCATCACAAGACAAATGCTAAAAGCAGGCTTTAACAAGAAGAATATGAAGATAGTGGTTTGCTCACCTCCAGTTGTACCGTGTGAGAACGAAAACAGAAATACTTCACGAGTACAAAAATACTTGTCATATTAACCACATTAGTAAATCCTCCTAGAAACCTCTTCGGAAAAAATATCCAAGCTGGTTTCTGCAGCTGACAGACATAAGTCTTAGCAAACCCATCCTCGGGATGATTTAAAATATTTGTTCACAAAGGTGGTCCAGCCCCCCATTTCTCTCCACAGTCCTGCATAGGTCTTCCCTCTGCTGCTACAGATGTGGATTACGGCTGCTTGTGCTTGAATATATGCAGCTGACTACTACTTTTTTTGAAGTTTAAATACCTTTCCTTTGCATATATTTCTGTGTACATATGCATGTATACACACACACACAACATATTCATTCATATTGCACCCACTAGCAGGACAGCAGAACTCAGCAGGGAAGAGCAAACTGATATGAGAAGCTGCTCCAGGCATAAAAATATAGGTTGTGGGGGGTGTGCTGTGCACACATATCTCAAGGAACTCTGCGTAGCATTAGCGTGAGATGAATAACGTTCACTTCACTCACAACTGGCTCATTTAAGAGTGACATCTCAAAGTCTGGTAGGACATATGGAACATTGTTTACTGAATTCAACATCTTGTCATAGGCTTAAACTATTTGACAACTACAGCTCAAGCTGGCCTCCTAAAGATACTCAAAATTAAATACTCCTCAGCCAAAGTGGAAAAAACATGACTAGAACTCACATCAGCAGTTGAAAGCAGGTCTACCAGGAAAAGTTTTACAACGTGACAGAAACACTAAGAAAGACTGATTTAGAAACAGATGTACAGTAGCCCCATGTGCTGGCAGGCTTCATATGCATCCTATTGTAAGAGACAGGAGCCCTGTACTTTGTACATGTACATACCCTGTACATGTGTTCCCTCATCCTAATATTTAGGCACCTGTGGTGTTTCTCACACACACACACTACTTCAAAGAGGACAACGTCAATACAGACACACTGAAAGTTGCATGTGAAGAGCACTGACTTAAAGTTCAAGTGCTCTGAATGACCTTCTGTATCTCCTGAAGTCCAGTCAACCCAATCACTAGGGTTCACACCACAGTAAGACTGCAGCTAGAAGACCAGGTCTAGAACTTGTCCCATGACAGTCACAGCTACCTGGTTTCAAAATCAAGATTGGTCTGATTAATTAGATCCTTAAGTGAAGTGGGTTTTGACTTTTGGTGTGTCTCCCCAAATTCTGAAAACAGACAGCTATATGAATCACCATCACCAGACCTAATCAAAATCTAAACAAATAATTTTATCCAGGATAAGGTACAATCAGCTAGACCTCAGTAATCTCAAACCAGCGTTTGAATCTGTACCACTGAAGATTTTTTTAAAGTATGGGTGACTTTTAGACACTCACCACTAGAGATACCCTTCCCATGTCAATGCAGATTTTATATTTATTTACGACTTCTCACATTTCACTTGTCTACAACAGATATTAAAACATTTTATGCATTTGAAGACTTTCATCTTCACAGAAGGCAGTGGAAAGACTTAATGACCTCAGATCTTCCTTGGAAGTCATGTGTTAGTTGGGTTTTACTTCCTCTGCTGGAGATGCCCTCAAAGCAGTCTACATACTTCTTACAATGGCACATGAAGAGCAAACCCAGGGCTCCAGAGAGACACTTGGCTAAAGAGGCTAACGTGACAGGACTACCTGAGAAGAGGCTGTTCATCTCAAAGGAAGTGGCAGCGTGAAGCAAAGGGAAATACCTACAGCCATTCCACTCAGCACTGGGAAAATATTGTCTGCTACAACTCTTGTCTCTACAAATATAATTTGATATATCAGTAACTGGTTTAGAGTAAGCCTATATCCATCAAATCTTTGAATAAATTTCACTTTAAAAATCATCCAAGATACTTCAAAAAGTGAATGTTTAGACTCTGCACTTCACACTCTGTTGCTTTAGATACAGTAGTAAGGTGTTTGCAAGCTCCTCAGTTTCACTCCCAGTTTGAGCCAACTATGAAATGCACGTTATGCAGCTTTAAAAGAGAGAAACTGGGTTGTAAAGCAAAACATGACTTGTTAATATATATCTGTATATGAGTGCATAGCCACAAAACCTTATCATCCATCTACGACAGTTCACATACTGAGGGAGCAAACACGCACATGAATGCAGACTGCTTTATAAACACACTTGCAGTTAAAATATAAAATATGTAAGGAAAAAAGCAATGTTACAAGTTAGACATTTTTCTTCCCTTTAGTTTTTCAAAATCTACTTCCAATTGCACTCCTAAATGGAAATGAAAAGCACTGTAAAAGATGTATCAAGTAGGTATGCAGTGGTTTGAAGAAAAAGGGAAAACAAAGCTCCAGATTTGGTGACTGCTAAGGTTACACGGAGCTTATCGCAACTGTAAATAGTAAAGGATAGTGAAGGTTTGGATTTGGGGTCTGGGAGGTTGGCTTTTTTTTGCATTTAAATTAAATTTTTTGCCACTAATTATTTTTTTTCAAGTCTATAACTATGGCAATTGGAGTTGACCATAAAAAGCTTAGCACTCAGAGCACTGTAGAACAGCAAGTGGCAACATGAGAATACCTTACCACTTGCAACACCGCCACGAATGCAACAAGACAACCTGAGTTTATAACAGAAGTGCACTGAGGTACTACAGGGGAAACAGCAGGGACTACAAAATACCTTATGCTTAACTAATCAGCTTTGAAAAATAAAATTACTAAATTTGCTTAGAAAAGTTTGTGGAAAACTTGCAATTGCGGCTTTAAAGCTACAAAAAGCTTGAACTGCAATATATAGGCACACATCACCAGCTCATCACCTCCAAGAAGTGCTATGAGCACACCAGGCAGGAAACTATCTGCGTGTTTGTTCTTCATTTGTTACACCACGAGGAAAGAGCAGACATTGGTCACTATAAAACATTCAATTAAACACTCATTTCCTAACCATTAGAGAGAAGACAAATGGTTCAAGTTCTGGAGTTACCAACTGCAAGCTTAACTAGAACCATAATTACAAAATTCCAACTGGTAAATTATGTGTGGAGAGGATGAAATATTATGTTTTCTCATCTAAAATACAATCACCTCTTCACACTGGCCAATAATAATAAAAACTGAATAAATGCTCCATTGTGTGTACTTCTAAATTACCCCATGCAAGTATAAGTTGTGCTGTAACAGTGGTTACAAACCACCAACTATCAGATCAAAAAAAATGCATAGCTCTCCAACTTGGACGTCAAAAGTTAAATTCCTTAATCCAGAAAAAGTCAGCAGAAGAGCTCAGCACCCCTGCCCTTCTCAGCAGAAACAGAAAATATTCCAGATCCTCAAGAATGGGTCCAACCTCATTTTTATTTGGCTTTAGAAAAACCAAAGCCCCCCCTACAAGTATATTGGGATTTTTTTCAAGTGTCAGCTGCTAGATAAAGCTGCTGTCTACTAGGCACTACCAAAAAGAATTGTATCTGTGTCACTTTTAAATATGCAGGCAACTACACGAACACCACTTGCACACAGCTCCGAGTCTAATAATGAATACGCAGTTGTAAATCTGGTATGAAACAGACCACGTGAGGATATGGCCATCTGTATAATGACTGCAATGCACATTACTGGTGTAGCGTGTAATGTTCTTCCCTCATTAAAAACACCAGCACAAAACCATATATGTGAAGCACATGCCTGTTTACAACAGTAACTTCCCCAGAAAAGCTAGAAAGACCACAAAGCTGGCGACAAGATACAGCAGTGGAGTCTCACGCAGCTGTATGAAGAAGTGTCATGAAAATGAGCTCATACCCTGCAATATTCATCCGTGCTGAGGAGGCTGCGCTCACAGAACACGAGAGCTAAAACAGACCTCGAGGCTTCCCACGCAGAATCTCATAGTAGCAGCAGCCGGGGCAGGCAGAGCTTCATTTTGCCCACGCACCTTGGAGCGAAGTGGCCAGCAGGCACATGAGCAGCAAGAAGGGAGAGGCTGCCTTGCAACCGGGCAAGAGGAGAGAGCGAAGTTGGAGGCGGGAGCCTGCAGCTCCACCGGCAGCAGCCCATGCTCTCCGGCACCATGGCTCCACTCTGCAGCTCCAGCCAAGCCCACGGTGGCAGATGCCAAGAGCCACGGCAGACTGTGACCTTGGGGCGAGCAGCTAGAGGGGGCAGCTGGCCAAGCCTCACTATGTCAGCCCTACCACCACTTACAAAGCAGCTGTGCAGCCACCCCAGCAGGGGTGTCAACCTGCTGGCTCCCAACAGAGGCAGTCCTTTTGCCCACAGATATATTTTTAAAGTTGTGTTTCTTCTCCTTTTAGATTGTTGCTGATGAACTGTGAAAGAGTGCAGCAAAATATATATTTTCATGCACCGCAAGTCACTTTTCTTCCCCTTTTCTTTGTCCCAGCCATACACCATTTCTGTGTGATTCAAAAATGTCAAAACAGGGGCATGCGTTTCTCTCATACACCAGGGTTTTCAGAATTATTCATGATTTAGAAATGCACAGCTTAATTTGGAATGCTTTACAGTCTGGTCTCTGTCTTTTAATGCTGTGTAACTTGTACTTTATAGTGGCTCAAGCTGGGAAGGAAACTAGGCGCAGCTTGCAAACTCCTCAGTTCTGCTTCTAAAGCAATAGAGAATGATGAAGTACTGAGACTCAACATTCATTTTCTCAAGGATGTTGGATTATTTTAAAGTGAAATCCACTCAAGAGTTTGATGGATAAAGGTGTCAAGGAATCCTGTGCAACACTAATGGTTGGTATAAGGCAGGATACAGTGCAAGCACTGAGAGCTATTTTGTTTGCAAGGGCAATCAGTTTGGAATAAACCAGGTTATACTTGCAAAGACAAGACTCCGCAAATGCAGCTTCCCAGCACTGAACCTGCCATGGCTCTTCCCTCTCCCTGACTGGTCCAACTGGGTCTTTCCCCACAGCCCTGCTTGCTCACCATGTATCACCACTTGAAGAAACACACGAACTGCTTTGAAGGCATCTGCAGAACAGGAGCAAGAGCCTTCCAAAGCCCACAAAACGTGACCTCCAAGAAACAACTGAAAGACTTGCGGTCATACCAGCTGCAAAAGAGAAGCCTGAGGGAATTCTTAAGCCTGCATATGTATGCAAGGGAGCAGAGAGAGAGGGGGCACAGGGAATTTCTCCAACGCAAACAGGCAACAACTGGCCCAAGCAAGGGGACAGGGGGTTGAACAGTGGGGTAATGCGAGGGGCAGCATGAGAGCCCCACCACTGGTCTCTTACCAGCAAGAATGGCACCAACCTAGCAAAATGAAGCCCTGCTCCACCACAGCTAGTGCTTGCTCTCATTTCCCCGCACTTCCTGGCCCTGGTCCATGGATGCTGCTGCTCAGCCTGGCCCCCTCCACACACACCACGTTTCCGCTGCCTTCAAGGTCCGCGGCTGCCAGGTCACCGCGCTTCCTCCCCGCAGGCCGGGGGCCGCAGGCGAGGCCTCGCTCGGCCCTGGCACAGCCACAGCCCCCGCGCTCTCCCCGGCCCACGTGCCTGTCCAGCCACCACTGCCACGCCACGTGTCGCAGGCACCCCGGGGACGGTTTGGGGCAAAAACACTCATTCCTTCTGGGCAGCACCGATAACTTCCCTAACAGCCACACAGACCTGGTATACTCTTACCGTAAAGGTAAAGCAGGGGGCAAAGGAAGCAAGGAAGGAAGGAAACAAGCTACATAAAGCTTGCAGTTAGTTAAAATAAATGTCTCTTCCCCTCCCCTTCCCCCAGGCCAGCTCCAAACATGACCCTGCCCATTCTGAGCACCACAAGACACCTCTCTGGTTCAGGCTGTGAGATGGGCTTTGTACTTCAGCCCGCCCCGGGCTGGCTGTGAGGGATGGCTTCCCACGGCCGGGAAACGCCATTTGGTAACAGCAGCAAACTGCACCCAGCCCAAGCACAAGCCTGGAGGAATGCATCTGCAGGAGGTACGGCAACCTTCGCGTGAGACACAGTGTCACACCAGTAAAACACAGCACCAAACGCTTTCGTGGGCTTAACTAGTTCAGCTCTTTTGGAAGAAAGGTGTGACAAAAGCACAGTCATAAAAATAGAGAGCCTTTGGCTAATACAACTGATTATTCTCCTAACAAGGTCTCAACTGCATCTGAAGTAGTTTCAATAACAGTGACAATAACCGGCATGAAAGACAACAATGTGACTTCACAAGCAGAGTAACGGTGCTTAAAAATGCTCAAAAAAGCACCAATGTCATATAGAAAGAGCACAGATGCCTCAGAAAGACTGAAACCCACCTCTGCTCTCTCCCAGTGAGATTATAAAAAGTTACTGAGAGCATTATGAACAGATATGCCACCTAACTTCGTATTTTGAAGAAATAAATTCAGGAGCTTTACGTATTAGACTCTAATACAAAAAAAAAAACCAGAACACCTCTGAGTACTTTAGAGTATTTACTCACTTTCAGAGAAAAAAAAAAAAAAAAAAAGGTGCCCATTCAAATGATTGCTTAAATAGGGGAGCGTCTTTTTAGATAACTAGGAAGCCTGCAAGTGTGTAGCGATGTCAAACTGCCCTATTTTTAGCATTGTGTGTCAAGGGCACATGCCTAGAAAGCACTTTCACTGCTTCAGCAGTTTACAGGAAAAACAAGGTAGACAAGAACATGCTTATTTACAGATAGATGAGCCTGAATCTCACGTGTGAATAATCGCATGGGACTGTTTCGGTTTTGTGGGGTGACTCACCGGGGCAGCATCAGTGTTCCTGACGCAGCCACGGAGTTCAACACTACTCCGATGGTATCAGGAGGAAATGGCTGCATAGCACTCAAATCCTTAAGCAGCGTAAGAGGGCCGGGGCAGTACAAATTGAAAGCAAATGGACTAAATTAATTTCTTTCAAGTGAAAAATAAATATTTCAGATAGGCAAGAATGATAAAGGGTCTGCAAAACTAAAAAAAAAGTGAACTGTTAAAAGGCTTGCATTCCCCACTTGTTTTCTATTTTAGGTTCCAGATACGACTTTTTCAAACTTTTCAGTACCTCTGGCATCAGCTGTTCCAAACAACCCAGAAAAAAAATCTTTCATCTGTGGATGAAAGTCTGTACAGGGTCATCTAAAGTAAGCAAGAAGTCTTATCATCCTCAGCCACCATTTCTAATGCTATTTGATACTTCCAAAACTGGACCACACCACATAACACTGTAAGGTCATGCATTAACTGGTAGCTCTCATTTGTTAACAGAAATAGTTACCAAACAGCAAAGGTTTTACCAATACATACAAAGCTTAACCTTCTACTTTAAGTAATATCTATACACCCACAATGATCTCTAATCACTCTCCCAGACAAGTTCACTGCATTTTTCGCTAGGAAGCGTCCTTTATTTGAAATATCCTTCAAACAGTTTCAAGCAAACCCTTTACTGCGTGGCACTGACAGACTCACTGAGTATTCTTACACTTAGCTAATAAGCTATGCAGTGAGGCAGACAACACGGACTAACTAAAAGACGCACAAGGCTACTATGAAAGTAGAAAAAACAAATATAAATTCATTCCTCCTCCTTGTGGCACAGGGGTGCCAGAAGAGTTGTGCTTAGGCCATCTACAATCAGTTAGAGATGTTTTGGCCAGAGGCAAGGTCAGATAGCCAAAAGCTCACTGATTAAATCAGAAAGCTAGCAAAAGGATGTGCCATATATAAATGAACAGAAAAACTGTGAAGCATTAAGCCACCTGAAACATGACTACAAACAAATAAATACAAAAATAAGTTTTTAATATGACAAAGGTACAAGCTAGAAACGCAGCATTCTACCTAAGGTTACTAAAGTGTTTCTGTACCCAAAAGTTGGTTTATGAAAGTTACATCAGTGCCTATTCCACCAAGAAACGTTACAATTTGGTAAGTGTATGGCTTGCAGCATCTTCAACATGTTTGCAAGGAACAGAAATACTAGAGCAGGTAATAACTAATTGCCCATAGTATACTCTGCTAATTCTGAACACAAAGATCAAATTAGCAGCTCTCAAGTTTAGCTAACACATGTTTTCCAGAGCCCCAATGGAAGAAGTTGTTCAGCTGTTATGAGGACTAAAGTCAGAAGATGGAATTTGAAGAAAAAAACCCTAACTAGTTCGTGTACTTGAATTTTCTACTGGTGTAGAAACTCTTCACAACTACACTGACTTCATCAACTGTTTTCACTAACTTGAGATACTAAGTTTTGTTTTAGGAAACTTTACACAGGACTTTCAAGAATATCTTTACAATTTTTTTCTTTTTAAACTCTAGTAGATAATGCATCATTTAAGTGTTGTGTGCTGACCATCACAGTTCCCAGACTACAGCTAATCCAACAGCAGGTACCTGTGACAACTATATCCAGTGCTATATATACACAAAGACCAGGAAAGACGACCAGGTCAACCAGCAAACAGGTTGGAAGCGGACAGCACAAGATGTGGGCAAACATGGCTCTAAAGGATTACCAGAATGACAGTGTTGCTTTAACAGCTTCATATGGCCTTGTTTGCTGTGACTTACCTGCATACTCTGCTGCTCTTAGGACAGTAAATAGGGACAGCACAGGAACCAGTGCATAAAATTACTGTTGCCAGCAAAGAGAGCAAACACACAACTGCGGGGGGGAAGAGTGGGGAGATATTTCCATCTCCTTTTTGGCTGCATTAGTAAATAAGCTGCTCAGCAACATAAATCCCATTAATTTTCCATAGGAACAGATGTTTGCCTAACAACACCTCAGTTTCAACACTCACTCATAGAGAATGTGTCACACAGAACATGCTGCTAAAAGAATACAAGAAAACAGAATAAAATAAAAACCAGTTCCAAGTTACAAGATATTGCTGGGCCTGTTTAAACAAAGTGGGATGTCAGCCTAATCCCCATACTACTACTTCTCTCCCAAGAGACCTAAATGTAACTGTACTCCTGTACCATTACTCAGGTGATCTATACAAGCCACAGGTTACATTTCAACAAACCAGTTCAGCATGGCTGCTTTACGAGCATCCACATGGCTGCAGTTTGGAGACTCCAACTCTAAGGTTTTGGATGTCCTACTGGTGAAAAAACACCCAGCTAAATCCTACAACCCAGGGGCGAGAGGCATGGGTAATCTGCCCTCCAAGCTCAAACAGGTAATAATTGCATGGCTGCATGCTGACCTAAAAACCTTGCTCCCAAGCATTGCATGTGGTTACATTTTCCCTTCTCCCCCAGCCTCTCCCAGTCATGCAAAGGGAAATAGGTATAATAGTTGCATAAAGCTGGAAGAATCAAAGTTATGCTCACAGTCGTTTTTCCACTTAGCCTTAACTATTAAGCAATTCAAAAAGCAAATTTTTAATTCTGAATTAATTTGCCTAGGGAAAAAAGCAAATATTGACTTAAAAGGACCACCTGTCTCAATACAAAATGCACCAACTTTCCAGTGGCATCCGTTAAAACTGTGTCAAATGGACCGAGTGTCCCACAAGTCAATAGCTTGCTTATAAATCACGGCTTAGTGTTTGTAATCTGACAGCAGTGATACAAGGCAAGTGTTATTTTAAAACTTCAGTTAATAACCTAAATGTTCATTGGAAGTGTTCTGAAAATGTGGTTAGATTTTTCAGATGAGCAGAGGGTATGACAGAAGGTTCACCCAAAAGCACTTACATTTTTTAGATAATAGAAAAGCACTATAGATTTCAAGACCTAATTATATGCACATGAAGAGGCAAGGCTGAGAAAAGCAGACTGGTTTAGAACCTCCCACGAGTCACTGAATTTGGAGTTCCCGTTACTCTAAGCCCAGCCTAAACTCCTATCTTTAGAATTAAGTTGTGCTAATTGGAAGATGAAGGCAACAATGTTCCTAAGAGATACATTGCTTGAATGCAGAACCCAGCCTCCATTAATTGTTTTTCCTGCAACTCCATGCATAGGCAAGCCTTTGTAGAAGAACAGACAGGTAGTGACACTCCTCTGAAATTTAAATATATTAATTTTTTATCAGTATAACTTAGTTCCTGTATTGATGCAAATTTTAGAAGATATGCATACTGCTTTCAAGTCCAGTACTCTCAGTAAAGTGCCAAATAAAACAGAGTGATTTACATAACTGATCATAAAAAGAAGCCTCACTCTGAAGAACTGGTATTACAGCAAATATAAGACAAGATGCAGAGCTTTTACTCTTTCTTCTTAAGCTTAATGACAACATCACTTTTTCTTGTTGTTAAGATTACTGCCAATGTTCAAGGAGAAAAATTTTCCTGCATATAGTGGAATTGGTCAGCCAAGGATCACTGAAATGTAAAGGGAAGGAAAATAAATATATTAAGTCAGGCAAGCCAACGTCACTCACTGAGATGACATACAAGAAGTTAGAATTATAGTGGGTTTTAATCATTACTTCAATACAGTAAAAGAATATGATCTAGTACTGCAACAAATAACAAAAGTTACCATAATCTTAAAACCAGTTTAATTCTAGTCTTTTAAGCTATACATTCACCCATACTTTACTTTCCCCAATATCAACATTTTCCAGTTTGCTGCTACTGCATTAAAGGCAAAGAAAACCGGTGAGGTAGGCAACCACAGTTACAAGGTAGAGAACGGTCAGAAGGATTCCACTGAAAGTAACTCCTAAAATAACTTTTGAGGGGGGGGGGGGGGGGAACCAACAAAACACACACTCACAAAAATAGCTCTCACACAAACAACCAAGTTTCATTTTTACTATACTGCTTTTAAACCATTAATGAGTCATCTCTTAAATCACTAGCTATATTTATAAGGAATTATTCACACTGTAAACTAGACTTAATAAAATGAAACTGTATACATTTCCAATACAAACTATTTCCTCGCCCTTAAACTCATTAGAGCCACACAGGAATCCACTGATTTAAGGTTTTTTGGGGGTTGGTTGTTTTTTGGGTTGGTTTTTTTTATTCTTTCAAAGATTTGCTCACTAATGACAATTTTAAAGTAGATTTACCATAGAGGTTTTGTTTCACCTCATAGCAAAAAACTTAATGTCTCCTACTTACTTAGCCTACACAAAATTTTCCTTTTTACCAGAAGGGCTTTCCACCAAAATAAATGAGACTAAGAGAGACCGTGGTGTAGCAGCAGAACATAAAAAGCAATTAGTGGTAAAGTTTTTGTAGGTTGTGTCATTTCATATTCTTTCCATGCCTTCATGGGGCAGCAAAGACTTCATTAGAACAAACTCCAAGCAAAGACCAACTCCTGCAATCACTGCCCACTTTGATTAATCTTAATCTTAGTGGAAGCACAGCAATTTTCACTGATTGCTTGCTTGAGGGACACACGATTTGCGCAATGTTTATTTTGGGCAGTCACTGAGGGAGGGATGTTGCCAAATGGGCAGTTTCCCAATCCAGATCACACAAAATACAGCATTTGCACTCTAGGAACATCTCAGCCTCGGCCAAATCTAGGGAGCCTGCCCGCATCAGGGAGGGTTGCACGCCTCAAGACCCACCCAGAGGACTCCTGCAAGATGGAAACCACATCTCTACACCCTGGCAAGCCCCACCAACTGCAGCACTGCCCAGAGAAAGCAGAGGAGGATGACACGGGCAACCTTTGTAATGAAGTATCACAGGTTACAAAGCAAGGAGAGAAGATACCCCTTGAGTATTGCAGAAGGAGCTATGAAGAGCTACAAACAGAAGGTGGACTCTTCATGAGCAAGAGGACACTTCCAAGTACGTCTAAATGCAAAACACTTCAGAATTTTTTTTTTTTTAAATCTTATTCCTCACTTAAACCAAACTAGCAAGCCAAATCAACAAATACTTTCACTTATTGAGGAGTCTTGCATACACACACAACTAAATTCCAGTCAAGACACTGAAATATCTCATCACGCTTTTGCAGGACATGCATTACTGAGAAAATGCCCTGCTCCTTCAAATGACTCTTTGATGATCCCAAAACATACTTAACATAGATCACACTGCTTTAGTGCAAGCTGTATGCACCATTGTATCTGCACCCCACAGAGTGCTGGCTCTGTGGGTCATGTAATTTGGTGATAGCGCATGTACTCACAGTACTCTGGGATCATTTTGATGAAGTAACGATTAGGAGTAAGAAACAAGTTTAATATTCATATGCACTCTACAGTTACTGTATATAACCTATGCCCCAAGAAAACATAAAGAAGGAAGCTATGTTTTAGTTTCCCACAGTTCCTCTCCAATCTTTTGTCCTCTTGCTCCCAGCAGTAAAGCTCTCCTCTGTGATAAGCTGCAATGGGGTGGGCTGCTTAACAGATACACAACAGAGTAGACAATAGCTACAATAGCACAGGGCAGCAGAAAGGAGCTAAGACGATGTTAATGATCCCCTTATAGCTGCAGCTGGAGTCAAGCTGCAGGATTTCCTTAGACAGCATTGCTACATCTGGATCACTCTCAGAAGGAAATGAAAAGCAACACTTCTGCAAGATATGCCACCAGATATGCCAAAGCCACAAAAGCATGCAAGAGGCAGCTATGAGATGAATTAAATTGCTAGCAAAAATAAAGCAGAAGAGAAGTTAATGCACATTAGCACAATAGTTACCTCTGTTCAGGTGATCACCATAACTTGGCAAGACAACACACACGCGTCACAAACACACTGATCACTAGAAATTAGTTACAATCAGCTGATGGGTAATTAAGCAACACCATATGCAGTGGGGTGAGAAAAGTTTTATGAACACAACAAGGTAGACCTTGAAAAGCACAAACAAGGAAAACATCACTCATGCTTTTTCTGAACAGACAAGTAATCTGCAGAACTGCAAGAAATCCCTCAAGAGTTTGATTCCAAAAGTGGTTGGCAGAATGACGTAACCCACAACACGTTCTGTAGGAAGCATTTGTAGTGATGATAAATTTATTTTATTTTCACACCAGAATTCAACTGATATTCTTCTAAGACCATAGGACAGTATGACTTGACAGTAATGGATAAGGAATTAGGAACTGTAAGTTTACTTATGGTCACTTACCTCCTCTATATTAATTTTTGTAGATTTTTGCATTCTTGATGCACCACAAAGTTCATGGAGGCTGAGTATTATACAGGTTATAGCTTTATTCATAAGACAGCCACAACATATCAAGTCTTAATAATTTAGGAACTTGTGTGCGTCTGATAAACATGCTGACATTTATCAAAAGCGCAAATATTCCTGTTGTGGGTTAGCACAGAATATAAAGGCTTTATATTAAGAATGTCTCCTTTGACCAGCACAACATAAAACTTCCTTGCACCTCTGGTTATACAGAAAACATTGTTGCATTTAGAAACTTAATTCCATTTTTCCTTAAAAGAAATAGAAGCAGGAATTTTAGACTGAACTCATAGAAAACATCCACAAAGTTGCTAGTGAAGTAGTCTATTAAGTCTAAAGTAATATTTGCAACATTGTCAATAATTATTTCTTAGGCCTACAAAAAACTACCATGTTTCTATAACTAAGTCATATTCTTAACAGACCAAGAGACCAAAGGGATCTGAAAAACTACCTATTTTTATGGAATAAATCCTCACAATTATATGGTTCCAGCTACTAATCCCTCATACTTCCAAAAAAGAAAACGTTTAAGACTTCCCACCCTGTTGCTATCTTCAGGCACTGCTGGTACGGTAACTGTCTATACATCCTCATGCTTTCTGCTATCAGATGATTTGGAAAGCACTATACCTTTGGCATAAGGTTATTACAAGAACGGTAATATACACACACAGATCCAAAGTTCTTTAGATCAAGCTCATAAAACATTTTCCCCATACCAATGTGACCAGACACTGGTCCCTGGCAAAGAGGATGAGGGTAAGGTGTCCTCTACCCCCACCCCTGCTGTGGTCTTCGATGGAAGCAACAGCCCCAGGAAAGCTGCGTGCCCTACAGATCCCAGGAGGCTCTCTATCATCCAGGGAATACAGCATGGTGATGTTACCATGTAGCTGCTGCGATTAGAGAAGCTGGGGGGGGTGGGAAGAGAAGGAAACAGCTTCCTCCATAGCGAGTTGAAATGAAAGCAAAATGGGAATTACAGAGCACTCCCATAGACCAAAAAGAACAGGACTTTGTGCACAGGCTAGGAGTTCTGTTTTGGGGCAGTAAGCCTTCAAGAATGAAACTTCACCTAATAGTTTGAAAGCCTAGAAGCCATAGTCCAAATTGCCTGCTGAAAAAAACAAACTCCAGTGTGCAACAGCTACGCTTGCTTTTCTACTAACATCAACATCAGAACAGTTAAACAGGTAAACTAATGGAGGCTTACTATTTGGCTCACTTTCTGTTCAGCTCAGAGAAACAAACTGAACTATGCATAGCAAATACCTTGCAAGGAGGAAGGCAAGGGCTTCAAATGAGAGCATGATTCAAGGACAAGCACAATTGCTTTGTTTCAAATAATGTTATGAAAATGCTTATTAGTAGGTTTAAAGACAAGCAGAGGAGGGTGGGAGGGTTTGGTTTTGGTTTGTTTCTTTGTATGCACGGGAGAGGGTAGTTTTAACTTTTCTTCTTTACAGACAAAATTTAAGATTTGTTAAAATTTTCTTTTGCTGATTTATAGAAACACCCCTGAACTGTTATCTGGCATCAGTCTAACAGTCTGGGAAAATCTACTTTAAAACCTTTTTTTAAAGTTTAAGTAACTGTGCATGAGATGTTGGAACTCGGCTAGAGACTTTAATTTTCAATCTTTTTATAATCTACATTTTTCTTTTGCCAGCTTAAGGAGTCAAAAAGAAAAAGTGGAACTAATACACAGTATCAATAATCAACTTGTTCATCACAATTTGAATGTGATGGTATCACCTGTCCTGAAACCTATTATTAAAATGATCACTCGATTATAAACTTTCCGTTGCCTGAATGAGAGAAAACTCATGAGGAAATAAGTTGGTACCTTATTTGCTCCAATTAGATCACAAAAGATAAATACTCAAGAAGTATTTCTTTTTCAACACTTCCAAAAACTTCAAACTTTTCACTTTTACAACTAAAGCACATTTGCCATGACCCAAAGGGGCAACAGTGAGCGAAGCCAATGAGCTGCAGACATCAGTAGGGTTTTTTAAGGGGTTTCCACACACACAGCTCTCTGGCAGAAGTCAGCCGTGCCCACTCTTACACTTTACTCACTGAAAATTTCCCACTGAGGCTGAAGTAAACTTTTTCTATTACTTGCAAAAAGGAAATTTCCTTTGTCCCAAACTAACCACCTGAATTTGGTTAGAGGTAAGAAGGTTGGAGAGACCAGATTTTCTACCACATACACGCTAGGAAGTAGTCAAAGTGTTGCTGGAACAGCTGTTAATCACTTCTGATTGCATTTACTTCCACTAAAACAAGAAATTCAAAGAGCAAAAGTGTCAAATGACACTGCAGCTCAAAGATTTGTCACTCCACTAGTTACAGCTCAGTCTACAATCTGCTCACTCCCCAAATGCAGATTTTTTTTTAATTGTGTCAGTACAGAAAACAGCATATAACTTTACTTCCAGTCCAACATTTCACACAACCTTTACCACCTCCTTCTCTGAAAGGGGCAAATTTTGCTGCAAGTCAGAAGTTTGTGTTTTTTTCATTTATATATTTGATCCAGTGGTGTTCATGTTTATTATAAGACCTTAAAAATACTTGGAGATACATACATGCTGCAGAAGCGCACATCTGTGACCACATTAACAGGGGCACGCATGTGCACATGGTAACCTTTCCTGATGCAGGACACTGCAAGAGATGGCTTCCAGGAGCAGCGATCTCCAACAGGAGGACACCCCAGGCACTTCTGTGCTCTACAACCAGAAACCTGTTGCCCCTCAGCCCAGGACACCCAGAAGACTGGGGTCAGCTGCAAGAAGCTTGGCCTCAGCCTCAGCAGCCTGGCATAACCCAGCACAGAAAAGCACATATGGCCAGACAGACCTGCTGCACTCCCTCCCTAATTTGAAGGCCTGAAGGTCTCTTCTGCATTTGTGAAGCACCCATCAACTACTAAAACAGCTGGTCGCACTGCAACAAGACAGCACTGTACCTTCTTTGTCAAGCAGAAGACAAGCTACATGTAGTAGCGCAGTGCTTTTAATCCCACAAAGCTCAGAAGCTAATACCACACAGGACTGAGAGCAATGCAGAGCAATCAACACAGCCCAAAGATACTGGAGGCTGCAGCTCTAACATCCCTTATGCATTACAGTCTCAATGACCCGTCACTTGGCTCACCTCTGTGAAGCTGCATTAATGCACAGTCTGAATGGTGGAGAAATTAACAGCAGTTTCACAATGGAAACACAAAAAATCAGACAGAAGAGCAGCCACTAAACAGGTTGGTTCTGGCAGATTAAGGGGAACTGTTGACATGCAGGTATACATGATCTCAGAAAAATCAAGTATTCCTACTGTAAGAAGAAAATAAGTCATTCCTGTCTTTGCTTTCACAACAAACAGCAGCTTCTCAAAAGGATGGAGGAAAGGATTGCCTGCAGACTTTAAAGAGCAAGGCACAAAGGGCAGTTGCAAGCACATCAGTGCCTTGCACAACCAGAGGAAGCTGCAAGACCACAGTCTGGCAAGCTGAAACAGAGCATTATGTGGCTCATATCTATTTTGTAAATACAACCACACTTCCACGTTAAAGCAGGTCAACGTACTTCATTGATCAGGTAAGGACATTACTTTGAGAGCTCTTCTACCTGTTTCATGAAGACAGAAGTTACTTTCATGATATACGGCCACCAAAACAATCACTAACATGCATTTCTACAGAGTCCAAAAGCATCACTGGACATTGGCTTAGACCAGAAGTTCAGCCATGTAGCAAAGTGGTGGAAGTCATGGGCACTTGTCTAACACTTAGCAATGACACCAGATTGGGGGGGGTGTCCTTCTCTCGACTCCTGAGCTGGCAAAAGTTCATGTTCTCTTCTGATCTATTTTGTAGCTCCTCCAGCCTCCTCCTAGATTCTGTGATGAATTTCACAGCCAGTAAGTGTGGACCTCGGAGGTCTGAGAGCTGGTTGTAGTGGGTATACACAGTATAGCTAAGAGAAGTTTGTATCTGCTATACGGCCATCTGCATAGAATCGTAGAATGGTTTGGGTTGGAAGGGACCTTAAAGATCATCTAGTTCCAGCCTCCCTGCCATGGGCAGGGACACCTTCCACTAGACCAGGTTGCTCAAAGCCCCATCCAACCTGGCCTTGAACACTTCCAGGCATGGGGCATCCACACCTTCTCTGGGCAACCTGTTCCAGTGCCTCACCACATGCACGGTAAAGAATTTCTTCTTAGTATCCAATGTAAGTCTACCCTCTTTCAGTTTAAAGTCATTATCCCTTGTCCTATCAGCACATGCCCTTGTAAAAAGTCTCTCTCTGGCTCTCTTGTAGGCCCCCTTTAGGTACTGGAAAGCTTCTGTAAGGTCTCCCTAGAGCGCTCTCTGCTCCAGGCTGAGCAACCTCAACTCTCTCAGCCTGTCTTCATAGGAGAGGTGCTCCAGCCCTCTGATGAGCTTCGTGGCCCTCCTCTGGACCCACTCCAACAGGTCCATGTCCCTCTTATGTTGGGGGCCTAGAGCTGAATGCAGTACTCCAGATGGGGTCTCACAATAGCGGAGGGGGAGAATCACCTCCTTCAGCCTGCCAGTTTCGGTTACCAGAAAACAACATGTCAAGAAAGGGGAAAGGTATGCTGAGAAGGTAGCATATGAAAGTTTTCCAGACCGAAAGCCTGCTGAATCTACAGAAGGACATGAGCACACGCTAACATTGACAGTAGATTCATAACTCGGACCACATCCAAAAGGGCAGTAGCTGCTATGTACAGTCAAATGAAGGCTACAAATTTAATTATACATCCAATACAACAAAGGACTGAAGAACACCTACCTAGAAGCCACTGGCACATTATTATAACCCTCCACTTCAGACTACATAGTTGAGGTTGGCCTCCTGATTGCTGCTCACGCTGAGTAACTATGAGTTCAGTAAGGGAACTATGTGAGCAAATAAGTGAAAGTGTTACATGAATAGCTATCTACTACTCACATAACAGCCTGACTCTATTACTAAGAGGGAAAAAACCCCCACCCAACACCCAATAAAAGGTGTCCCAAGAAATGTTGATTTGGATTCGTTTCTTGCACATGCATTCAATCCCCTATTAGGCTTTATAACAAGGCAACTGCTTGCAATGATAGTTTTAATATATCTTCCCTCCTCCCCCCCGCCAAGTTAATGGTGGGCTACAGTTTTCAGAGTGATTTCCTGTTTGCATTATATTCTAAAAATCCTGCTCATTTGCTCCACTAAGAGGCATGTGCTTGGAAGTGGTTTTGATGGCTTTTAGTCACATCCCCCTTTTGATTGCCACAACACCCAAAGCATCTGAAAATAAGTGAGCTATTTCAAGTTACATTCCCTTCCTTCCCTGCCCACATGTACTTGGCTACCAATTTGGGACACAAGATCAGAGGGAGCTTCAGGCTTCAGCATAGTACAAAAAACTTAAAAAAGGAAATACATTAACACAGCTTCATCTCCCTTCCCCTTGCTTGGCAAATTTGTATCGGTTGGTGTTCACCTATGTCTTAAAAGGTTTCCTACCTATTTTTCATGTCCTCACTGCCACTTTTCCAAGGCCTCAACCCAGCAGCCAGTACCTAACCCACCACAGCATCCAGACTCTTGGAGTGAGCGCTAGCTGCTGGATGAAATGGCAGCACGCAGGTGCAGACTGTGTTGGCATCTCTTGCCTTCCCATAAGCCTGTGTCATTTCCCCTTGCTTGGTACAACAGCTTCACTGCTTGCCTCGGTCATGCGTCTCCTTCCTGCAGGAGATTCTACAGCTGAGCACATGTTGTTCCTTTTCCCCAGGCATCCAATAACTCAAGACTTTTCTGTAGCACTAGATCAGAGCAAGTAGAAGCTGCAAGAAGAGACACTGATGGGGTCTCAGTCTTGAATGGCCAAGTTCAAGGCTGCAACCAAAACCGTCACTGTGGGAGGGGAACACAGAGGCAATGAAGCAGCATGCTTGCATAAGTAGCAATGAAGTAGGTTTACGGCAGTAAGCAGCACCACAGCCTTTGCAACAGTCTCAGGCTTGCTCATCAGAGCAGTAGCCTAAGAGCCACTTTCTACTTGTCTAGTGAATAAGACAAAAAAATCCCACACACCTAAGCACAAGTTTGAGAAGAGATATGCCGAGTACCATTGCTTTATAAAAATCAACTGGGCTGGAACTAGCCAGCTCCTTGCAAATAAGCACATTTTGTTTCCCTCCCTCCACACAAGAGCCAGTTGCATAAAGTTGGATCAACATGTGGTACGCATATGATTCAAATGTAACATTTCCTTGCAACCAGCAGCAAGCCCAGAGGAGGATCTGCACTACTGATAATGTCAATTTTCTCCCATGGCTGTCCTAAAAAACCAAAAAGTCTGCTGATCTCTTGAGACATAAAGAGCAAACCTCATTCCACTGATTAGCTTTCCACCGGTTTCACTGAAGCAGGTGGTTTGCATTTTTTTCCGCTAAAAAAACCCAAAGAGCAAAACCCAAGACATACACAGAGGTCTCTGACAGCAACTACCCTCATGAAATAACCTAAAATGAATGACATAACTGTGTGCAGATTCAGTTCCTCAACTCCAAATCACTTAGTAGAATTTCCAAGAATCAGACAAAGACAGTCAAAGGCTAGGGAACAGCTTCCACACAAAAACAACTAAGCAGGCTATGCTCTTCAGTCTGGGAAAGAAATGGCTAAGAAATAAAGGTCCTTAAAATAATAAGGAAAATAGAGGGTGAAAAAGGTCATGGAGATACTATTATTCACTATTCCCTCCAATACTGGAGCTGGGAGGCAGGTAGAGGTTCAAAGCATGTGAGGTGAGATGAGATGGTTCTTCCTGCAACATGCCCTAAAATCATGCACCTCTTCACAGCAGTATATTGTGGATGCTAGGAGTTTTGTGTTGGTTCAACATGTTCACAGAAACTCTGGATTAATTTCTCAAGTACAAACGCACCATTTCTGGGCCAGTAGGTTACAGGGCTGCAAAATGCTGGAAGCCAGGAGACTGCTCTGGTGCACTATCACCACATCCTTGCCCGTATTCCTGTACTCCTCCCAAGGCACCAGACTACACATACACCTCTCCTCTGACCCAGTGCTACTGGTTTTATGTTCTTTATGCACAAACTAAGTGGATTAAGAAAAGAACCATTAGGACCACTTTAAGTTAACATTTTTCTATTCCTTTGGCTACCATGAACAAGAGCTTATAACATTTCTCCTATTATTGCCTGAGGAACAACTCATTTATGCATTTCCTTCAATTCTTCTCAAATACACTGGTAAATCTGAAGAGGCAAATCTCTGCTAGTGACAATTTTCAAGGCAGGTGACTGAAATTAGTTCAGAACTTCTCCAAGAACAGGACTAAAATAGCTGGTTTCTTAATCACATTGATTTTATAATACGTGAAGGGCATCTTTGCTTATAAAAGCATGTAGCTTTACCAGCAACTTCATACATGCCAACAAAAAAGGTACTGACATCTAATTTCACCAGGAATTTTGGGCTGCACTCCCAGCATCTAAAGTTGGCACTTCCACAGAAGACTCAACACCAACAAGAACTACTCATTTCATAGAGAAACACTAAAGTGAGCAAGATTTAAGATATCAGGCAGCATGAATAATTAACGAGGAGAGACTAAGTTTACATGCAAAAGACACTGAAAAGCTACACCAATAGGTACTCTTATCCCTGTCCAAGCTTTTTTTAATAAAGAAAAAAAATATCTTTCATAGGTCAAAAACATACTTTGGGACTTCTATTACAACTTGCTAAACTGAGGTTGCATTCAAAATGAAAAGTTTTCAGAAGCTGCAATTTTCACCAAGTAGACCCTTGGCAGTTGGGTTTTTATTAGCCTACCAGTGAGGAACAAGATCATGCAATTACATGTGAAATGAAGAAAGCAGTAGCGTGTTGGTGCTCCTTATTTCACTTCAGGGCTGGTGGTTTGAACAATGGGTTAATCTATCATTGTGTTTAAGGAAGTTTAGCCAGCAGCAGCATGCAGCCTAAGTTCTACCTGCAGAGATGCAATACCATTCCCAGACGTGTTTCCCCTCCTATACATGCAGGTGACAGACTTCCACAGATTTCACATCCAGTTTAATTTCCAGTAATAATGCTAGAATGAGTAACAGCTGGGCTCAGAGGACAGTACTCTACCTGGCCACACTCTACCTGGAAGCCAGTAACAAGTGGTTTGTCCCAGTGCCTGTCCTGTTTAACTGCTTTGTCAGTGACTTGAAGAAGATGTTGCAGCACACCCTCCTCTAGTTTGGGGATGAGACCCAACTGAGGGCAACAGTCAACATGCCAGAGGGCAGGGCTGCCACCCACAGAGACCTAGGCAGGATAGAAGAATGGGCCAACAGCAACCTGAGGAAATTTAACAAGGACAAATGCAGTCCTGTACCAGGGAAGGAATAATTTCCTGCACCCTGGTACAGACTAAGGACTGCCTGGTTGGAGAGCAGCTCTGCTGAAAAGACCATGCAAGGTATTGGTGGACAGCAAGTTGAACATGAGCCAGGTCTGTGTCCTGGCACCAAAGGTCAACAGCAACCTGAGCTGTATTAACAGCAGCACAAGCAATGGATGGAGGAAAGTTAATGAAGGCTGAGTAAAAGAGGATAATTGATCACATGGAGATACTGTGTCCAGTTCTGGGACCTCCAGTACAAGACAGACATTGAGTACCTGGAATGAGTTCAGTGAAGGGCCACCAAGATGGTTGGGGACTGGAGTACCTCTCCAGTGAGGAGGGGCTGAGGGAACTGGCCATGTTGAGCCCAAGAACAGACAGCTTTGAGGGAGGCATAGCAGCAGCTGGCCCCAGATTTCATGAGAAGACAAGCCAGGCTCTTCCCAGAGGTGCAGGGTGGGAGGACAGGAGACAACAAGCTTAAATCGATACAACAGACATCCTCACCAGGTGTAAGGAAAACAGTTGTTACTAATAGAATAATTAATCCTTAGAACCAGTCACCCAGAGAGGCTGCACAAACTGCATTCCTAGAGGTTTCCAAGACTAGACAAAACCCTAAATGATGTGGTTTGAATTCAATACAGACCTTGCTTTGAGCAGAAAGTTGGACTATAGACCTCCTGAGACCCCTTCCAACCTGAATGGTTTTGTAATTCTGTGAAAGGACACATCACAACACTGGATAAAGAGGTTGCACCATGATTAAAATGACTCCTTAAGTAAAAATTATAGCTGAGGGGTGCCAGACTTTGGCAACTGAACCCTTGAACAAAGGTCTTCAGACACGTTTCTAGAACAGCAAATAAAAACTAAGACTTGGTGGCTGGTTTCCCAAAAAGTGTTCTGAACCAGGCAAGTTTTGTGTGTCTTCTAAGATTCCTCAAGTTTTGGTGTCATTGTTAGTGACAGAGTAAACAACCATATTATTCTAGGCTTGTGAGCAACACGTTGTTCTAACAGTGCCATGCAACCCCACAGTGACAATGCCAAATTTCTTGCACACTAACAGCTGTTTTAAGTATTAGAACATTTCTGAAAAGTTAAGGCATCACAGATTGTGCCTTCCTTTATCCTTGAAGATCAAAAACTAGATATGAAAACAGATTTTTTTTCTCATCTCAGTCACAGGACAATGGAACAAATTTGGATGAGGGGAAAAGTTTGGATCAAACAATTGCACTGAATATTTTTTTTTTTTTTTAAACCCTCCACTTAGCTATTTCTCCTACTGAATATTGAAGGAAAATAAGATATAGGCCCATAAATACAGTCTCCAAAGACTTCTGTGTGTCTTAGTTGGAATGGCCACGTTTAACACTTAAAACTCACTGGTTTTCTATACCTTGGCATTAGAGCCCATCACAGCCAAAAGCAGTCCATACTCCAACACAGAGATCTAAACAACTCACTGAATCAAAGCTGTGTGCCTCAGATGAGACAACAGATTAAAAGTCTCAGGTCCAAGTGGATGCTTCCCTGCACTCCTTGTCCTGCCCCCTCCACAGCAGGATTAACCAACAGCTCGCAAACTGTGCCCCGAAGTCACTGCAACTTACTACTCAGCACGTTCAGAGAAGCCAGCAGTTATTCCAACTCACTTCATATTCTAGTCAAAAAGCCGTGGTACTTCAGCATCTTCTTCAAACGTCGCTCAGCCAACCTTCCTGCCTCTGCCATGCAAGTCAAAGTGGCTGCCTGAACAACCACCCAACCCCACCTTTACTGAGCAACACCTTCCCTGCAGCACAAGCCCAAAATCTTCCACCTCCTCCAGGTGGCCAAGGTGGTAAGTTGAAAGAACAGGAAGAAGAGCAACTTTCATACCTCTAAACTGTGTCAGTCAAGCCAGCTCTGACCTGGTGAGTCTTCCAATTTCTCTGAAACAGAGTACTAGCATTATGTCTAGTTCTTGTGGTTGGAAGACCACCTTCCACACCTTCTATGTTCTTAGCACAACAGAGCTCTGACCTCACCTCCAACATCTCTATTCCCTACTTAACATACTGCAATACAAGTTTTCTAAAGAAAAAAGTTGTGTTCACTAACGCAATGTTACTTTTCTAAGCCTACAACTATAATAAAAGCATAGTACAGTATCTTCAGCAGGGACATCTGGATATTAATTCTTAAATGAGGGCAGACATATGATAGAAGTATCACTATCAACTACTTTTAATAAGATCCTGATCTAAGTAAAAAAATGCTGTAGTACAATTCTCAAAATTACTTACCCTGTTAAACTCCCCGCCTTGTTTATAACAACCTGAAGATGCTTATCAGCACTGCTGTATCCAACACACTCATATGAATAAATCATTCCAAGTGAGAAATATGCTTATTGCATGTTTATCCAAGGACCTTTATTCCCACACCCTGCGTTTTAAACACCTGCAAAAGGTGTTTATTACCACACATATACCTGTAAATATCACCCCCTATAATTAAGCCAGTCAAAATCGCAACATAAGCCAGTATGTTGTCTTAAGTGCAAAACTGGGTGGTCTGCCACAGACATGGTCACTTTCCTCTATCAGGTTGCCTCACCTGCTGCTAAACCCAGCTAGACAATGGGAAATATGGGCAGCCCCAGTAAGACAGTTAACTCAGGGTGCAGGGCCCAGGTCAGATAGCAGGAAGGAAAGGCGGCCATCCTCTCTTTCCTCTTTGGCAGGAGAGGAGCAAAGGCAGCCTCCATGCTCCTCTGGGTATAGATCCAAGACCAGAAGAAGGCAGTGCTGCCCAGGGGCTCTGTACTGCCCCAGCAGCTGCTCTACCCTCTATCCCATAGTTACGAATCAGAAGCAGCAGGTAATCAACATTCAACCTTTGTTTGATGTGCATAATTCTTGATAAATCTCTCCATTTCTCATTGCAACAGAATTAACAGTCTATGCAAGTGTGGGAATCTCTCTTCAGAAGGCTTCTGACACTGTCCCCTTCTCCTGGTTTCTGCTGTGATAGAGTTAATTTTCTTCTTAGTAGCTGGTACAGTGCTGTTTTAGATTTAGTATGAGAATAATATTGATAACACACTGATGTTTTAGTTAGAGTAAGCATTACTTAGCAACAAGTCAAGGACTTTTCAGTTTCCCATGCTCTGCCAGTGAGCAGGTGCACAAGAAGACAGGTGGAGCAGAGCCAGGACAGCTGACCCGAACTAGTCAAAGGGATATTCCATACCATAGAACATTATGGTCAGTATATAAACTGGGGGGAGCTGGCCAGGAGGTGCCAATCACTGATCAGGGACTGGCTGGGCATTGGTCAGCAGGTGGTGAGCAATTGTATTGCACATCACTTGTTCTCTTGGGTTTTAGTCCTCTCTTTTTATCTCCCTTTTCATTACTATTATATTTTACTTTATTTCAGTCATTAAACTGTTCTTAACTCACTGGTTTCATCTTTTTCCAATTCTCCTCCTAATCCCACTGAGGAGGGGAGCGAGTGAGCAGCTGCGTGGTACTTAGTTGCTGGCTAGGGTTAAACAACAACATCCCTATAACTGACTCATAAGGTAAACACAACCAATACTACAACAGCAAGTGAGAAGTTGTCCTTGTGATCACTGCCAGGTAATAGTAATTACCACCCTACTGTCAAACTAAAGAGCTCTATTTCATAGGGTTTGCAGGGACCACCACATCTAGTGTTGCATCACATTTGTGTTTATTAAATTTGAGGACAGCACAAGGCTGAAATGGAGTGCAAACATACCAGAGGACAAGACAAGAGCTCAAAGGGATCTTAAACTACAGAAACTAGTCTGGAGAAGCCTCATGGGACATTCCCAGGTGAGACTTAAGAACAACTCATTTCCTAGAAATAAGAGTCCTGAGAGGAACTTAAACTCTCTCATTAACCCTCCCTAAACATCATAGGTCTTCAAATATGTAAAAGACTGCTGCAGAGAACAGACTAACATGTTCTCCATTCTCCTGCCAAGTAGGACTAGTAGTAATTGGTGAAAAGTACAGCTTAGTGCCTGATGTGGCACACTGAGAAGGCAACAGAAAACAAAGATCCCTACCAGAGACTCCAACACCTAGCAGGGAGCAGATAATTTGTGCATGCTTAGCATTCTGCTAGCATTTTTACAGCTATACATTATTTTTATGGCATTACATTAAGTTAGGATTCTTGGAGGAGGCTTGAGGTGAAAGATCGTATTTCAATACATTTTAAACCTCTTTACCGTTGATTCATCTTTCTCCTAGAATCCTTTTCACTGTAGTTCAGCTCAATCCTGCATCTCCCCTTTACATCTTGCTTGACGAGAAATATCTGCTTAGTATAATTCTAATTTATTCCTAATTGCAATTGTGTCATGTTTTTCTTTTCCTTTCTTAAAACGCACAAGCTCCCCACCTGTCCTCTTCATATCCTTGGTATTCTAGAATAAGCTGCATCATAAGCAGGTACCAGTCAGCACGAATGGTTTTTTCACTGCATCTCTAGTTTAAAAAAAAACACACACACAACAAACAAAATAAAAAACCCACCCCAGGCAACTTGGCTGTTTTAATCAAAGACGCAACACAAGCTACTACAGATCCTCAGAACAAACAGTTATGTGCACTGTAAGATTTACCAACATTTATCCACAATAAGAATCAGTCTCAATTCTTTTAGAGAGACTGAAAGTTGTTTTACAAAATATGCAGATGGGTGGAGATGGTTCAAACTTTTCTTGCACTGACAGAAGTTTCAATGCAGAACCTGCACTCACATTGCAACTGCAGAAATCCTTTTCCATTACTACTTCTGCTTCGAGAATCTCAAACATCGGAGGTCTCAGCATAACTATGAGACTTTGTTTTTCATTTCCATGAAAAAGCAAGGAAAAGAAAACCCAGTTTAGTAACATCCTTTTGCCTTTGGAAGAGCTAAATCAGACCTCCCTTCCCACACATTTCTGTCCCCGAAAGCAACCTGCAAGTCGCACACATTCACAACGTTTTTCTTGCTTCTCTGCTCACTCAACAGGTTCACACTCCACAGGCTGGGCTTTTAGTCTACCTTTTTTGTTACAAAGTTCATCAACACTGTATCTGTTTATCTGCTCCATACAAACAGATAAGGAAATAAGCCCACAGAAGATAAGTAGGAACTCTTCAACAGCTACCTTTCTGCTGAGCCAGCAAGTGCTGCTTCTGTCACCATCTGTGTCCTGAAAGTCTGTTCTCTAGCGCTTTATTCACTAAACATGGAAAAAATGTTTGGAAAGAAAGTATCTTGAAGCATCTTCTACACTGAGGAAGCTAGTTTTAAAATGTTTTAAAAGAAAAAAAAAAAAAGGGTGACATTTCACATAACAGCTCCTTCTCAGAAGAACTCTAAAATAAAATCTGATCATGCATGTGTCCTTCACATTACTAAATTGATACAATAACATCTATATGCAATTTATATGCAACCAGAACAAATTGAAGATGATGCATTCCAGAAGTGATGATGCTTTTATGGAACTTGGGCACTCCTCCAGAGTCCTCAAACCCAGACAGTCCAGTGAGGGAAGGGAGAAAATGCAAATTATCTCCTGGATAAACCCCCACCAGTCCAGACTCCAGTTTCAGTCTGAGGCAAGTCGTAAATTTTCTTAGTTCAGAGGTGCTGTCTTCCCTCCACCTCCAGTTCCTCCTAATTGGGCAAGCAGGAGAAGAGTACCCAACCCACAGGTACAGAAACCTGCAGAACCCTGCCAAAAATGTTCCTGTGAAGTTCAAATTAATTACCAGGCAAGTTTAGTACAAACTTAACCTTGAATGCCTTGGAATACATTAAAATTTTAACTTTTACAGCTGCACTTTTAAGAGTGAGCTCTTCAGGATAGCAACCTTGTGGTTTTGTTTCAATGTAGTAACTCAGCAGATTATAGCAGGTCATTATCTGCCTTTTTTCTACCTCTTAGCGCTGAATATGGTCTAAAAGGGTTATCTTCCCTTTTTTACTTATACCATGATGATCTGATAAGTACACAGTGAACTCTTAGATTACCCAGAGGACACAATTACAAGTCCAATTGCTATGGCAGGTTGTAAAAGTCAGATTTTGGTTCAGTAGCTTCAACCTATGTGAAGAAGAAATTTAGTTGGAACATTTTTCTCCAAAAAGGCAGACAGAAAAGCAAATAGTAAACCTGAATTTGTGTACTTTGTTTATGAAAAGTCTTATTAATAAATGCTTGTTACTCTGTGCCCATTTACACCCACTATTTCCCAATTTAGATGGAATAACTATGGGTCAAGTGTCCTACCTCACATGACTCTTCCAAGGGGAAGTCAAGGTTTCCTTAACACTACAGTTCAATGTATTCTCTTTTCCATGTTACTAAAGGCACTAGGATTTTACTAAATAGGCGCATATGCCACTTAGAAAGATAAGAGGGTACACTAGTGAAACAGTTTCAAGGTTTTCACAGGAAACTCATTTACTCTGGCATTTCATGAATCTTAAGAGCCAGCTCCCATCTGCATGGAGAACAAAGCACCTATATCGACAATGGCGCACCTTCCTCAGCTGATGTATTGCAAAACGTTCTCAATTCAGATTAAACTTCAATTTATTCCCTGAATGTTTTTCTGGTTTTGAAAACCAGGAGGTAATACTATACTCTGGGGTGCTCCGGAGTGGGAACTACTACCAAACTCTGTTACACTTCACACACAAACACTTCAGCTACATTACTGTGGGACCAGCACCCCTACCACTCTTCCAGACCTGTTTTCTCCAAACCCAGCGAGCTGCATTTGAGAACATTATGGATGCCTTCCTTATAATAAAGGGGTTTTGTGGGCAATTTGTTATAAGCCAAGGACCATCTCTGTGGGGTATGGATGTTCACAGAGACATTTGCTAGGTCCCAGTCCCACATGGCTCAGGATTACAGGTACCACTGTGTGACACACCAGCAACAAGAACAGCTCCAAAGCACCGAACTAGAGGCATGCACACAAACTGTCATGGGCATGGCAGCAGGCTGTGTAAAATGCTTGTGTTCTATAAAGAACAAAATTAAAACACGACAATTATTTCAACAGAGCTTAAGAAAATACTTTTGCAAAGAATGACAAGGTAACCTTCCCTAATAATGCTTATACTAGGGGGAAAAACTTCACAAGAACACTAATCTTTTGTTCCTTTCACATATCCTCATGTCACTGTAAAAAAGGGTGTCGCAGAGTACTAACTGTGTCTTGTATTTCAATATCAAACATACACGAGGGCTGATACACTAAACTAACCTACAGACCTCTTATCAGTTGTTTTTGGTTTGGTTTTAAGGATTTCACACCCATTAGAAGTCGTCAGTCTTGATTCAAGCAATTAACAAAGGAGTGATGAGGCAAGCAGATTGGCACAGAGGGACTATAAGAAACAATCTAAGTAAAATTGCTCCAGCTGCCACACACACACACCATCCCCTCAGAAAACATTATGCAAGAACACTGCTTCAATATAAATCCTTCTCTGTATGTATGAACCTCAACTCTCCCTACCAAGCAACTGGTTGCAAGAAAGACTTGTTTTAAAGAAGAATCATCCAAAACTTTCTTAATAGCTCAAAAGAAGCTTTTGCAAGGTCTTCTAGCATTAAAAAAAAGATACCAGATCCCAAGGTAAGCCTGACAAAGACAATTCTCTGATGAATTTAATCATCAGTTGCTGTGTTTTGTCATCAGCACTCTTTTGAGAACATACAAAACTTACCTGCTTAGCACAGAAGTGACAGACCACCAGCACTTACAAAGAAAAACTTTAGGAAGTTTGTGGACAAACCATACTCTGCAGGCAGCCCTGACATCACAAGAGAATACAAAAGTATTGCAGAAGTTATTTTGGGGCCTCTAAGTTCTGTGTCCAAAAGTTCAGGTCTGTACAAGCAGCTTCAGGACATCTAGGCAAGGCTGAGATTATGTTAATAGGGACAATTTTAACTCTTCCTTGGCAACATTAAGACAACACAGTGTTTTAAAAATGTGGGCCAGAGGGAACATCTGTCTGAGACCAGATGTCACCACAGAAACTGCAGCAGCAGAGGAAGAGAGGGAAATCATTTACAAAAATCAGGAAGCAGATGTAGATACATGTATGTAGCTATTAATGCTTGTATGTTACAGGTAAGGAGGGATGAGCAGGTAGTAGAATTTTGATGTACTCCGCTCAACAGTGCTCACATCCATGATTATTCACATTTTTCTGAATCATATGCCTCTGATTTGATACTCACAATTCCTACACAAAATCCTCAGAGGAATTTTGTACCAAAAAATAAGTTAATCCTCAAATCGGTCACCCTCAATCATTTCTATTACTACTCTTCCCAAAAGCTTGACAAAAAAGTAGTTATGAATTTGAAATAAAGGGTATCAGATGGATACAGTTCAACTGAGGGGAGCACAAGATTTGGGAAAGGCAGAGGAAATGCTTATACGGAGAGCACACACACCAGAAGGACAGACTGAAGCAATGAGAGGTGGTGTGTGCTGATGTCTTACAGAAACCCTGCGGTTGACAGCAGAGTTTGGACAGAGCAATGCCTCGTTTTTCTCCAAAGCTAGGAAGCAATCAGGCCATGCAAACAAAGAAGTAGCTGCAGATGGAAAGTCACATGAAGAAGGCAGACCAAACCTGCTCAGAGAACAACGCTACCCAAGCTTGAGCTCTATCCTCAAACCCTCCAACCCTTTAATCTCCCTCAGGCAACAGGATGAATTACTACTAGTAAAAATCAAAAACAACGTTTTAAACACACACAAGGTAGAAAAACAATAAAGAAAACAGATCCGTTCTCACAGTAGCCCATCTACTGCAAAAATTATAACACTATTTGTGGAGTGTAAACAGCAAGTATACAATATATCAGTGAGAGCCAATAATTGTAATAGCATGAGCAATTTGCCATAATGCCACCACGACAGAGGAGCAAGGAAAAACAAACAACATCAAAGAAGAAGGATCAGCATTAAATTTCTGCTTTTGTAAAGGTCTTGGTCAAGCATTTAAATATGAACTTGTATTAAGTTTACTGAACTCATACACCAGACACCAGCAAGGTCCAAAATGGACAAGCTTTCAGTCAAAGAGAGTGACTGCATCAGGAAGTCAGCATTCACCAAAGAATCCATTTCAACATTTTTTATGGTTAACTCTGAGAGCAGAAATGAAGGCAGTTATCTGAATTGCTTAGAAGGCTCTATTGTTCCCTCTTCCAAAGGATTTTTCCCCAGAACAGAATGGGTGGTGTCTGCGCAAAGCAAGTGAAAGGTGGGGGAAGGGGAAGAGTCTTGTGGATAAAGAGAGAAACAGAAATACAGTTTTAAGCACAGATACCAATTTTTAAAGTAACTTCCTACCTCCCACTGCAAGTGAGGCGGGATATTTCTGATCTGAAGCTTCCGACTCCTGCAGATAAAGAAAATAGTTTAAAAAAAACAGAAAGAAAACATTATTGCAAGATAGACCGTACATAGCAGCGTCATACATTTAAGCATCTATCGTACTAAGAGGGGCAAAACCAAATACATAACTCAAAAAAATCCCAACAGATCGCTGGGGGGGGAATGTCAGGTCAAAACCATTTCAAGTCCAAAGAGCTGTTACAGAAATACTTGTTACACATTTGACAGCTGTTACATTTCATGAAGTCTCCGCTTTTCGTGAAGACTATTTCTATTTCAGCTTTAAGGCTTTCAGTATCTAATTCTCTCCACTATAAATGGGTGTGATAATCCCGTGTATTTGTACTGTGTTCCCCTCCACACACTTTAACAATGTATTAATTTTTTTTTAATTCACCAAGATGATACTTCAGGATTCTACATCCCTTGGAGGAAGAAAATACAAATTTGAATTAATACATTTGCTTTGATACTAAGCTTTTCATTAGCCTAATAACAGACTAGGCTGATGTTCTCTGTCCCTGATCGGAAGGAGGGGGTAAGAATCAGTAAATTCATTGTATTTTCACTCCAAATTTACATCAGTTTTCACTTATCTAGTAAACAAAACATTCACTTTGAAGTGCTACTGCAAAGCCTGGTAGTGTGCTGGCTGCCTTCACAGCCAAGTCCTTTGTCTCCTCCCTTCCCCCAAAGTGAGAGAACAAATAAATGCCAGAGATGCCACAAAACCCTCGGGATTTACAAGAATGTGTAGATTAACACAGTTTCAGCTGGGCTCAGGTAGGGTCTGCTGGTTGGGTCAGTCTGGCTAGCCTGGGAAGATGTGGGGAAGGGAGAGAGGACAGCACACAGAGCGGTCCAGCCTAAAAGGTCTCAACTACATTTTAGTTCACCACATCAGCTAAGATAACTGTCTTGCGTTCAAACAGTTCTGTGTAGTGTTCTAATTGCTCAATACTGACCCCTCAGAAAAACGCTTCACCTTTTAAGGACGTTTTAACAAAAATTTGTTAAAATTATACAGACCAGTAAAATCTTGCAACAAAACAAGTTTTAGAGATGTTTCCATCCAGCAATAAAATCAAAAGCTTTCATTTTCCCCCTCAGATCCTTTTAAAATACACTCCTTTCCCTAATACCACCACCACCCACACACACAGGTCTGCAGTGAGCATTTTACGTCTCTCGAAATGCTTTTCTCCACAGGCTTTGTTCAGGGCACAGCTGGAGCTTACAGCACAAAGCCACCTTGCCCAAACTTCTCCTCACATGGAGGTGTCTGTCACCCCCAACCCTACGGTGACCATGAGATCAAGTGACAAGCTCCCTCCCTCCAGAAAAGCTGAACAGGTCTCGGTTATGCAGCATTTCTCAGCTGTTTTCACTCCCTCTCAAACAAGTAAGAGCAGATTTCAGCATTCGCTCATATAAATAGGCAAGGAAGGGAGAACAAAAACTGAAACCACGCACAACCCCATTTAAACTTTCATTTCCAATAAGCAAAGGGAGAGAGTCAGGAGCTGCTTCACTGTAATTGGGAGGGGGGGAGTTTCCTTGAAGTCTGCAGATCTCCTTGAACTGTACCTCAGGTAGTGACACTGCTACGAAACAATCACCCTGAAGTAGTGATATACTGCTCCAAAATACCAAAATAATCTCAGACAGCAACCTGAAAGCTGGGACCTAAAGCAGAACATAAAAGGGGATGTTCATCCAGTATTAAAAATCCCAAACCACAAAACTGGCAGCCAGTACACTAAGCAGTGTGCTTCAAACTGTGCCGTGCCATTAGCCTCTCACACTTGTAGATTCAAATTAAAATTCACGACAGTTTCGTAGCAAGGAGTGCCACTCGCAGAAGGATCCAAGCATACAACAGCCCAGCCAGCACACCAGCAGGTCTCACCCCAGCTCCACACCAAGCTGGGCAACAAATGCTCACGCTGAGCAGTGTACATCCACTGGTGAGAAGTAGAGGGGAAAAGTCCTTTCCAGAAGCCCGTATACAACTTTGACCCCACAGCTGCCACCTCACATTTCATTTCAGAGGGCAAGCTTACATAGCCTCTCCCTTTACTGCCCAACACCTGAAAGACAGACAAAAAAGTGATCTCTACATTTACTCAATAAAGGACATAACACAAGGTTTGGAGGGGTTTTTTCTTCCCACACTTGAGGGACCAAGAAGTTTGACGCAACATAAAACTTCTGCCAGCCAACATTTGTAGCTGTCCTGGTTTCAGCTGGGACAGAGTTCGTTTTCTTCTTAGTAGCTAGTACAGTACTGTGTTTTGGCTCTGATGTGAGAACAATGTTGATGGGACACTGATGTTTTTAGTTGTTGCTGGGTAATGTATCATATCACTGTCCAGGACAGTAGCACAGAAAGAACTTGAACATCCTGAAAGGGAGGAGGAGGAGGAAGGGAGAGAAGCAAGGAAGAAGCGCCACCTTAAAATTACCAGTTCCTCTACCACATTCATAAAGAGCCAAAGGAAATGGCAAGCCAAGTACAAAACGGGTACAGTCCTGCTGTGCACCTCCGTTTATGGCAATAGTGAGACACCTATTGTACAAAACTGAAAGGTCACTTCAAAAATAGCTATATGAACCATTTAATTTGAAACTACACCTTCATCAGTTGCTTGACTGCACTGCAAGTAATTTTAACTTGTCACCCATTGCACAAGTTTGAAATCTGGTGTTTATTGATGCATATGAAAATTTAAATTTTTTTTTACATTGTTATATCACAATTAGCAATAGGAAAAACAATTTAATAAAACTTTGCACAGTCAAGAGAGGAATCACACAGAACCAGTGTAATATAAAAGACCACAAGCACCTTTGAGACTTCTCCATTACCCTTACTAACAGCTCCTATTAAAAAAAGCAAACTAAATGTATTGCTTAAAATTACCTAAAAATACACAAAGCTTGTAACGCCCTTTCCCCCTCTGCCCTTCTCCCCACACAGAAAGAATAGACAGAAGTGATAAGCGATGTTTTTGCGTTCCCAGGACCAGAACAAGCACTGAACTAGCTGCGAGCAGACAGAGAATCCCTCGCATGCTGCAATAACCTGCGCAGCTCCTGCTCAGCGAGATCGCTCCTCCTGCCCTTCCCAGCACTCTGGCAGCCCGGTACAGCTCTTCGCTGCAGGGGGGCATTAGCGATGTGCAGCCGCCTCTACTGAGTGCACGTGAACCCACAGAGAATCAGCTCTCACCTTCCTCAAGAAAATTCCGAAACCAAACGCAAACATATAGCAAAGCATAAGGAACAAAGCTGGGTTTGACTGGAATTCACTGGAGTGGCAACAGCTTCTGTGAGGATGGGTTCTGACTTCAGAAAGCACGTTTATGCACAGGGACAAAACTCCACACAATAGGTGAGGAAAGAGAAAAACATGGGAACACCTTCTTGGAAATACTCTCCCATCTCAGACAGTGTCAGGTCTTTTAGGGTGCTTTCCATCTTCCTCATAACACTCTCTTCTTCAGCAAAGCATGGTATTTGCAAAGCTCCTATAGCTATCACGTGCCCGGTAACAAATCTACAGAAGGTTTTATTTTGTTTTGAAATAATCTCGTTTTGTTACTTTACAACTACTTGCGGTTACACTGAGTGTGTAAGACAAAAAATAGTCCTTTCAAAATCCATGAAGGTATTTTATTACAATAGTTTCATTTACCACATAGCTCACCTAGTCTTAATAAATCCTTGGTAAAACATTGCCAGCATCTCTCAATGTGACTCATGTAAGCCTTGTACATACACTTTTTCCAGTTTAAGCAGATTTCTGAATTCATTTCTTCCATTCTAAATAGGCACTGCAAACACAAGTCAACTAAAAAAAAAAGTCTGGGAAAATTATCTTTGTGCTCTGTATCATAAGAAGGTTTTTGAAAGCTACCTATAATTCACAGCATGTGAACAGATATTCCCACTTGTTTCTCTTTTTCAAAGACACCTAACACCTCTTATTGGGCAAGAACAAAACAGACTTCTCTGGTTTCTGTATAAGGTTAATCCATAAGCAATTATTTGGCAATAATTTACTTTTCTTAAGAGGAATTGCATGCATTCCAATTCTTCTTTTCAGGTATTACGCAGATAACTGATTCAGTTACTTCAAGCCACCGCTGACGACCATACGCCTACGTCAACATATTTATTCTTGGGGTGTTGAGACATGGAGCCTTGTGTTTGGGGGACATTAACCTCTGCAACACTAAAAGCAGGTAAAACAGAAAGACATCATTGTGCCCCTTTCACAAGGAAAGCAGCACATTTGTGCTACATGCATGTGCAGAGACAGAAAGAGGGAAGTACCATAAAGATGGATAATTTAGTGATCTCTGAAGGGGTCATCTCTCATATGTAAAAACAGAACACATGCACAGGGACATCCAGTGCTCTCAACCCACAGGAACCCTCCACACATATGAAACAATACTAAACATGTCTTAGAGAAAACATGGCAGGAGGAGGGAAGAAAAAAACCCACAGTTTCAGCATTCTCTGACTTTTGTACATACTCTTTCCTTCTCTCTCTGCCCTCCCTGTATACATCACTTTTTTCCCCTTCAACCTATCAAAACCTTCTTGGGTAAGAAAGGTCTCAAAAACTGTCCATTTTTGCATCCCTATGTTAAATAAAATCTCACTGTATGCCTTCACTCACTAATACAACCTCACTGTATGCTTTGTGATATTTAGCAAAGGCAAGTCATATAAGACCCCCACCTTCCCTTAAGGGACAATAATGTTAGAAGAGAGAAGATAGAAAATTATAAAGCATAGAACTGTAAAGTATCACGCTTTTGCTCACAGCCCTTGTTTTTTGTATCTCATAGGTGTGTCAAAATTTTACCATTTTACAAGGAAGCATATACACAAGTATCGAAGCAACTGCACTTCCACGCTGTCATTGTGCCCATATTCTTACCAGACCCCTCTCACCATCCTCCCTCCCCCTAGAGACCTGCTGCCTCCTGCTCCTTAATTCCCACTTCTCAACAATAATGCCATATAACATTTGAAATAGAAATAACAAGAAATAGCTCTTATTTCAGCTGCCATATAAACTACACACAACATTAACGCCTTAAACCTGCACAGCACAAACCTACTCTTTTTTAACAAGCAACTATGGGGGGGGGGGGGGGGGCAAGGAAAAAAAAATTAAAAACA
>JAVJGI010000050.1:111256728-111275247 GCA_035590275.1 Ibycter americanus | reverse complement strand
CCGCCCCCCCCCCCCCCCCCCCCCCCGCCCAATGAAAAAAAAAGTTAAACACATTTGAAAGGAGATCAAGTGAACATCAACAATGTTAGTCCGTTCAATTGTTTGAACTCAATACCTATGGGATAGAAAGTAAATGGTCTATCTTTTCCACTCTTAGGAACGTGGAAAGAGCAAGCGCTTACTCATTCCATCCGTTCTAGGTAGGCATTGCTATACAAGTTACCTGGAAAAAGTCTTGGCACCTCACATCAACAGCACAGATGCAGAGTATGCCAATACCCACCAGCACCAAGTGCTGTTACTCCCTAGGGCTGCCTCCAAGTTCTTGGTCCCCCGGCTCTGACAGCTATGCATGATGCCCCTGCAAACCCACTCACTGAAACAACACTTTTTCTGCCTGAGCTCCAAAGACCTGCATAAAGATCAAAAAAAAAAAAGGTCACTTCTCAAGCTTACTTCACTGACAACACAAACTTAACAGACAGCCGGAGATGAAATATTAAAGAAAAAAACCACACCACACAAGAAAAAACCTGCTATGGGCTGTGGCTAATGCCATATGGTAAGAAACACTTCTCCAAAAGTCATCCTGATATGAACAGCCATAGAAACAAAGTTAGCAACTCCTACAGCCAAATGGAAAACTGCTAGTGATCTACTGAATTTATAGGGGAGAAAGGGAAGAGGTGTCTTACTGTTTACTCTGCAACGAGCAAAATAAAAACAGGCAAGAAAAACCCAACACAAAAAGCTACCCCCACACACAGAGTTTATTAGTTTCTCCCACTCAGGTTGCTTCAAGTAGCTGATGCTTGATCACAGAGTGAATCAGTGTTTTTAATGCTCTTCTAGTGGGAAAGAAAAAAAAAAGGGGGGGGGAGGGCAGGTTTACAGGATGAAATAAAAAATCCTTAACTCTCAATTCATATTAGTGTGGTTGGGGAAAAAGCAGAAGCAGTGTTTTTAGTTACAAGGTGAGGAAGGGGGGTTCTCATTTTCTTCGTAGTAAATGTAGGTAATGATACAGATTAAGCCACTGCAGTAGCTTGTCCTGTAAGCAGTGCTTCATAAACCTCATGGGTTCAAGCAATCTTTTTGGTCTTTTTAAGTTGTTCACATTTGATTCCTGGAAGCACCTTACAAACAGTAGTAAGTCCACTGAAATAAAAGCTTACTGAATGTGCATTCTAAGCCATTTTTATATACGTATAAAATTTTGTATGTATACACACACAGTCATACATCTCAGTTTGCTTATTCCTTACAAGCAGTTCGGATAAATACAAAAGCAAAGGGTCACACTCCCTACCTAAAGAGAAGGTATACTGAATTTCTCTTAAAAACCCACTCAGGTTCAATAAAGTGACAGAGTTTTTCATATCACTTCTATTAAAAGGAAATTAATTTATAGTGTATATTACAAGGCACACTGATTACAGAGTTACTGTATTTGATCAAATCAAGCCATTAGCTTGTGAACCAGAAAGTTATCTTGATGCCTTACCTACAGAAGAAAGAAAGAAGAATGGTTTCAAATACTGACTTGTTAACAAACACCACCACTTTTTTTTTTTAACACACTCATCTGGACAGCAGAATACTTGAAGAGGAAATGTTACTGCGCCAATTTCAGACCTAAATCAGCAGTTCAAGCAGAGAAAGCTTGACTAAGCCACAGGCAAACTGCAGCAATATTCTCTTTGGGTTGCCTCGTTATTTAATTCCAGACCTGGATTTAAAAGCACTCTATACTACCACTCAGAATAAGGATTTTCCATAAAATTTAGACAAAGAAGATTTTTTTTCTCAAGGCTCATGCAAGACATAATGGTTGGCTCCTAACTACACTTTTCCCCTTTCATCTTGTACATACAACCCACCAGAGTAGCTGCTTTGGAGAGGTGTATTATCTCAGCATTCAGGATGAAAATCTGGCTGTTTGATTACCTCCCAGATCCCTCTGTGCTGGTGATCAAATTTTCTACCGTTGCCTGCAAAACATCAGATTTGCTTACTACTTTCCACCGGGACAAACAATTGGAAAGCTGTCCGTGGGGACAGCACACCACTCCTCTCCCTAAAGCCACCAGCCAAACTACTGGGCACAGGGCTGCACTCTCCTTGCGGGATAAACTCCAATACTCTGGAAGAAACTGGATATTTGTGGACAGGATATGATGGCTCAGGAAGCACAACCAGAAGATTTATACTGGCACGTCCAAGTTACATCATACAAAATAGGTAAATCAACCAGTGTAAGCCTGAATGTAGTTCTTATGTTTATGTCGATCAGCCAGAGAGAAGGCTTTCACTTATTACAATTCACTTCAGGATTTCAGTTCAACAATTCTTCACATCACTAATTAAACTAAAAGCTTATATTCATTATTTGTAAATTCCCCTGAGTGGTCCATAAAGACATTTTAAAAAGAAAATTCTAAAGATTCTGCCATTACCATATTAATGTTGAATTTCTCATTTTAAAAACAACTTTCATTTTCCAGGTGTTGCTAATGACAGAAGGCTCTTAAGGTATTTTTTTTAATTAAAGAATTAAACATTGATTTAAATTTAATGGGAGGTTCCAGTATCCTATAGGAAAATGGGCTTTCATCTACCTTTGTGGCTTCTGACATTTCAGGCCTTTCCTCCTCCCTCACGCCAAAACTTTGGAGAAACTGAAATGGATATTTTTTTTTTTTTGGGTGTGGGGGGTGTGGAGGTGTTGGGTTTTTCTCTTGTTTTTTGGGGGAAGGGGCGGGGTGTTTATAATGCCATAGTTTCTCTTTCCCTCCTCCTCCTCAACAGAGCAGGGGTCTGTATTCCTTAAACAATTACACTACTGAGCTGATTTTGTTGACCAAACATTTTAGAGCTATGGTCACTTGCCATTTATTCTCTCACCCGACCACTAAATTGTACTTAACTGGGATGCGGATAACAGTGAAAACACTCCAGAAGTATATGAAAGACTGAAAATAACATCTTTAAATGCAGAAGTTCTTCTAAACATGCAAAAAATTTGTCTACTTCAGACCCTTACTAGTAATCCCCTAACGATGGGACACAATGTTCATCTTTTATCTTTTTCCTCTCCATCCCTCCTTTCCTTCAGCCACCAAAACAGCTAAAGGCTTCTTCTCTCCCTTCACCTGTTTTCCTAGTGCCCACAGGGGCTGCCGGTTGAAACAGTCAGTATTTCCATTATGAATTAACTAACTGTAAAGTTCTACGTCAGCTGTAAGAAGCAGCTCTAGACTGAAACTTGCATATGATGTCCCTGCAATACACGGCCAAGTTAGGGGCTGGGGAGCTCCAGATTAAATACTGATTTAAAAATTCCCTCTTCTCAATTTTCAGGGAATTCAGCTCCGTTTAAAGAGCCCAGTGAGGAGAAAAAAAATGGTGTAGGATACTTCAGTGTCATTTTTGAAGCAAAAAAAGTGTGCAAAGACTGGAATAATTAAAAAAGCCAACAAGATACTTTGTTCCATGAAACAGCTACTGGATATACCCTCACAGTCTTTTATTTTGCATGTCTTCCCTACTACCATTACTTACACCACAAGAGTCTGCACATCAATTAGAAACCCAAAGGAAATAAGTGACACAGATATAACGTATGATGTAAAACTCTGGGCAATGGGGTTTTGGTACAGGAGGTACAGCACCAGATTAGATCTTGTCTTAACAATAGCTCAGTGATTCACCCTTCTCAGATTGAAATATCTAAATAAAGTTAGCAGCATCTGTAGCCACCACGCTGCTGAGACCAACTTGCTCAACCACAGGCAGAGAACATCGGACACGTTATCCAGATTCCTTGCGCCACAGCTATGGACAGGGAGTCTAGCCCACTTTGTTCTCTTTCAGGTCAGGCTTGAGTGAAACCGTGGTTGTTCATAGTCAGTAGAACATACAAAGTTTACTGTATGCTCCAGATTAACCGGTCAAATTCTGTACTGGTTTGGGGGGTGGAAGGGAAGCAAAATAAGGCTTGAAGTAAAATAGCAAGAATTGCTCTGCCTACATGCTTATAGCATGTAATTGCAAGGCTTCTGTTACATAGGCTCAGAGAGCAGGGAACCTCTTATTTGCCACTTTTTTGCTATTAAATATTTGATTTAAACCTTTCAGACTGAGAGCAAGCTACTTTAGAGCTTAAGCTGAGTGAGGTGTTAGGGTAGTTCAGGGACTCATCCCAGCGCATACTTCTCTGCTGCCTCACTGTTTCACCCCACACACAGACTTTCTAAACAAAAGCCCGTTTGCTGCCTCTCAGGATACTTTACCAAAAAAACGGCAGAAATTAGTGTCCAATTCCTAAAATTATCTCAGTAAATGAAGATTCCTATGGGGTCTGGGAAATGGAAACACACTGAAACACTCATGCTGCCGAAAGCACCATCTACCTTCAAGAAGCTTATATGCTATAACTAAAATAAATGAAAAATCTTGCTTGGTCTGATTTTAAGTGTCTCTGTAAACTTCAGCTAACAGACAGACTCACTGGCATTTTCAAGTGTCTCCCATGATACAAAAGGATATTAACAAGGGCAAACTACTTCATTTAGACAACTGTCTATATAATATCTAAAAATACGAATTAAGTCCCAGTGCTTAAAAGAACAAAAACTAAAAGCAAGAGTTTACAAGAGCACAGAGTAAATCAATATACTTTGAACATACAGCCACTCTTCAAGAATGTAGTGCATGTGTGTGTGTACAAGCACATGCATGCATGGCTTCCACTCTGCGCCTATCCTAGACAAAACTTCCATAATTTTTTTTCATAAATACATACATTATGCAACTTTGCAAGAGGACAGCTTTATACTGACATAATAATTGAGCATTTAAAACATATACTATGCTCATCATCTGATGTTCCAGCAAAGCCTAACAAAGACCTGCAGTTAGCCTGCTTACAGGGCTAAGTTGTTGGTTTTTTAAATTTAAACAAACAAATCTATTTTCTCATTACTGCTTTCCACACTTCAATCTCAAGATAAACCAAGAAAAGTTTAAAGAGCACTGGCAAGACAAATAGCTTTTTTTAAACCTTCTAGACCACACTAACAGGAATAGATTAAGTAGAATACTTCACCAGTTCTACAACAGAGATGTCAAATTTACCGTACATTTCCTATTATTTTTGCTTTAAAATAAGTTCTTCCATATCAAAGAATTAATTAAAATAAACCTTATTCACAGAAGTTTAAAAAAAACCCAAACTTTTCAAGTATAAACTGATGCACACGATAACTGAGTAAGACGCTGCACAGATACCAATTGTCTCTTTGATGCTTTAGTAATTATTTTACTAGTGCACTTTGTTGAACTAATTGAATACCAACAAGAAGAAATAGCACTCAAGTGCTGGCCCTTACTAATGGTAATTCCACATGGTCTTAAACTGATTAAGTGACCTAAAGGAGATGAGGTATAACACCTCTACCAGAGGAGTGCTACAATGTGTGGGTTTTACACTATCACCACCAAATAGTTTTCCTTCCTTTCTCTTGCCCTGTCAAAACCCAAAAGTCATAGGAAGTGACTACTCTGCTGTTTGGCTTTGTCATTTTTATGCTGAATGTAACCAGATGCAGAACTTTAAAAAGAGTTATTGCTTTTTCTATACTGAAATTACTTGCAAAGAGAAACAAATTACGCTTATGTTTTTCAGACATTGTCATTTCTTTTAATTAATTTTCTCTGAAGAGTTCTCCCCCAAAAATGGAATCCTATTCAGTTACACAAAAATTGTGTGGACAGAACAGCACCAAATAAGATTACTTCATAGCTGTACTTACAGCAAAAATCTACACGTTATTTAGAACAACTGTGTACTTGTACTCTCCCCTCAATAAATTTTATACCCTCGGAGTGTAGAATGCACAGTCTTTCAGTGGGATGTAGAGTTAAATAATATACACACTTTGAACACACACACAATATTTTCTATATTAAGTTTTGATCTAACGACAGGTTGCTGAACAAAATCTAACTTTTTTATTAATGTGTTTTAAGAAGTTAAATTTATAAAGTAATAACAACCATGCAAAGTTTTCTATTGTCTGTAAAGCTCATTTTCTCTTTTTTATAGGGCAGTAATTTTGGTCAGTGTAAATACATCTACACTAGTAAATCCATATTTACAGTAAGTATTTTGTACTGGAATACTTAAAGCATCACAGCTTGTGCATAAAGAGGGTTTTTTTCCAATTTTTTTATGTTAACTTGATAGAAATAATGTTAATTATATATTCATTAAACTGCATTTTTAATAATTGCCAAAACAACCTTCTGTGCTTTTGTCACAGCAGCTTTGATTAGTGCACACAGCCTTATATAGTACAACATATGAAAGCAATCCCTGAGCTTTCATACCAGGCCTTCATGAAAGCCTTAGGAGTATCATTTCATTCAGTTCAACCAGGAAAATCAACAACTAAAATTCAATTGTTCATAAATCCTAAATTACGCAGCATTGTAATTTTAGAATTTTTTTCAAAGGCAAGTTACATTGAAAATTCAATTGTCTAAGAGGCCTAAGTGGCTTTCTGTTAGTAAACTTTAAGTTAATATTAAGTAATTTCCCCCGCTTTCATAATATTATTAAAAAACTGCCATGACTTTAAGAAGTGGCATATAAAGCAATTACAGGAGAGCCACTATCACCTTTTAAATAACTCCATTATTTTTCATTTTCTTTTTCCACAGAAAACACAGAATATAGTGCATGTTTTGAGGATGAAGATCACAGACAGCATCGACTTTTTCACCATCACTGTAGATTTAAATATACTGTTATGATCAGAGGGGAAAAAAAAAAAATAGAGTACGTTTCTGCACTGAAAACCACACTCTTTACACAGGGTAGCATTTAACATTTACACTATTTTAGTTCACTTTGTATTAAACTGAGCAAAATTGTAAATTTGAATCAGTTTCAAAGCAGAGAAAAGGCCTATATTGTGCTACAGCTAACCAGTTGATTCATAATTTACAAGTTAATCGTCATTAACGACAGGGTTATTTCCATTTAGTAACTTGCAGTTTTTCAAAGGCACAGCATTTTGCTAGATATTTAAATCAAGACTAGGCACAAAGTTCATATGAATAATGATGAATATTTCGACCAAGTTTAATAAATGATTTAGCAGTTAATTACTTCACATTTAGTTTGTATACAGATGTGCAAACTTATTATCAAACCAAGGCAGTGATACTATCTCATTTTGACAATTATACAGTACTGATTTGTTAGCAGATATCTAAATTAGGTGGTACCTGCCCCCACTAGTAGATCAAGTTGCATTTACCTCAGAGCGTAGCTTAGTATAGCCTTTCAGAGCTTTGAAATTCAACTGCTCCATCTGCATATAGATGTGCCCAACAATTGAGGATTTAAGAAGAGCATTTTAAAGAAATAAAGAGCAGGAGAAAGCTAAAAATACCGAATTACACAAAAAAAACCCAAAATCAGCATCAGGAAGACTATGATGTTATACGATAAATATTCAACCACAGAAAGAAATCATCCTTCTTTAGAGGTTACTGATCATCTTCTGCTAACACTACTGTTTGTATGCCTTCTTCACTCATCTCCCCCACCATCAACCCCCCAAAATTCAGCTCATTTCAAACCACGCTGACATCAGCTTTGTGCCTAGTACTGGACTGCTCAATGAGACACAACTACCAGCGACAACCAGAACCAGAGCTACCAAAAGCCTCAAAACAAAGCAATCGCCCCCTCCCTCTCCGCCCCCAAACCTCAGAGACACGCTTTAATAGTTTGTAACCACACGCACGGTATCCACAGAGTGCAAGGGAAGTTCACAGATCTGGATGTTAGAGGGAAAAGAAACAGGTCAGGGCACCTGCTCAGCCCCCCAAACCAGGCACAGCTCTCCTGGTCCAAGTCTCATCAGGTAGAGCAGGCACCACAGCCATCGCCAGAAAACTCACTGCTCAAGCGTCATTTCTCATTCAACAACTTGCAGGGCTTTATCGTGGTGAAACATGACTAAGTTCTGGACAGACTTTTCCATGCCTTGCCTTTTTTTTTTTCCCTTCTCCATCCCCCCAGCCCCCCCCCCCCCTTTTTTTTTTTTTAAGGGTACCACCCAAAATGATACACCCAGTGACACAAGTCAAAACTACGTCAAAGAGCTGCTTTCTGGAATACAGAACCACATGTGATTTCCACCAACACCATAGCTAAAAAGTTAAGATAGCTTGAACTTTCATTTGAAAAGCCATTTTGACGAGCTGCAGCACAAAACACAGCACTGCAATACAGCGGGAGACTGACGTAACCACACGTGCAGTGCTGGATCTGTACTCTCGTTCATGCATTCACAAGTAGCATTTTCATGTTAAGATGCTGAACTTCATCCAACATATGCAAAACCAGTAACAGTCGTAGTAAGTGAACTGTGTGGATCAGGTGATGTAAGCAAAAGGGCCAGGAAGAAAAGCAACATACGTAAGCTTATTATTTGCCACAGAGGCAGGCAAAAGCCAACCACGGCAAGTGAATGCAGTTTTGTGATTTCACTGAATCTAGTCCAACACGTAGGTAAAGCAAATCTTCAACTCAATCTAAAAGCTCAAAGGGCTCTACAAATTATGATGATAAATCTTTTAAGTCTCTTCCTGAGATTACTTGCAAGGAGTGATGGGTAGCTTCAACTTTATATGGGCTAAGCACATGGTACATATGGAAAAAGGTAATTTAGCTCACAATTTGAGTTTAATTGAACAATTGTCACCAAGCCCAGCTGTACAAAGGAAAGGGTGTGTGCTCCACAACTTTAGGTAACAGTTTACAGTTCTATATTACATGCAGAATTTGGGATATATTTACATGTCAACAGTCATTTCTTGTTTAAGAGAGCAGACAGGGTAAAAATCATATTATTTATAAACACTTCTGCTCACCAACATAACAGAAAAAATGAAAACTTCCAAATAGAGGTATAAAACTCAGTCAAAGCCAACACATTTGTAATGCAAACAAAATAGGCAGCAACCCAAAGCAAGTTACCAAATAGAACAGGACCCCACCATTTGCTATTAGCACTCAGACCATCACTGAGAAACAAAACTTAGTATTTCCTAAGTAAATGAAGGGTCACCTTCTTTTTAACTATCATAACTTAACCTAGAGTGTTCGGATGTTGGTGGTTTGGGGTTGTTTTCTTGGAGGGAGTGATGGGGGTGTTTTTGTTTTTAAGAAAAATAGTTTAATAGAACAAGCATTCTGGTGCACCTCTGAATGAACCAGTATCAGCAGTATAAGAACAATTTTACGCCACTGCTACTGAGCACCAACATTAAACTCTGAAAAGAGATTTAATGATAAGTACACAGCATTTAAAAATAATATCTCTGCTCTGACTTTAAGAGCTGTCCATTTCTCATGTCTTTTGCACAGGTTATTAGGAACAACTTAAATACCTGTGCTGCACCCTAGGATCCTCCAATTCTTTCATGAAGTGTTCGTAAACCTACAGACCACATGTTAAACTACATGCTTACTATCTGTCTCTTAGTATGTACTTGAAATTGAAAGATCATCTGAATTTCTAGACAGTTCTAAATGCCTATCATCCTTGAAAGCTGCACATTTATTAGAAGTATCCTACATTAAAACTTTCTGTGCAGGTGCAAAGTTCATACAATCAGGTAACAAGCAAGTATTGAGATATATTGAGATACACCAGCACTTCTGCTAGGGTCAAAACAAGCACCTCCTGGTTAGCAACAGCAGCTTTCAGCTCTCTGTCACCAAGTTACACTGCTGCCCACCTCCACCTAGAACTCGCTTAAATAACTGAACCTCTATCGACACAAAGCTCACCGTGTAAGAACTCTTGTTGCTGATCAGCAGCAGCACCCACTGTGATCAATACCACTAAAAGACACTTAGCATTGAATCCCTCTCACTTGACCCTGGCGAATAGCTCCCTCTGCACACCAGCGTGCTGGTTTTCCACAGAGAAAGTTGTGGTTCATTCAGGGATCCAGTTCCCTCGGTAGGAAAGACCCATGTGCGCTTCCCAGCACAGCAGGGCGCACCTGTAACAGGTCTGCGCCTGGATGGCAAGGGAAACCCGTGCAAGCTGGTATACAATTGGCGAACTGATCTTGAAAAGTATTTAAAAAATTTGGAATATTGTTACCGATTTTGAAAGGGTACCACCCAAATGACAGACAAATTTTACATTTTTTTCTAGCTGTTACCTGCTTAAGGTTGCCACAAAACTTTCACTGGAAAAACCATTTTAAGCACGTTTATCAGAATTTTAATTCACATCAGGAAAAAGACAAGACACAGCTTACACTGTAAGTGTAGTCTATTATCTTGGCTTAAACTACTACCTATATTCCTCAAACATCCTACAGATTCTGTTTTTCAAGTACTGTCCTAAAGAGACATAGTTTTGAAATTTTTACTCTAGGTGTAGGGGGAAAAACTGAACTATTCTTCCACGATAATCATGAAGCCACCATCACATACAGAATCTCTCCTACATGTATAAATCAAATAATACACTCTCAACCAAATATGCTCTATCACCAAAAATAAATTTCTGGATGATCTGTTCTGTAACTGTTTTAAAACTGCTGTTTAAAAAACCCTAAACTTGTATCTTTTGCCTTTGCTAATGATATATGCATTTTCCCTGTCAAAGACAGAACACTCTCACAAACTCGGTTTCCCAAGAGCCTCCTCGAAGCGCCGAGGAATTCCGAGGGCAGGGAGCGCACAGGATCTGGCCCCAGGATGAAAGGTGCGTGGAGCAACTGCATAGCACAAGTCAAGGGATGTTTTGTGGGGTTTTTTCCACCCTCCTCCTCCTCACAGCTAGCCTTCCTGCCCTGCTTATTCCTAGAAAATTACGAGTCCCGCCATGATCCACGCATGCTAGATATTTAACAGGTAATTCCAAATTCAAACACAACAAGCTTTTTACTTCATCCCTAACCACTATTTAACCTGAAGTTTCAGGAAAATAAGTAACTGTGAACCCAACTAGTAACTTGGGATTTCTTTTCCCCCCCAACAGAAATTTTTGTTCAGAGACTAGAGTTCCCTCTGTCTGGAATTTTGATTTCTGCACTACAGTATGTATTGCTTCACTAAGATGAGGCGAGCTCCATTTTTGAGAGAAAACCTACAGGACCTGTACCTTTAACATTTAAAACTAAAAATCAATTTACCAAAACAATAGAGCACTGCTATCTTCAAAAAGGAAAAATGTATTAGACACAAGGTATAGACTACATATTTTAAAATAGCGTTCCTAAAGTTCAGCTGAGCATGAAAGTTAATCTTTCAAAAGCGAACATTCAGCTCCAGTTGTGTTCAAGTGTACTAGCACTAGCAAAAAAACTTCAACTTTACTATTTTTATAAATTCTCCAGATATTTTTACCTGGTCTCTTCTTGAGCTGCAAATTATTTTATGGTAATATAATCTTAAAATGCATACATATTGTGTGTGTATATATATACACAGTCACACACACACACTCTTTGAAACACTTCTCTGCATTATTTCTCACCAGTCAGACTACGGCCACAAAATGATCAAGACACCAAAAAAATTAAAATGGAGCAAGGCCCTTTCCAGCTGGACCTTTCATTTCCAGACAGTTTCATTTCAATACCTAGCCCCATACTCAAAAAGAGTCAGACCCCTCTTTGACTCATTGTTATCTGCTTTTATCCCAATTTTAACTTAATTAAAAATACAGAACGCCTCATTTTACCTGTTAGAGGCAGTTTTCCATCCATTCAGATTTGCAAAAGGACAGTTTTAGATTATGATAATTCCACTGTACCATGAAGAGGCAGGCAATAGGGGAGGCACACTGCTGCTGAGGTTACTTTGCACAAGAGGTATTTCATACTACAGGTTTTTCTTGTCCCAGCTGTCATGATAGCACACTTCAGCAAAATAACAACTAATATTATAATTTAATATAATTTTCCATTTTGAAATTTCAACACACTTGCAGAAAAAAACTGGAAAACACCACTTTTTTTTGGCCCCACTCACTGTCATTACATGTGCACTATTTTAACATTTACCCTAATATTGACCCTAGTAATACACTTTATTTGCTAAGTATCTAACTACAAACATCAAGATTTTCTTCTTGGTTCATCTTTCAACACACACCTCACAAATCAATATTGCAGATCTGGAAAGGAGCAAAGCCAGGAGAGAATACAATAATATAATTTTTTTTGTTAACTACCTAAACATGCCCAAACACACAGGACCTCTTGTTCCCTTACAGAAACTTTTCAAAGCCAAATTACTTATTCCAGGTGATGAGAAGGAACAACTGCCACTGAGGTACCCACACAGATAAAACGTGCCCAGAGGGGCTGGGTAGCACCAGTAAGCACTGGGCTTACTGATCTCCCCAGTATACCCCAAATCCAGACACCTGGGGAGATTTTTAGATAGCACATTCAACAATATTTTCTTTATTTGGACAGCAAATGTAAGACACATACAGCAGAGATGCAGGATGGAAAGGCATACAAGTGCATACACTCGACATGCCTGGGGGGGAAAAAAAAAGAAAAAGATAAGGATGGAAGCCTCAGACTAAAACTATAAAATATGCACAAGTATTTCTGGTAACAATTTCACATTTCTAGATGAAATAAGGAAAAGTTATGGTTTTATCTTAGCTTTCAACAGTAATTAGCATAGAACTCAACATATAATTCCATGCTCTGCATCATTTGAGATAAAGAACGGACTGACACAGATAAACATTTTGCGTATGAAAACAAAATGAGAGAACACACATTGAAAGAGAATCATATTGAAGCACTCTGAAACTACATAAAGCACCTCAACACTGCTAAGTACATCAATCCAAACTTTTCCACTTATCCCTCTCCCTCTATAAAACAGGAAGAGTTATCCTCCTTACTTAGATTTTACAGCATTTAATTTTTGTACCCATTCTTCATCTATTTACTGATTCCGAATAATCAAATTCCAAGAATAAATTTGACTCTTAAATTACAAGGGAAAAAAAAAATCCCACATCAATATATTGCCCTGTGCCCACCTCACCAGGCTCATGTAAGAATGAAATCACTAGAAGGGAGTCTTTAACTGTGCTGCATGGCACCATGTATTTGTTACCAAAAGCCCAGGAGTATAAAAACCTAAAAGCCAAGATGACATTAAGGAGAGGAACAGGTTCAAGAAGCCAAGAATCTTTTTTGTGAGGCTCCCTGAAGGGCTAGCCCCATCCGTGGTTAGTATTAGGTGTATTTTAATTCTGCCTGGGTCCCTCTCTCACAGCCATTATGGGAAGCTTCACAGTTTCTGTTAGGTAAGTCCCAGGCCATTTTAAGAATTTTTCAGGTCAAAACTAAGAATTTGAAGTCCACCCAGTAGCTAGTCAGAAGCCATAAAAGGACTCCAGCACTGCAGAGTCCTATGCTCTGCACTTAAAAGAGCAACTGAAATGAACACAGCCCCATTTTACAAAAATACCACCTTCGAGGTCTCAAAAATGTGGAAAATGTTATTACCCCATGCTTGAGGAGGGAAAAAAAAAGGGGGGGAGAAATAAAAAAATTTTAAATGTGTCCTGATTATATTTTACTACTCTTGAATTACACTTCCAAAATGTTATTTTTTTTATTCCACCCCTTCAAAATTTACCGTATCTACGCAACATTTAAGGTCCGCTACAAGTATGTTCTCAGACTACTGCCTATAAAGGGAGCGCAGCAAAAAGAGAGCAGGGCCAACCTTCAGGATATGCATTTAGAGCTGTGCTTCACATATTATAGCTTATTTGTAAAAACTGCAACAAGAAGGGATTTATTTTTTTTAATTAATGATCAAACAGTACGAAGAGTTATGAAAATTAAACTTCCAACAACATAACACTGTCAGCGAAGAGTTATCTGTTCTCGCCAGAACGACCCGCTGTCTATGTAGGAATCGCAACAACTAGCCAGGTTTATTTCCACTCTAATTGCAAGCTTTCAAAGATTTAAAAAAAAGGAAAAAAAGAAAAAAATTAATTTCCTGTTCACATCTGCAAAAATAAATGTGGAAACAGAGAATGAAAACCCGAAATCACTATGCAAAGTTTTGGCCCTTCACTCTCAAAAACATTCTGGTTTGGGCCCAGGCGTGGTCCTCCGCCTCCTTCTGCGGAAAAGAGCACAGATACAGCCAACAAATGACATATTTTCTATCATGTCTTCTTACACACAGCATGTTTCTCTCTGCTTGATATTTACAGAAGCAAAACTAAAAATCAATGCCACTACATTTTTATTTCTTTTTTTAGCAATTGTGACCACTATAGCCGCTATACATACTCCAGCCTTGCAAAGCTGTTTCCCACCGCCTTGCCCGCACAAGATACAAACCCTCATTATACTGAAAATTAGCAACACAATCTGATGGCCACCCAACAGTGCTGGCCCCTGGCACAGAGATGGTTGCGTGGGGGATTTTGGGCCTCTTTTCCTCAAATCAGCCTCCAGGTACGTGGGCACTAGAGGTGAAGCACAGCTGGCAGGCCATTGTGCTCCCCATAGCACAGCTCGTTACCCACAAGATGCCCCTTTGCTACCCTCTTCTGCTGCTCCTCTCCTAAACGAACCCCCCCAGAAGAGACACGGTGAATTTATTTTCTCAACAAAGCACCCAGGGGGTGGGGGTGGGGGTGGGTAGGGAGGGATTAACCCTCTAATTGGAAAAACACCTCATCGTTACAACAATTGAGATTTTGTGAGCATTTTAGGCACCTGAAGGCCCCAGGAGCAGGCCTGGTGGACCACGCCTGGGTGGGAAGCCCACCTGGACACGGGAGCCGGGACCAGGAGGCTGCACCAGGCACATCCCCAGGTGCCCAGAGTCAGCACCCGCCCTCCCCCCTCGTCACGCACAAGTGACATCAGGGCCATTTGAATAATCAGATTGCAGCGTACATCGCCTTGTGAGATACCAGCTGCTCTTGGATTGCGCGAGGTAGCACCCAGAGCCTCGCGCCACAAGTTTCATGGGCATGGGCGCACGTACACTATGGGCTGCCACCATCCTCCTCCTGCATCGCTGCTTTGCGAGAAGAAAACCCACCTCAGCGGCGATCGTGACTAACAGTGCCCTGCCTTCCCCCACAGAGCGTGACTAGCCGTCAGAACTGTTACAATGCCTTCTTCAACTTTTGCATAAAATGACCTAAACCTTTAAATATTGCAATAGCCTTCCTCCACACCGAGGGGTCTGAATGCAGAAATGCTGCATTCCTTTGGCATTCCCTTGAGATTTCAATAGTAAGTCAGGAATCTACTCCGAGCTTATTAAATACTTTGCACCTCCCCCAAAATAATTCTCCGCCCTTCCATCAAGGAAACCTTGACCAGGCCCCTTCTTTCAACCGCAGCGTATCCCCTTGTCTGTTTTTAAATGCTTCCAGGGGGGGAGGGGAGGGAGACAGCCCCACCAGGCCCTCTCCTTCCTTCCGCAGAAGGTAGGAAGGTGATTTTGCAAACCTGGGTGTGCCCACTCCAAATCTGAAGATCCAGCAAAGGCTGGAATGCAGTGACTACTGGGTCCAAGAATTTCACCCTGAATAACAAGCCAGGCACACTCCACCATCTTCTGGATTCAGCTCAACTTTATGGCAACCCCAGCTGACATCACCTCTTGACCTTCCTTTATGTGACGAGGATATGGATTACCAAACCCTTACCCTTTCCTCCCATGCACCTCAGCCGCCTCTGGAGAAAGACACCCACCAACTACCCTTGCAAGTGATAATATACACACTCTGCTAAAAAAAAAAAAAGTAAAAATCATAATTAAGGAGGTGGTGAGGAGGGGAGCTGACTCTCCATGGAGCAGCCTCACAGCAGCAGAGGTCAATACAATGTATCGAATAATTTCAGTGCGCTACTTCATAAGAGCAAAATTTGTTTTGTAATCATTTGACCAAACTATTAATTGTACACTCATGCTGAAAGACAGACTTGACACATGCACCTTTTTTTTTTTTTTTTTTTTAATGGCATCACTCCTGTGACCATATGTGGCACGCTGGGGAGCGCAGGGCTCCCCGGCCTCGCAGCCTGCAAACGCACTGGGTGGGCCTGGGCAGCGACACCCCCCAGCCCAGCTGCATCTCTCCCTTGAGTAATCAAATCAGTTACTTTGAAAGCACCTTAATAACCAGTTTCACCAAAATACTCAACATGTGAAAACTGCGTTATTGCACATACCTACCAACTCTAAATATACGCCCAGTAAGCAATGTTTAGAGAGGCATGGAAAAAATCCCCAACTTTCTGACCCCCTCCAAAAAAAGTATCAGACATCCGTAACAGGAACAAGAGAGTCACTTCTACACATGGAGGCCACTGAATGAATTTTAAGTGGGTTTCTATATTTGATTTTGGGAGAGGGGGAGTGGAAACAAAGGGGAAGGAAGTGCAGCTATGAGAAATGCAACTTAATTTTCTGTTAAACAGAAGTATAAATCTGAACTATATCTAACACATGCCAACATGATACTGTAGGATGAAACTGTTTTAACAAATAAGGGCTTTGGGAGAAGTAATACGGGTATGCTGATACATTTGCAATTTCTTCACTACCCCTGTATGTAGGCAACGCATGCCTAGAAAAGTGCTTAAGTTCAGTGCAGAATTCTTTTCAACAAGTTACAGACAGATGCATGTTTCTGATAATTGCTAATTCACAGACAAATAGGAAGACATGCTACCCAATATGAAGAATGGACTTTTACACCATTTTCAGCTGACAGCTGCAAGAACAGGAAAATACTTTTAAACACATTAAACAATGATTAAAAAAAGCTGGGGGGGCACCAGTGATTTTAAATTTACCTTATATGACTGAAATTATATTTTTTTTCAACAGTATAAATAGAATGCTACTTGTGCAAGCTTAAGATTAGTAAGCATGATAGTAAATTTATTTATTATAGGAAATTATCAATTCTTTTATGTCCCATGGAATTTTCTTCTTAAATCTAAAAAAAATATTCCCCCTACAACAGTATTTTTATATACAAAAGATCTGAAATGTAGGCTACTGTAAATCAAAGCCATATACCTTGCACATTAAAATGCAGAAGAGCACATACAGCATATTAATTTCCATTGGAAAGTATCAAATAAATAGAACCATACAGATTAACATGCTAGGAATTGGTCCAGAGAGGGGGTTCCTCACCCCCCTTAACTAGAGCAAAAAAATCCATACTTTCTCAAGTGAAGCTTTCCTCTACCACTAAACAGTGATTAAACTTGTAATGCTCAAAATACCAATATGCAATGCCCATGAAGACAGCCAATTCACCTTTTTAAAACAGTTGAGTTGAAGAGACTGTACTTTTAAAAATAACCCTGAAATAGTAGAAGCCCCTTTTGACAAAGTTACACAGACAGACATACTTCCCAGATTGAATAATGGAGTACAGGAACAAGCACGTGGAAAGTTTGATCTATTTTGTATTACTGTCTAGTGCACGCCAGGTTTTCTATAATCTAAATATTTGTGAAAGAAGCAGGCTGAATTGCTATAGGCAGTATAAAAATACTACCCTGCTTTATTGCGAGTATTGCTTCTTTACATGAGGCCCAGCAAAATTACTGCCTTGCAAAAATTAAACATACGTTTAGAAATTAAAGATGCATAAATTCTGTCCTTACTGAGAAGGAGTCATTCTCCTGCTGCTTCTATAGACCAGCTCAAAATAGTGATGAAAAATCGTCTCAAATACAGATGAGACTTCCACTACGTGCCTATAAAATGCTGCAGACTCCAACATGGCAGGATTAAAAAAAAAAAAAGTATACCAGTATATTTACAAGATGCTTTTTCTTGCTGGAGCAAAGCTCATGTGCTTGGTGGTTATACAGTTCACACCACTACATTTCCTGCTAACACACAGATTTTAACTCTTCTCACAGAACTTTAAATTTTAAAATCTTCACAATCATTATCTATCAGACCATAATAACTTGCTTCTCCCACAAAAAGGCTTTTTTTTTTTTTTTAATAAATTAAATACTAGCCCTGTTGCCCAGCCAAGACACTACATTGGAAAGAAATACACGGGGTGATTTCTAGAAAACCTCTAGGACAGCACCGAGTGCACGCCTCTGGGTTTAAGAAAGCGGTCCTTTTATCCACAGGCAAGAGAAATACAAACCTAAGCATTTTTCAAATTGCTTCTCGCTGGGTAGCTGAGGGCAAAGGGGGCGGGGGGGGGACCGGAATAAAAATTAATTACCTTTGTCTTTTAGGGACCGAATGTTCAACTTCTATGAGTTTCCCATGCAGCTCCACTTTACCTGCAGAGATAAAGGAGAAAATATTGGAGCGCGGGTGCGCGTCCCCCGCGTCGCCGGCTCCCGGCGCGGGTCCGCAGGGCTGGGCAGGCAGGGAACGGCAGCGCAACACGTTGGCCCGTTCACCGG
>JAVJGI010000050.1:111214391-111238511 GCA_035590275.1 Ibycter americanus | reverse complement strand
TCCCTGAGCTCCGGGTACCGGCAGCAGCGCGGGTCTCCGGCGGCCGGTGGCGGGGCTGCCGCAGAGCCCGCTGGCAGCTGCTCGGGTGCGGGGCGTCCCGCTGCCCGCCGCGGCTGAGCGTTCCCTTCGGCTGGGTAACCATTGCTGTGATGCAGTGCCCTTGGGCGGTGAGGAAGCCGCGAAGGAAACCCTTAAGGGTTTGCTGGTTTCCTTCCTCATGTGCGGTGGTCTTCCCGTCGTAAACTATGACTGCAGTGACTCTGCAAGATTGATGCCTTTCTTGTAGTGTAAGGACTTAACTTTCAAAGAGGCAGAGCATGCTTGCAGTGATGTGATGGAACTTAGAAGGAAGAAGATTTTTTTTTTTTTGTTTAATTCCTGTTCAAGCAAAGGCAGGATCCGTAATAATGTTAGGTTAAGTGATCTATTGGCACTAACAACTTTACATAAATAAGGTTTTGTTTTGCTTTTTGGATATTATAATGTATAAAACTTCCTGACAGCAAGAGTTGTGGAATAATGCTTCCTTCTTACAGTACAATAAAATGGCTTTTATATGTAACATCTGATGATGTTTTAGCTACATTTTTGATCCTACATTAAATTTATTTCACTACGTACTGTTATCTCTCCTTATTTGTATAGCTTCATTATTCATTATTAATAAACTTTCTTTTCAGTTTCTTAATCTAACATGGTAGCATCCTGTAAATTCTCTTTCATGTATCTTGTCATCTAAAAGATACTGACAGCTAGAATGGAGTGTAGTTTCTGTGTTTGTGTAGCACAAAGAAAAGCAGAAAGAGTTTTTGTTCTGTCCTATGATGTGATGTGGAGTTTCCTTAGTGCAGCTTAGATCAGGTTAACAACTGGGGGCGTAGGGGTTGTTGTTGTTTTGGTTTTTTTTTGTTGTTGTTGTTTTGTCACCTCAGTGGGTGAATTGGGGGGGTGGGTGGGCAGGCAGTTTTTCACTGTGAAAAGTGAGCTTTGTAGAAATTGTGACTTTTTGTAACAGAACCTTCAGAGTATTAACATGCTGAATATAATGCATGTGATTTGTTCTAACTAATGTGTTTATTTTGGAGCAAATATCATGAATTGCTGTCTCACTTGTGAGAATATTAAAGAAAGGAAACTATGAAGATGATAGTACTTTGTAAGTAGCATCTTATTCTAGTGTCACAAATGGAGCAATTGCAGTTTTAGATCAAAAACAGAAATTTAATGCTACCTTTGTTCCCATTTTGACTGCTGGAGATTCCCGTGTGTATAAAGCCTGAATTATTCTGGCCTCTTTTTGTTATTTTATGTGTTAAATATGTAATTGTTTAATAATTCATTTCAGGTACTTGAGAACTCTAGAGGATTAAGTAATTATGCTGGAATTCCTTTGGTCTAGTAAATAGGTCTTCTTCCTAAAACTTTTACAGTTGGAAATAAAGCTCCTTTTTTTTTTTTTTAAGCTGTGTAGTCTCTGCTTTTAGGGATTTTTTTTGGCTTTTAGCTTCTTGAAGGAGGTATTGGTATTAGCTAATCATATACTGTGATTTAGCATGGGGATTGGACGTCATTTAACTGCTAAAAGTAAGATGTTTTCCTGGGAGTTCATGATCACTTGTACGTTTTCCAAGAATAGTTAAGGGTGCTAGTTCTTGCATCTTGCCCAAACTGTAAGTAGGATAAATGCATGTTGTCAGCTTGAATTGTCAGCCGTGTAGTCAATGTATCTGAAGACTAGTAAGTGTCAAAAATAGTCATTAAATTGTTTCCACTAGCTGTCAAAAATCTGTGGGGTTCAGTCATGCAAATGAATGTGTTTTGTCCTGGTACAAGTTTACTGCTAAAATGTACCTCATATGGTATTTATTTGACAAGCTCTTTCACCTGTGATTGAAAACTTGTACCATTAGACGGGCTGGGTTTCCTCAACTAAGCATCTAAATTTTTTTATGATTATCAACTTTACAAAAAATTATTTGTGTTTCCATTTGCCAATTTAAAAGGTTAATTTTGGATTGCTCAGAACTAAATAGGTACTTTGCCTATATAAAACAGAGCATAGACTAGAGGCCTAGACAAGAGGACTTAAAACTTATTCCACTGAAATTGGTCTCTTCAGTAATGTCAAAGAAATAAGAGGCTACCATGATATAAATAATCCAGTTAAATCCTGGGTACCTTCTACTTAATTTTAACAATAAAACATTTTGCAGTGCACACCACTGTTGTGCTATGCTTAACTACTGTCTGTCATAACCCTTACTATGCTAACATAAGCTGACAAGTCAATCTAGAAATAATAAAAGATGTAGAAGAAGAGATCTTACCTGTCTTTAACGTTTCCTCCAGTGTTATTTTTCTAAAATCTTCAACTGGATCAGCCTCCTGGGAAGGAGCATGAATTTGAGGCCCAGTCTGTATTGTAGTTTTACCACTGAAATGTACTTTGCTGGACACCTTGCATACGTCTATACTCAGTTCAAATTCTGCAGGTTTCTTGAAATAAAACCAGACAAGCTAAATTCTTCCTCTCTCCCCAGTGGTACAAGCTTTTTTGTTTGCATTCTATGGGAATTGTGTTTGTGTGGATGCTGCGCTGCATCTACATGTACGACCAGTTCTGCAGGAGCAATCTCTCCAGCACTGCAACCATCATTTTGTTAGTTGACTCCCCCCTCCCCTCCTCTTTTAGTTCTCTTTAATGATACCCCCCCATTTCCTTTTAGTTCTCTTTAAAATGTTCAGTGAAAATCTCTCTCTTCTCAGTAGCCTACATTTGTCATCTTGCAGGTATGGCTCTCTGTAAAACTAGCTAAAATTAGCTAAACATTATCATCTCAGAGGGAAGCTTTGGAGGCCCAGGGGCTTTGGAAAGACTGGTGCAAACACAGCTGTGAAATTTCACAAGGGAGTAGAGGTACTAGTTAGGACTTTGCAAGGGAGTACTTGTCATAGCCTAGCGTTCAAATGCAATGAAAAAATTGTGTCAATCTTACCAGGGAAATGGGAAGCTAAAAAGGTACCTCATGCTCTGTCATAACTGTGGTTCTTATGAGCAAGGGTCCTACTTGTGACCTGACCAGCAGCAATAAAGCATAAAGAAAAATAGAGAAGTGTCCCAGATGGAATGAAGTTGAGATTTTGTTGGCTTCTTTTTTTTAAGAAGCTGATACTGAGATGTAGAAACATTTTGAGGCCCAGATGGACCCAGTGGGAGGAGGGGAACTTCAGCAAGTATAACATGCTGTCCCCATTGATATCTGCTTTCTTTAATTTTCTTCACAACTCTTGCCAAGTCATTTCCCTTCTCAAAATCTTGAATCTTGGCTGACTGCCCACAGGCAAGGAACCAAGGAACGAACAATTTCTGTTTTTAAATGGTTGGTTTATTTTAAAAGTGTTCACTGACAGTAGTAGGCAAAATATAGGAGGGAGGCACTGAAAAAAACCCAGGATATTTTAAGGTACCAAAAAGTACTTAAGCAGGCTCCTTAGATGTAATGCAAAGTAAAAGCAATTGTTGACAAAAAGTGTAAAATAAAACCAATGCAAATAGGACTACAATTAATTCAAATTAGAAACAAGTTACCACTATTTCTAAAATATTGACAGACAAAAGGTAATCTGGTGTTTGGGCACTCAGATAATTTTATACCAGAGCCACTGCAAACTTGATGTGTGGGTTGTCAAATCTAAAGCAGTATGTTTTTGCTTTCAACTCAAAGTCCAGCAACAAAACGAATTGGTTGTGTGCTGTTCTTGGGTCTGTGAGAGGTTAAAACTGTTCCTGGTTTAAGGTATGTTTGAGGTTGTCCCAGCAGCTTGTAGGCAGTGACAACACCTGTCTGCTTGGTGAGCTGTGACTTTTGTTGGCCCAGATATCCTTTGGCTGCATTGAGAGACAGGGACTGGTGGGAGCATGCAAGATTTTCTTTCTTTGTTGCAGCACTGTAGAAGAATAGGTATTCTTGATAGTTGCTTACCCATTTTTTCTATTCTCTTAAACCGCATGGCTTTCTATGATTTCACTTGGAATATCCTTTAAAGGTATTCCCTGAAAGGCAGGTAGCAATAAGGTGAAGAGATAATTTTTTTTTTCCTAGTTCCTTGGTTAATTGTAAGTCTAGGGCATGCAGAGGCAGGGAATGAAGGAACATATGCTGTGGGATAAGGTATAAAGATAGATGTCCTGGAAAAGACACCAAGCACTAGGCAGACTCCTTTGGCAGTGCATTCCAAAAGTGGTACAGAACTGCTAAAACCTGCAGTCCAGCAGCTGTCATACTGATAAGGCAGCCTTTTATTTCACTAGACATATGCCTTACCTATTCTTAAGGTGGCAGTGTGTTGTATAGTGCTGTTCTTTTTGCTTGAGCCTAGCAGGTATTAATATAAATTCTCTCTTCTATTGACTGATCTATGATGGAGCCTCAAAAGACCCTCAAGTCTCATCAGCACACAGATACCGCATTTTGATGGGCTTTGTTGTGTCAGGCATTGCTGAGGTTTTGTTAGGGTATCCTTCTTTTTTCCATCTCTGCTGGTGACATTTTTCCGTTGAGCAAATTTTTTACAGCAACAGTAATAGGAATACTTAAGCTGAGAGTTGATCTTGTCAAAAGACAGCTCCAACATGGTTTCACTTGTCTCGGGACATGCACTGCTGTTAATTGTTTGCTTCCGAGTATGATGTTCTGCTCTTTTATGGTTCTATGCAGCTGTCTGAATAAACCTGATTAATGAACCTGGGAACCAAAAGGTAGTGTTGATCTGCCAGAGTCACCAGTATATACGTGCCAGTACAGGAAAATGGTTTTATTGGCGTCTTGTCAAGAACTCATGTGTTGTTAAATATATGAGGAATGTGGTTCTTCTTCGGGTGGCACCAGTTTTAAGTATGAATGATGTGGGTAAGATGATTTATTAAACAGTGTTATGTCTAGGAATGGAAAGCTGAAGTTTCTGTGTATTGCCAGGAATCGTGGTCCTATGTAACAGGATATGCTTCACTTCTTTGGGCACCTGTTGGTTGCACCTCATGCCAATTTTTCTCCTACTGCCAAACCAACAGCCATCTAAGACTGCAAGTTACCAGAATGCAGACAGCATTTTTGGTGTTCCAAGAAGTCTCAGCATGTAACTTTTGGGCTTCTTGGTGCTTATTTCGGTTGTCCCTGTCTTCAAAGATTAATTGGTTAGTGAAAACGTTCTATGCTTTTTTTGTGTGTCAGTCATTCTTTAGACCTCCCATTTTCATTGCTGCACAGCGACTGTGCCAGTAGGCTTCCAAATAACATAGAACTAGCCTTTCTGCTCTTGGAATGGTAAGCACAATGCCTGTCAGCTGAGTGATGGTGATGCTTGAAGTTTTCTGTTGGAAGACAAAAGATTTTGGAGGTTGCAGAGGTAAATGGGCTGGGTGGAGCACTCTCTCAATAGATAAAAATAAGAAAACTAATAGGATACAGTTGATAGAACAGTGGAAATATTTTCTGGTGTTCTGTAATGCCCTGTGATTTTTGTCTTCCTGAAACATTTGTTGGCTATTGTAGAGATGTATTATCATGTCTGTTTACAGCACAGCTTATTGTTTACTAATACAGTACCCTCACTGTACTCGGAGTTGTTTCTCATATAGACATAATCTTAGTATGTTAATTTAAAATCTTTAATAACTTCATAAACTTGTTATGCTTCCACTGAGATTGTAATAAATTCCTATTTCATACTGTACCATTATTTTATAGTAATTATTAATGTCAGCTTTTATTTGTACTGTCCTAATTTCTGTCTGCTCTCTGTTCTATGACAAGATTTTGCCCCCCTCCTTCCTCTGTCTGTAGTTGGATGCAGTCTCCTATGACTGTATCTGGCTTTTTTTTTTTAAAAAAGAAATCTCTGTCTTGGTAAATCAATTCTTGTGTTTATACAATTAGTAATAATAATTTGTTGCAAAGCCAGACTTGCTTTTGAATTCCCTGTATCTTGTTGTTGATCATAATTTGGCAGTGAGGAACAGGTAAGTATTATGGTAGTAAGTAATAGATTGATTAAAAATCCTATTTATCAAGGCTGCTTTCTTAATATATTAGTTCTCTAGGGTATCTCTGAAGAATAATTACCTGAGTATTTGGCATTCTATTTTTCAAAATGTATAACCAAAGAGGTGAATTTATTGGACTATATGTTAACAATCCTATTTTCAGTGCATTTTTCTTGGCTTTATCCTTCAAGTCTTTTTGATCCTTGAACGGAATGGGATTCTCAGGCTCCAGTTTTCTTTATTCCTCACCTCTTGTTAACTCTGTTTTGTTAGTTTTTTGCTAAAGCTGCTTACTAGTAACTACCAAAAATACGTGATGGGCCTGCTGCTTTCTTTTCCTCTTACAAATAATCATCTTCATCTCTCCTATACATTTTTCAAAACTAGAAGGTACACACCATCTCTGCAGCACAGTTTTAAATTTACTGGGCTGACGCTGATAACCACTTCTAGTGGTTTAGGAAGGCTGGGATCTCTCGGGTGGAATAGAAAAATGATGACAAATATGTAGTGGTCTTTCATAAGCTGACTTGACTAGTAGAACTGACAGTGCTGTAGGGTGCGTTGTAATTTTTTAAGGATTTGAGTATGCCTTGTTTTCATGATACCCCAAGGTTGTTTCAGAGTCTGTACGAGGCATTCCTTTGCCTTACAGACTGTTGCATTTTTTGTGTTGTACATGAATATAATCTCTGGGTTTTGCTGGGAATAAGCAAAGCAGAATCTGAGGAAGACTTCGCAACAAAATTAAAGTGTGATGTTTTGTAAGTGTGGGCTGGTTTCTGTGGAGAAGGGTCAGTATTCAAACTGAAGTCCAATGCTAATGTTTAATTAAGTAGCATCAGAGATCCTGGAAGTTTGCTTTATTATGGAAAATGTAATGGATTTTCTCTTGCTTTTTCTTTGGCAACAAAAGTGTTTCATGCACTCAATTAATATAATTTAGATATGACTGATATTGGAACACAGCTTAGGGGATAGAGGCATTTTGTTTTGGAGAGGATGAGTGCCATTAGCTCATTGCCAGATACATCTGTCAGTGTTTGTAGTGGTACTGCTGGACAATCTTAAATCCACACTGGCAGTCTTTGGCAATACATTTCTTAAACGACCAGCATTGGCAACAGTGAAGAAAACCAAACTCTTTATATGTCTGTGCAGGGCACACCTAGTCTCAGATCCTCTGTTCAGGAATTGCTTGTAGTTCCAAGTTCTAATGTTGCCCCTGGCTTGGGCTTGTCGTTTTCAGAATAATTTGGATATGCATGTTGATTTTTAAAGAACTTTGAAAAATGGCCACTTGAATCGGTCACTTCAGGCTGCCTATTGAAAGGATTATCTGGAAGATACTCTCTTCTTCATGCATTCTTGAATTGCCATTTTGCCTGCACATTTGGGTCAGGGGTTTTGTGTGATTTTGGTTTGTTTATTGTTTGGGTTTTTGGCTGGTTTTGGTTTTTTGGGGTTGTTGTTGGTGGTGTTTGTCATGGGGTTTTGTTTGGTTTTGTTTGTTTTCTTTGGTTTGGTTTTTGTTTTTTCCTTTCCCTCCTCAGATTTTCAAATTTTGTCCTGGCTGTACTCCTTCATCTTCATGGTCCTCTTCCTTTTGTCTCAGTCTCTATGATTAGGAATGGTAGGAATTCCAACAAGGCATAGCTCTGATGTGCCCCTTTTCCCTGTTGCTTTCTGCAGTGCTTTGCCCTCCTTTGCCTTAAAAGCCCTTTAGCTGGGGTTGGAAGGGTGGTAGCCCTGAGTTCCTACTCAGGCTAAGTCAGTGTAAAGAAGAAAGTCTCAGCTTCCTTTTTCCCCTGCTCAGGGAGTAGTGAGTAAGCAGGAGTTGAGACAATGAGGGAGAAGAAAGAGACAGTCACAAGAGACTGTTTCTTCTTATATGTATGCTGTTATCTCACAGGATATTACTTCTGAATTACTGAAAACAAAGGTCCATTTTGAGGACAAGTTTTGTTTAAACTATAATGTTTGTGTAGAGAAGTGCTGACCCTTCAGGGCAACAAGAGGTAAAAAGAGTATTCCAATCCGTTCATCATACCGTGCTATTTTTCTTCCTAATATATATACCTGCTGCTCTGATACCCTTTTTTCCTACTTGCAAATCACAGGGGTATAAGCTTGCTTTTTGTGTTTGTTACTCCACACTATGTAATGCGGGAAGGGTGTTGCAGGAAGTGTGTTACGGGTCACTAGAAGTGCATGTTTCAGGAAGAAAGAGGGGACCATATCTCTAGAACTTTGAAATTACACTGGAATTCATTAAGGGAGAATGGCCTCTAAAAATGCATAGGAAAAGTGACAAGTACAGATAGTTCCCTTCATTTTGGTACACCTTACTCCCAGTTCCTTTGCCCAGTCTTAGTATTTGGGTGTTATGTCATTTGCCCAGCAGGTTAAGTCCTTGATTTCCATTAGTTTCAGTAGTCAGTGTGTGCACTGTGCATCAAAGATACATGGCAAAGACCCAGCCTGCAATTCCTACTGCTCCTTGGCAGGAGTTTATTCAATCTGTTCCTCTTGGCTAGGACTCTTATCCTGGCTTGTGGTCTTATTTACAGTGTGATGGCAGAGTTATTTCCACTCCAAAGCTCTGTAGTGATATTGTCTAAATGCTTCAGGATGAGATACAGCTGGAGATCTGTGGAGAACTGAACTTAAATTCTGCAAGAGTGATCTGTTATTTTCAGGCTTTTTTAAAAAAGTAATGTAAAGTGTAGACTTTTGGAAATGGGGTTGAAACTTGTTGTCTCTCCTGGAGAGGTACTCTTTGGTCTTCTGAGCCATCATGTGAATACCCTACTCCTGGACCTCATATGTAAATGTTTTTCAATATATTTGATACTATTCAGGGATTATGTAGATGCATAATGATGTACGTGCAGTTTATGCTTTAAAGTCTGAGTGCAGAGCCATGAATTTGGCAAAGAACTAGGGAAAAGAAGTTTTGGTTAGCTTATGTTTAGGGAGGATCTGTTTCAGGAGATCTTTAACCCCACAATTCCAAATACTCATGCTGATACTGTAGAATGTAAGTTTTTATTGTTTTCTCTCTTATGTACTCAAGATAAATTTGTGTCTCAAAAACAGTTTTGGGGGGATAAATACGTTCTTTGAACAAAATACATCCCACTGAATTTACAGTGGCATTTCAAAGTAGTGCATGTTGGCTGTCTGTCCATGTGCATGCTCATATCCCATAGTTAAGGTGAAGTAAACTATTCCTCATCAGTGACTTGTGATTGCCACTCACATTAGTACACCCAACAGTTAAAGTAAGATTTTATGTCCTGGCAGTTACTATAAGGAATTTTACACACAATAACTTGTTACTTTACAGCAATTTCGGTGTCCAAGTCCTAATGTTGCCCCTGCCTTGGGTGGATCATGTTCAGGATAATTTAGATATGCATGTTGATTTTAGAACACCTCAAAAATTTGCCACTTGAATCAGTCATGTTGGCCTGCCTATTGAGAGGATTATCTCAAGAGTGAAGGTGAAGAGTAAGGGACAAGCACAAGTTGGAACCCTGCTGGCAGTAATGCCTGTGTTTGCAGCAGACCGTGGTGTGTTGGCATAAGGCCAGTTGAACTGGCCAGCAGAGGCAATGTAAAATACTGTGGAGGTGGAGGTATGTTTAGATGAGTACTTAGCAAGATAAGAAATTCAGTCTCAATATTCTAATAAAAATGGAGACCTGACTACTACTATAGAAAGTGTAGTGAGGAACTCTATTACATGTGTAACTTCAGTCTGAAAAGTGCTCATGTGAGGTAATATGTGGGGAAGAACAGGGAAAACGTAACTATTATGTAAAATGAGTAGCTTTATCCAGACTATGTTAAATAATAGAAACTCTCTCTCAAAAAAGTATTGAATAATTGGAGACGTTTCAGAGGGGGCTGAAAAATGAGAAATATGAGGTATACACATGTAAAGAGACTGAAAAGACTGGATTAATTTGAGAGGGGGAAAAAAATAAGAGAGTGATACATACATGAATATACATATATGATGAATCTGGAACATCTGCTGTCCCTGTCTTGCAACACAAGAAGTGGAACACATTTCAGGGAGATTCCTACCAAGTGTTTTTTAAAAAGTATGTTTAAATCAGTTATTGGGCATTCAAATGTATGCATTTATAATAAAATGGAAATGGATTCTATGTTGTTCCCTAACAATTGCTTCAAGTTAGGTTTAAAAATTTATTTCTGTTTTAAAAGCATGTGGCTTGAAGCCCTCAACTTGAACCACTCCATGTGAAAATGAAGGTCCCTTTAGTCCTGCACTTTGTTTTGTTTTTTTGCTCCCAATACAGAGCTACCGAAGATGTCTGACTCGTATTACTTCAAATTATCTGGACATTTGCTGTTTAACTGCTGAAGCTTTCCTACCATTTGTTTCTCTCATGAAGCCTTAATCTATTGAGGGATCAGAATTACCTGCTATGGTAAGACATTTTTACAGTGGTAGTAAAATGCTAAAAGTGGGTACAATGTGCCAGTTCATTTTGGTTTTATTTCTTTATTAGCAAGACACCAGAACAAAAAAAAATATCTTAATACTGTGTAAAATCAGAAGAGGATGATGCCCAACATCTAAGTAACCAGCCGAGAAATTGTTCTGCATTTTATCTGTTTATACTTGCCCTATGCTTCTAAGTGAGGAGTAAGAATCAAGTGAATAATTTCACAAGATCTTTTTCTTGTGTGTAGATGTATGTGTAAAACTCATCGAACTGTTGTGTATGAGTGTTTTACAAGTCTTTTCTAGATATTGCATTTTGTTTGAAATGCATTTGGGTTTAGTGTCAGTTCAAATTACAATATTTAAAATATTTCAGGTGATTCATAGAAGCATAGAAATTTTGATTTTTGGAGAATAAAAATTGATAAAAGAGGAGGAAACCTTGTAAACAACAGGTGAGATAGAAAGATGACTGCGCTTCTAAGCCAATATAAATCCACAACTGTATGCTAGATTATGCAATAATACTGCATTTGGAAACTGGTATTTGTCCTTGATCTCAATAACTGTAGCAGTTCTGAATAACAAAGTCATATTTTACAAATTTCAGGAATCAAGACCAACTAAAACATGAGAAGATGTATTCAAGATGATCCAGCCAGGAAGATTTTTCACTTCATAGAAATCTTATTTTTGTTTAATATGTAACATAATTTGACAAAACCAAGTTCAATTACTTATCTTGAAATTAAAACGCACCTCTGGCCTTCATCAGAAATGTTTCTAACATTTTCAAGAAAAAATATGTCCCAGAAACTGAGTATGTTTTTACTAGTTTTTGGCATCATTTGGGGTTTGATGTTGCTACGCTACACTTTTCAGTATCCAAGACGCCAAAGCAGTGCTGAGTTGCGTGGACAGATATTAGATCTAAGTAAAAGATATGTCAAAGCATTGGCAGAAGAAAATAAGAATTTAATGAATGGTGGCGGTGCAGCCTCTCTGGCAGGATATGGTAAGAGGAAAAAACCCATACTAGTTATTTAAAAATCTTTTTTTCCTGAAAACTGTAAAGTTACACTTTTTTTCTTTTTTGAAGTAATATATATTGCTCTTCAAGGGAAAAAGCTCTCTGTATTAACTGATGTGGTTTTACTTTATTGTAAAAGTAAAGTAAAAAAACTAAAAAAGTTTTTTTAAAAACTTTTACTTTTAAAAAAGTAAAGTAAAAAAAAAAAGTAAAGTAAAAAAAAAAAAAAGTAAAAAAACTTCACTGAAGTTGAAGATTAAGATGTGGTGCAAAATCAAGCTTGACGTGAGACTTATTTTCCAGGAATTGTTTAGATATCTCCAGGTGTATGACTACTGTTACTTACAGGATTCACAGTAACATTGTGCTTTTTCTGAATTTTAAGCTATTGAGGAATAAGCATGTGCTTTATATGGGGACCAAGTTTTAGATTAAGTAATTTCAGCATTCCAGATTCTTCTTGTGCCTCATTGCTAACTTTCTGCTTTTATTTCTTTAATTTTCTTCTCTTTAAGTAGTAAAAAAGCAGCAGAAAGCAACATACTAGTTGAGTTTGCAGTTTTGAGACTGCAAGGCAATTATGAATTTAGCTGAATCTCCCCTTGCTTTAGAAGTAGCCACTAGAGATAAGGTCTCTTGTCTCTAGAGCTTTGGTACTTGTTGCATTGTACCTCTGTCTGATTTACCTGTTAACTTGATGAATATGTGACCAGTATTCACTGTCTTCTGAAATACAGGAAACATAGTTTTGAGATCTTTTTAGAAAAGCTATAAATATGTCTTAATTTTAACTCTGGTCCCTCATAGCTTCTCTTGAGGGAGGGCTGCAATGAGCTCTAATTAATCCCTTACAGGTTAGGTTTGAAGAAACTACCTGTTCTGTCATAAAGGAAAAAATGTATCTGTGAAAACAGGCTTAAAAAGAAATACTTAAAATATATATGTATGTAAAGATGTATATTTATGTACTTTGATCTCATTCTTAAGAAATCCTGAAAAAGGTGTGCTCTACCAGTTGTAGGATGCTCTTTATAGACACTTTGGTAAGAGTACAAACAGCAAAAATGTGTCTGAACGCTTTTTGCTGCAGCTCAGTAACAAGGAGGCAAGTCTGTGGTGACAAGAGGAGCAGGAGGCAACCCAAGAGGAGGACAGTATCAAAATGGCTTAGCCTTTAGTTCTTTCATTCGGTCAGTTAACATTTTTACCACAGTAAGAGACTGCTTTTTCTTTTCTTCCCCCTTTCCCTACCACCTTTATTTTTTTTTGGCTTCAAGGATTTTCTGCCTTTACTGTGTAATTACTTCTCTGTGCTTTGTTTTAAAAACCCCTTGTGTACTGCAGCTTTGTACTGCTATATAAGTCTTACAGTGTATTTCCAAATGAGGTTTGCCTTCTGAGGTTGTTTCTGAAGTTTAATTAAAAAAATGAAGTCCACTGTTGGATCTGCATGCTGATCATCAGACTTACAACTTGAGTAGGCAATTCCTGCCTTCAGACTGTTGAGCACAGAATGGTACTGCAGAGTACATGACCCACAGTGTGTCATTGACAGCAGGCCCCACTCTGGCTCAAATTGTAAAGCAGTTTTTTTAGGTTTGGTGGGGGTTTTTTGGTTTGTTTCGGTCATGTTGTCCCCCGTGTCCCCTCCCAAGGTGATATTACTGAACAAGAGCTAGTTAAATTTAGAGGGAGGGACTGACCTGAGACTTTTTAAAAATTTTACTACATTTACTACTGATGTTTTAATTTTATCTGGGTTACTCTTCTTTTTTCACTTTAATACCTGTGTTTTTCCTCCCCAGTTTTTCTGGTTAGTTAAGAACTGATTTGGGTGGGGGTGTGTACGGGTGTGTGTGTCAAGGGTAAGAGAGGGAGACTCTGTGTGTCTGCATGTGTTGGGGAGAACTTAACACCTTGTAAAACCTGGTAAGTTTGTTCATTTTTTCCAAGTATGAGAGAAGATGGTGATATGAACATTGACAACAGTGTAATTAGCTTTTGCTGAAAGGTCTGTTACGGTTTTTATGTTCCAGAATATGCGAATTTTTTCTGTCCTTTCTCTTGTTTTTCAATCAATATAGGCCTAAACGTATGGAATTTTTTTCATACTTTATAGCTTGTGTAAGAAGTGATAAGATACTTTCTCATAACAGATCTGTCCCACAGTAAAACTGCTACTTAGAGGAAAGCTATTAAGAACAACCTTGTTTTATGCGGGCAAGTGTTTAAATATATTCTGTTGCTGTCCAGGGCTAAAAGGTGTCATAGCTGGGTATTGTAGTGTTGTTGTCTGGATGAAATTTGCAATACTGCCTTTAAATAGTCGTGAGTCTAATGCTCCAGCTAGTGGTTTTGTTCTTACACTCAATTTAATTGGCTTCCTTCACAGTTCACTATTATTGTGGTATCTTCCTTGCCTAAAATAACAAAAGAAATGGTATTAAAGAAAAATCAAGCAGCTATTTAATTCCACACTTGTATACTAATCTGCATTCTTTCCCAAAAAGTATAGTAGGAAGGATAGCAAGTCTTAAGATGTGAATATGTTGAAATAGCAGTTCCTTTTCACCACACATAGCAAGTAATATGATCTAATTTGTTTTTTTCATTATCTTCAGCTGATCTTAAGCGAACAATTGCTGTTCTTCTGGACGACATCTTACAACGCCTCATGAAATTGGAAAACAAAGTTGATTACATCGTGGTGAATGGCTCAGCAACAAATACCACTAATGGAACTAGCAATCAGGTGCCAGTAACTTCAAATAAACGTGTAAAACCAGCAAGCAACGTTAGATAGCAAACAGGGCCACTTTAGGTTGCTGCGTCTATGATGGGTAATATTTAAAACAATTTTTATCTCTGGCTAGGGCAAAGCAGTAGTTGACTGTAAAAGAAGCATAAACTATTCTATTATACTAGATGCTGGCTCTATGTAGGCCTAACTTATGTGCATAGGTTCTCAAAGCATTATTTCATTGCCTTTGAACAGTACTTCTGAAGTGATCTTTGTTGTCTTTAAAGATATTTTGATATCATGATTTGATGTAGTATGCCATTGGATAATAACAATATATGGAAAGCAATGAGGAACTTATAGGTAGGTTTCTAAATATATTTATTTAAGTATAAATATAACATATCTTTTGGATAGGTGAGCAGTATTGTAGCTTATTCATTTTTTGTGATCTGCATTAAGCCAATGTAACTGAGGAAAACACATTGTTAAATAGATATTAGAAAATGTGTATACTTATAATATTTTGTTACTCATTTACTAAAACAATATTAAATTGAGGATAGCATTGGCAGTAATATTTTAAAATTGTGACCCAAAGAATGTCTTTATTTGCACTATCTGTCAGACTAGCTAGAGAGAATTTACTGTATATTTAAGAAAATTAATTATAATAGGAAGATATCCTAGGTAGTAACACTGTCCAGGTATATCTTTACGCTGGAGTTAGGGCAGTTAGATTATCAAAAGCAAATCATAATCTGTGATATCTTAGATGATTATTTCTTACAAAGATATTTAAGTGTATGTATTTTGTAATTGCAGATGAAATTATTTAAGTGATGGAAATATGTTTTGGATATGTGAATACTGTTTATTTTTATTCATTGCAGCTTCTTTTTAACTTTTTAGTACCTTGCAATTTGTGATGAGCATAGCACACCATCTCCCTGATTTGCTTTTTTGATTAGGAGGAAAAGCAATTAAGGGAAACAAGGCATCTCTGCATTTAACAGAGGTACATGTACTAAGGGTGTCTTGCCATGGAGTATTTGAGAGCTAAGGTAACGTTTGCCTTATGTGTAAGTTAGTCTTACAGCAAAGTAAATTGCAGTGTGAGTGCACTGTATTTCAAAATGTTACTGAAGTCATATTAAAGAGAAAGTGCCACTGAGCCTGTTTGGTTTTGGGTTTTTTTGTAAAATATACTGAATATTTGGGGGGGGGGGGGCTGGCGGGTAGGGGTATGTTCAGGGACTTTTGCCAAAAGTGTGCTTTGAGTGGGTTTTTGGGGGTGGGTAAAACTGGAGGTGCTGGATGATATACTATCCAAAGTTATGTGTTCTTTCTCTTCTTCTATTTCCCTGCTGATATTCTGGACTGTTACAAAGGAAAATACACTTACGACCTTAGTTCATATGCAGATGATTTTTTTTCTGTCACATTTTGTGTAAACATGTACTCACTTCAATGCAGAAAGAGGAAAATAAATTTTTAATTGTACTTGTAAAGACTCCTTTTTTTTTTTTTTTTTTTGTTAACAGTCTTGTCATTCTTGCTACATGTGCTCTAGGTGTTTCTGGACTGGAAAAATGTACATCTCTGAAGTTTAGTAGTAGTGTCTCTGGTATTCTTCCCGCTTGATCACTTGAGTTGCTTTGCTTTTGAAATTCTAATGCCCTGAAATTTTCCTAAGGTTAGAGGTAAGGGGAGAAAGAAATCAAGAGAAAGTAAAATTACTGGTTTAGATCTTTAATGGTGGGGACTTCACTGTTTAATCTAGGAGTGAAGAAGACAGATGCATAATTTCTTTTTAATCTGTAAGTCTCTATTGACAATGTGAAGATAGGATTTTGTATTGCATAGCTAGCTAGCTAGCTATGCTTTTTATTCCCTGGGTACTTGCTTGGTACTGATGACAAATGACCGAAGGAGGAATGTGAACCAGTTCAAGGAACTGATATGGTTAACCGAATACAGACAGAACACAGACATACTGACCCTGAAGAGTCTGTCAGAACACAGATGCAGTGATGCTGAAGAGTTAATGTTGTGGAACTGAGGTAAGAAAAACATTTGCAAACCCACTAATTGCTGGGACAAACTACCCAAAAGTAACCTATCCTCATGTATATTGTAAGTACAATAGCGAAAGTAACTCCCCACCAACCTTTGGAGCATGTGTATTGTATATAATATTATGTAAAGAGTTATAGCCAATCAAGTTTCATGATGGCTAACTTCTTTGTTTGTTATACTGTATATAAGGCTCCTAAAACCAGGAAAAGGTATGCTAGCTTTGTGGATTTACCACGTAGCACCCATCTCTGCACAGACATGAAATAAACATCTCAACTCTCTGTGTTGATCGTCTTTTGCACACCAGGTGAAGAACCCTGGTTTTGGGACAACATTTTGGCGACTCAGGTGGGACAGCCATAAGGCCTTGCCCAGATCATCTTGCTGTCCCTGACCGTAGACTGGATCGGACAGAGCTCAGGTGTGCACTGACCTATTGACTGGGCACTCCTCCGGATTCTCTCTGAAGTCAGGGTGACGAGCAACTCAAAGATGCAATGCCCAAATAGAGATATTTGCATCAGGGTCAAAGAGGGACAAACCCTTAGACTGGTAAGTGTAAAATTTAATTATAAATTAGATTGCTTCTGTGGAAGATTAAGTCGTGTAGATGCATGGCAAGGGTGGTTTAATCGACCACTGGGGTCGGAGCAGAGTGCACTCCGAGCTGGGGGGGTGGGTTGGAGCCTGCAGATCTGGGTATTTGGCTGAAATGGGATCAGCCCAATCCACAATTCATCCCTATAGTCCTCTAGGTTGCATTTTGAAAAATTGGAATAAGTTTGGGGGTGATCCGATGACTAAAGATAAGATGAAAAGGTATTGTAATCAGTGGTGGCCTAATTATAAACTAGGTGATGGTGAACGATGGCCAGAAAATGGGTCTTTACAATATAACAGTATTGCAATTGGTGATGTTTTGTCACCAGTTGGGAAAGTGGGATGAAGTTCCATATGTTGATGCATTCATGATTATGTATAGAAAACAAGATACTCAGAAAAAGTGTAGATCGGGGGGAGCTATGTTGATGATGTGCGTGCCAGAAAGGAAGAGTTTATTTGGACATGACTGTAGTAAGAATGGGACCATATGTTTTGGGATATGGCAGTGTGCTCCCCGCCCCCCATCCTGACCTAACAATGAACAACTCTATTCCGCTCAAAGTGGAGTCGGGATTTTGACTTGAGCAGCATGCCTGTCTCGCAGAACAGTTAACAGATGTGGTCTAACAAGCCACCGGGTGAAGAACCCTGATTTTGGGACAACTACCAACCAAAATCTTGGTGGGTGGTGTCGCTTTGTGCGATAAACAGTCAAGAGCTGTTGTGTGTGTATGCAAAATGCCTTTTTTTCTTTTCTTATACGGGTATATGAAGTCTTAAAGTTACTGAGGATGGTTAAACAAGCATAGCAAAAGTAGCAAGGTGAATGTTTGTACTATGTGCACATGCGTGTTGTTTTATGCAGGGATTTTGGAGACTGGTATTCTAACTTACATGCAGTTATGTACTCTTCAGTAATTCATGGTGCCATTAGCAAATAGTTGCTTTTCTCTCAGGTTTCGGCAGTACAATGGCTCACTGGAATTGGCTTGTACTTGACAAATATACAGGGGGAACTGTGAACTACCTCTAAACTGCAGCAGAAATGTTCCATTCATGAGTATAGTTGAAACAACTGTTTATCAAGAAGCAAGTTAAAAATACTCTAGTAGCATCCTACATCTAATTTTATATGAAACCAGCATTATTAGGAGTTGATAAAACAATACGTAAGTGTCCGAGATACGTCTTGTGCCTCTTTTCATGGCCAGTCCTGTTCTGTGCTGTATCGTCATTCTGTGCCTCTGACTTGTGTTCTCTCTTCACCAGCTATCTAGCACAGTACTGCTTCCATGATTTTTGTGCTCCAGCAGTGCAGAGGGTGGAAGCTGAGCTTCATTCATCCTTTTTGCTGAGACGGCAGCACTTTTCAGAGTGGCAAAACTAAACTTCGAGTGTGCAGACTAAGGAAAAAAGGGTAAGGAAGGGATAAGGGGAGGATCTCAGCTGCCTGTCCTAGCAACAACAGTAGCAGGAAAACATCTGTATGTTCTACACTGCAGCCTGCTTTATAGGATGTTTTGAGAGGTGTGGCAGCCCTGCAATGGCAGGAGGTTGTGTAAAGAACCCAAGGGCTTGTGAAAAAGAAGAAAGAGAAAGCCTACAACTCACCCCAGATGCAAAGTGCTCGATAGTATTACAATATTTAGTTGTATTGCCAAACATTTAAAAAAATTTTTTTAAAGGAATATTTAAATAGTATTTCTGCTGTGCTGCAGTTTTTATGATGCAGCTATGTATTTCCCATTTCAGATGACAAGGCAAATCCACCCCAAAGTGACCTGCTTCAAGTTTTGTGAAATACAGAATCTCCTTGAGGGTGGTTGGTTCTTATGCTGGATTTGGTTTGTCGTTTTTTTTTTTTTCCTTTTCTTTTTCTTTGGAGGGCAGGGGGACATATAACCTCCCTTATATAAAGAACTCCTGATCTGGGGTGGTGTTTATTTTAGTTTTGCTCTTGAAATCTTTTGGCAAATTGTCAGACTTGAATTTTTCCAGCTGTAATTTGCCTCATGAGTGTTTGCCAGCTGATTTCACTATGTGATTGGTAGTACGTCTGTGCCTGTGAATGACATTTTAATGTAGGCAGCAAAAAGTGTTCCATATCCACTCCCAAACAAAAGTTCTAATGAAGAAAAATGGAAAGAAAATAGTATATTGATTGGTGTCTAAACAGCTAGAAGCACCACAGTTCTGAAGTTCCACAACCAAGTAACTGGCAGGAAAACATCTTAGGGAAGAATGTCTTGATACTCTAGTTCTTTTTGTTGCTTTCCTCATCTAAATGTCATTTTTGAATCTCACAACAGTAACCTTAATGTAATTAAGATATCCAAGCATTGTCTCACAATCGTGTGTAAAGAAGAAAAAGTGCAGAGTGGTTCCACATTAAAGAACCTTTGAGATGAACGGATGGACAGCTAGACAGATACTCCACTGAAACACACTGAGACAGCTCTTAACAAGCTGATTATCCACTGTTGGGATCACAGAAGTTTGCTGATCTGTTTTTAATGAAATAATTTACAAAAAATACAGAAACATAGCACAAGGATGTAGAGGTTCTTGTAATCAATGTGGTGAAACATCAGTATCCTTGGCACCCAGTATTATGCCTAACATATTGCACGGTTGTCTTTTTCCAAATAACTGCTAAATACTTGTTTTTCATTAACACAATCATTCAAGGAAGCTGGCTAGAAAAATCTGAATTCTAGTTGAAAACATTTAATAATGCAGGGGTTTCCAAACTGCATCGTGTCTGTGATGTGTGCAAGTTGCCTAAGTGACCGAGTGCCTCCTGTGCAGGTACGTATTCGGAGGGCAACTGCTGCGGTTGTGGCCTTTCTTTGTGGGAATGCAGAAGCAGAGTAAATTTGAGAACCTCTAAAAGAAGTTTATTTGGAAAAATGATTACATAAAATTTAACATCCCAGTTTATTATGTTTTCTTGAAAACCTTGTAATTCCTTAAAATACTCAAATTAATGGAATAAGCTAGATGTCTAAAACATTCTTACTTAATTGGTGTGGTATTTTTAAAGGTGATGTAGAGTGTCAATCAACATCTTTAACAATTAATCCAAATATGACCCTCCTTATCTAACAGTTGTGTCCTTTTATTAGTTTGTGCTTTACAAAGCAATGCAATCTGCTATCTGTGCGGTTCGATTCAATGTATTTGATAGTATGCCTTCTTCAAAGGCAACAGTGAAATGGAAGACTTCTTTTCATAGCAGCTAAAAAAGTGAATTGGACTTTTGCAATGTCTTTCATGTCGAACAGGCTGTTACTGAATTGATATTTCACTAAATCTCAGTTCGTCTGGGTGTCACATTAAGAGTATGGATTTGACGTTTGCCTGACAGAGCCCCTTCAAGGACTTTTACTGAAACAGTTTTGCAAAGTCAAAAATAGATGGTTTGTTGAGGCGACAGATATAACAGATTCAGAATTGCCGTTGATAAGTACACTTACTGCGTTAGTGCTAAATATTTTAAAGCTAGCTAATACTTAATTAACTAATAATTCACCCAGGTATCATCCGCAATATAACGAAGGCACAATTTCTTACTGAAAGAGGTGTCCCTGCTAATGGGGAAAGGAGAATGAGTCAGACGTGTGGATCTGCCCAGCAGTTAGTGGAGCATCTTCTCTGAACGAGGTGTTTGCAAGGGACCAGATTTACACTCTTGACGAGGTGGGACTGAGTCATTGTGTCACGTACTGATAAGCTTCTAAGAAGGCTTGGTGTGTTGTTGATGGGGCGGGTGTGTGAGGCCAGCGTTTGGTACAGGGGCATGGTTACTCTTCCATGCGGCTTCTGTGGTTGCTCCTCCAGCTGCACTGAAGCAATGTCCGGTCCTATGGCCTGCACCTCACCCCAGAGGTCCCTCGGTTTCTATGATAGCTGGGCCTGGCACACGCCGAATGTTCAGCTGTCAATCTCCAAGCCTGTCCTGTGCTTTGGCCAGATAAGCAAGTTGCTCAGCTCCTGCCTTTGTTTGAGCCTAGTACAAGAGAAGCGCGCTGCTTAACTCATGTTCATGCTTGCCCAGTGCAGCAATTTTCTGCAGACTCATAGTCACTCTGTATTTTTAACACAGCAAGCCTGGGGATTTTCCACCCTGGGATGATGTGCACTCATGCATTTGTATCTGATTTAAAATGATCGTTTAGGTTATTAAAGTGAAGCCAAAGTTAAAGAAAATATGTCACATTACTTGTGTACATGAAATCACATCACTTACCATTGGAATCATATGCTACTGAATTATCTTATCTGTAAGTGATCTTAATTACTGCAGATTTCGCAACTACATTTGTCAGTACCTCCAGCAAAACCCTTTCATTATTAATTGACCCTTGCTTGCATATGAGCTTACATATTCCCTGTGGCATTCATCAACTTACTCTGTTCAGTAGATGTCTAATCGTGTTCTGTTTCTCTGAGAGCAAAACTGAAGAGAAACATGTTGACATTTTTAAAGGCCTATAAACTAGGGTTAATAATCAGAAAAGTAATTTTTATTGTAGCATAATGTATGGTCACAGTTAGAAGTTTATAATGAGTACTGCTTGCATTTGTTTTTAAGTATATCAGAATATTGATAACAAATGTGGAGGAGGAAACAATTTGATGGAAACTGATTCCATTATTCTTTACACCAATTCTTCTTGTTTTCAGAATAGCTAGAGATAGTCAGTGACCAAATGCATAGAAATACAATGACTAACTACTACTTCAAAGTGATGACTTGAGGTCTAAAATATTAAAACAGTTATTTCTAAATTATTTATTCTTGCATTAATAAAGCGGCTATCTTCAATTTACATAGGTATTTCACTGAGATGAATTTTAAAGCACTTGTCAAACTTGTAAGGATTTAAAAAAAATTAAAGGGTCACACATTTTATTGTTGACAGAGGGTGTTGAGAGAGACTGTCAACACCCTATGTAGCATTAAGCTGTTGCCTTTGATGTGTAGGCAGCACCTTAGGTCTCACAGAACTGTACTGTTAGTGAGTGTCCATATGTTCAACCCACTTTGATGTGTTCAGAGATCTTGGGCCAGCAGCATCCGTATGCTACATCACAGCCATAGGAGGTAAAACATGCCATCTGGGTTTCTGTTCCTTTTACCTACCTTGTGGCATGCCCTCTTTACAGTAGCAGAAAGCTTTTTTTTTTTTTTTTTAATTTTTCTTCCTGCTATTCAAAATTATTTGATAGTTTCCATGGAAAATCTGGTTTGACTCAGTCTTTAATGAATTTTATTTTGGATGTCCATTAACAAGCTCTTAGAAGGGATGAGAGACAGGAGAGGGTTTTCTGAACCTAAAATGTATTCCAAATGCTGTAACAGTAAAACAGTGGGTGTTTTAAATACCTTTGTTAGCTAAGAACTCAATTGCTCAATTACAAAGACTTTCACTTTTTCTGTCTGTTCTCAAGTTAAGTCTATGAGCACAAATTTGGATCTAAGCAGATGCTGGGGTGCTAATAAGATGAACACTGTCTCTATCGCGGAAAACACTTGCTGTGATCAAATCCAGGAATAAATTCTCAATTCTTAAGATGTGAGGTAATTCATAGGACAGGTCCCCCACAAAAAATTATTTTTTATTTCCCTACTCCAAATACCTTCTCACTGACTGTTCACAGGTAATCTGATACTAAAGTACGGTACAGACCAACATTGGCAGCCCTCGCCGAAAGCTGCCTTATTCAGAAACCTGGCTCTGCTCTCCAAACTAGAACTGTATTTGGGGACTGTTTTTAACAAAGATCTTGCACGGATGAGGTACATCAACCCATGATGTAGGAGCTCCGCTCATTCTGCGTGAACAAGGCTTGCCGGAGCTCCCCCCACACTTTATTGGCAGTGCAGGGATCTCTGGCACCAGTGAAATGCGCATACAGATAAAGTATCTCAAAGATCTTCAGTTTTGTGCAGCTCCTGTGCAGCAGTATGTTCCTTGGTACATTCAAAGTTCCTGCCTGCAGAGCTTCTTGTCCTGCTTTCAAGGTCCCCTTTCCCCCATCTGTTTCTCTTTGGAAGTTTTGGTCACAGGAGAAATTTTCTTTTCCCTGGAGAAACAATCCTGACTTTTTTTTGGTGTGATTTATTTTCCTCCACTAGCTTACATGAGGATATGTAGACTGCAGTGATGACTTGCTCCCATCTTTTCTGCCTTTAAGAGGGACCAGTTTGTGTTCAGATTTTGGTGTGACAGAACATGTGTGTTGTATTGTGGCGCTGCCTGCTCTGCTGAAATTTCTCATACATGTGGCATCACCACAGGACAAATGCCCAGACCATATGCCCTATCACCTTATTCAGATACTGCTGGAAACCTGCAAGTCTCCCTGTTGTTTCATCTCTCTCTGGGAGGAGAGATGGCAAAACGCTGCCTTGGCCCTTGTGACACCTCTTTTCACCTTCTGCTTCGCTGCTGGTGGCTTACCTGGTGCAAAACAACCCAGAGACTTCCTTGAATCGCTGTACCTTTTTTGACAGGCACCTGTCATTTTATTGTATGGAAAAAGCCTGCCCTCTCGGGCCTCATTTTGACAGTCTGAGGGCTTGTAGCTTATGCTAGCATGCAGAGCACAACTTATATACCGATTTCCTAAAGCTAAGACAGACCTACTACAGCTTTGCTCACCTGTGCAGTCACGATCTTGCTTTTATCGAGAGGGAGCAGACAGTTTACACAGACAGCGCAGATCAGAAAGCAGCCTGTGGTCTGTTTACTACAGCCCTCACACACGCCAGGGGAGCTGGAGCTGTTCCAACGTGGTGGCATCGTTTGCGACGCAGGGAGAGGAACTGGGAATTGCAGGTTGCCAGTCTAAGAACCACCTTTGGTTACAAGTGTTCCCCAAAGTTGGCCTCCTGTCTTCGGCTATGAACAGAACACGTGTTTTGTAACGCCACACGTATTTTATAACGGAAGAGCGCCAAGGCACGGGTGAGCAACCACAACCCCAACCGCCGCTCGCCTTCCCACCAGAAACGTGCTGGTGTAAGGTTACGGTGTCACCAGCAGCAGCAGCTCAGGACGAGGAACTGGAGCTGTGAAAGGGAAAGTGTGTGGGACAGAAACTGGAGAGTTTGCTTTACCCATTGGCAGAGGCATCTT
>JAVJGI010000050.1:111200759-111213141 GCA_035590275.1 Ibycter americanus | reverse complement strand
GCCGGGGTGCGGCGGCTGGTAGGCGCTGCCTGCCGGGGGAGCTGCGTGCCGGCCGGCCTGGCAGCGTGTCGCCGGTGTGGTGTGGGAGGTGATCCGCCAGCTGGACCGCTCTTCCAGGGAGCACAGACTTTTGTGTATCTTAAAACAAGTTTTACGGTGTATAAACGCGTGTCGTTACGCTCCTGCGTGTCTTTGCTGATCTCGTCGTTGCTCCTCTTGAAGAGCTGAGCAAAAATAAACACGAACTCAGGCGTTACACTGAGATGTGGTCCTAATTTAGCTTAGGAAAACCTTGAGGAGAACACCAGAGGTAGGCACAGTGGTATTTCTCGCAGAAGTGGTTATGCACTGGTTCAGCGTGTCGGCTGGATTGACGTGCTAATGACAGTGATGTGTGGACACGTTATTCTGGTGCTGTATGGTACTGGCAACGTACAAATTCACAGGGTATTTGACAAAGAAGCACTTCTGAGCTATGTTTTAGCACATCCAGCAAATAACGACTGAAATATTTACAGACATTAATAAACTGACCTTCAGCATAGTTAAGTGCTGCAGTTAAGTCTAAATTGTGTTTTACAGATTTTTACTTAGTGTCTTCAATTGTCTCCATAAATGCAGAATTTGGATGCTGCTCCAGAGTTCCAGCTATTCAATGACCTTGAATTTGAAGGTAGTGATAGTTTAAACAAATGGGCCTGCCCAAAGTGTGGGTTACAGCTGCTGTCAGCTTTATGTACAGAAACTGGCTTAGTCTTCCTCAAATTAGAAGACAGCTTGGGTGTATTGTTTGTTACTTTGATGGCAGTGTGGTTATCTATTTGCAGTTAAATAATCTTAGACTAGGCTAAGGTTAGATAACTTGATAGAAGTCTGCAGTGCAGTGAGAGGTAGATGGGTGAAATGACTTGCCAGAGGTCATGCGAGAAGTCTGAGGCAGAGCTGGCTGGTTACACAACCCTTGAAGCCCATTGCTTTTTCTGCCGTATGAAGAGGAGCTTGGTAGTTTGCCTTATTAATTTTTTCCTTCTCTCTTACAACACTTGATTTTCAGTCTGTCAGAGCAGATTTTTGAAAAGAGCGTTATTCACAAAATTTCACTAAAGATCAGGTATAGATCTGTTAAATGTCTATCACTAGAACAGTACTATGAAGTATTAGATTTTTTTTTTGCATTTATAGAAGAGGTGTTGTTACACATTTGAAAAAATACCTTGAGAAACCTACTTTTATTGTCTTAATTTTCTTTTTTTCTTTTTTTCTTTTATTTTATTACATGCTTACAGAATTGTAGGTGATGATGATGGAGGAAAGCTCTTTACCCCTGAGGAGTACGAGGAGTACAAAAGAGAAGTATTTCCAGTTCGGTTACAGAACAGGTTGTATGTGAGCTGGAGATCACCAACTGGCATGGACTGTAAGCTTGTGGGGCCAGAGACGCTGTGCTTTTGTACTCATCGGTAGGCATCTTTTCTTTTTTTGCACTGTCGTATTTTTTTAAATCAGGAGACTGTAAAATATTTCCAGATACATTACAGAATGGTATAGGCAAGTTAATTTAAGGTCTAAGGGCTGAGAAAATTAGGGTTTAAATTATAAGAACTGTTCTTAAATCTAACTCTTAGCACATTTTTTGATACCAAAATGATTTTGTAGTCTTCAATAAATTCAGCTTTGAGGCACAAGTTCCTGTATGTAGATCAGATTGATTCTGATAGTGCTGTCAAAATGAAACATAAGGATCTGTGATGTTTAGTAATGAATGGATATAAAAGCACCTGATATTATGCATTTAACTGAAAATTAACAATTAACAGTAATGAATATAATTATAAGATAACACAAACCAGAACTTGTAAGATAAATTATAAGCCTTTCAGTTTTCTGATAAATACTAACAAGGTTATAAGTTACTGTTTTTGCCTGTTTTAGGTACAAACAACACAAAACGGACTATGAAGTGATTCCCAAAGACCATCCAATTTGTGTGCCTTGTAGAGTGAGCAGTTGTCTGTGCCAGTCCTATCACTATGTCCCTCTAAATGGCACACAGCCCATCCGTTGTAGATGTAAACATTTTGCTGATCAGCACAGTGCAGCACGTGGATTTTCATGTAACTCTTGTAAGTTACTGATGGGCTCGCAGCATTCTTTGCTAGGAAACTTCACAGTAACAGCATGTTAGGGATCTGTATTCTCCCCAAAGTATTAGGTATGTGCTGCAGTTGTCACTGATGTGTATTTTGGTCCTTGCAGAAGGATGGGAAATGGGAAGGAAAACATTGCCTTCTGCACAGGAGGGTTTAGAACAACATCCTTAGCTTCCCCAAGTCCTGTGAAGGAGCGTAAGTTTTTGAATTATTTGGTTAGGTACATATGGAGACAGCAGCCTGAAGTCAGCAGTATGAAAGCACCCCATGTGCAGTTTGTCACTTCCAGTGCTGCATGCGCATGACTCTTCTACTTGAACTTGGTAGTTTGAGAGAGAGAGGTGTTGATCCCCATTCCTCTATTGCCTAGTTGAATATAACGTTAATATATTTTTATATCTTTTCTGAACTCAGTAGGAAGTAGCGCTCTGTTCCCAGATAGTACTATTGTTAGCAGGCTAACAAAGCAGTTGCCAGGCATACAGACTGTGGGTCCAGAAATGCAAACTGAGTGGAGTTTCAAGTAAAAGGTTTGAGAAGGCATTAAGAGGAAGCTTTTTGCTTCAGTTGTTTGAGTTTATTGTAATGACACAGCAGTAATTATTAACCAGAGGATAAAAGAAGTGCATAAAGATGTTATAGCTTGCAACCTCAAATTACATAAGCTGAAGAATTTTTTTTCTAGAGTTTCGTACCTGGAGGTGGTTCTTCTTAGAGTTTAGTGAATTTCTTTCATGAATGTTGTCTGATTTGTATAGGAAAAACCATAAACAGCTTTTGCTGGATGAGAATCATATCCCACAGAATAAAACATGAAATATTTATATGACAGCTTTTCAAGGATTTGCTCAAAGTAGTGTGGAAGTCTTAAATGTGCAATTGGGTGATTCAGACTGAATCCTTAGAACACAGTGTTTTTAATAATCATTTACATTATGTACTTTTTCTAGTGTTCCTCAAAAATACCAGACACTTCCGAGGGCTTTACAGATTACACTGAGAAGTACCAAGGCTTCTATTTTGGACTTGTGTTGTTTTAATGTACTCGTATTAGTCTAGCCCAGTGTTGTGTAAATCTAATGTGATAGATAAATTATAACTGAAAAAATACTGCTGTTGCACTTTACATATTCTGTATACTTTTTTCTGTATCCAAAGACAGAGTAAGAGCTCTGTTACTATGGAGTGCCCCAAATTATATGAAAAAGCCTTTAACATTTCCAAGAACACGATCCTTGAACATATTACACAAGACTTAAAAAGATCTTTCTTGGGGCTCTGCAAAATGAACTGTAACTGGGAGTTGGAAGCAGAGTAATTTGTATAATGAAACATTTGCAAAATCAATTCCTCAATTTCTTGTTCACATCGTTGCTCCAGCAGGGCTTTGATGAGAGTCTTAGCTGTAGCTAGGGAAGATACATCACCTCTCTGTGTTTCTAAATGCCACATGTCATTTGTATAACTATTTGAATTACATCCTGTGGCTATGTAAGCTTAAAAAAAACCCCTGAATGTCTTGTCTAATGGTACTCTTACGTAGAATCCATTTTGCTGTTGCCGCAGCCTCTATTTACTACCAAGATAATGTTGCTACTTGTAAAAGACATTTAAATTGTGATTTGTATCATAAATTGTGATATGAAGTTTTCTGGCCATGCAACGTTAACATGTGCTGCATGCCTTTGGAGGTAATACTGCCAAAATGCTGGCAGGTTGCCTTCGTTACCCAGTGACAGATACGGTTTTTTTCTTTTTTGTCAGGGGAGAGATAGAGGAGGGTGTTACTAATGGCAATGGACACAAGTTGCAACATAGGAAATCCAATCATTGGAAAGAAATGTCTGTTCTAAGAGAGGACCAACATTGGTCCAGGCTGCTCAGAGAGGTGGAATCTCCATTCTTGGAGGTACTCGAAACGTGACTGAATGAGACCCTTGGGACTGGACAACCCCTATGATCTAATCCCCACATTCATCCTTTATCACGTTTTATGCAGCATTTTCGTACAGCTGGATGCTTTTGCATTGAAGGAACTTGAGTTTTTGAGAAGATCAGTTTAGGGAAACACTGTTTTGTCTGCAATGAGGTATGAATTTTGCTTAGGGACATGGCTTAGTGATGGACTTGGCAGTCCTGGGTTAACGGTTGGACTTGATGACCTCAAAGGTCTCTTCCAACCTAAATGATTCCAAATTCCATTATCATCTCCCTCATTACTGTTATTTATTTGTTAATTAGGTTCCAAGTGTTCGGGCTTTCATAGTTGCTTTACCTGTGCATGTGGTCAGCCAACATATGCTCATGAAACAGTCGTGGAAACTAAACAAGAGCGCTTAGCCCAAGGAAGGCCTGTGGGGCAGGATGTTCCTTATGCTGCTATGGGAGGACTGACTGGTTTTAGTTCACTAGCAGAAGGCTACATGAGACTTGATGACAGTGGAACAGGTAAGTGCAGCTGACCTGAGGTGAAATTTTTATTCTCCAACTAAGTAGTTTTGAAAAGTAGTAATTCAACACAGATTTTCAAAGTTCAAAAGCAAGCTGGATCAATAGAAGTAGGTAGGACTTAAGACAGATTCCCCCACCCCCCCCACCCCCAGCAGTCCTTAGGTGCAAAGAGATCACTGCGACCATCTTGTCCGACGTCCTGTAGTGAATTGATACTAAAACTCTTTGTCAACAATTCTGGTGTTCAGCCCAGTAGCTTCTGGTTGAATTGGAGCATATCTTTTAGAGAGAACTCTGTAACTTATGTTTTTTTCTCTTAATACTTCCATGTTATATCTACGTTAATCCTTCAGCCTAATACTGCCCAGGTATTTCTGTGTTATACAGTTAGAGCATTTTTTTTTCCAAACTCAAAGGTTAGTAGCTGTTCAGCATAAAATAAAAAAAGAGGTCATTTGTAGAACTTTATTTTTCACAGGCATGTTAGTTGGCCTTGATGCCTCTGCTGCTCTGTGATTTTGTGTCATTTAGTAATGGACACATTTTGTCCTGAAATACTGTTTTATTTATTATTGCCATGTACTCATTACTTCTTTTTTAAATTCTGGGCTGGTTTCCTGGATTTGTATGAAATTTAGAAACTATATGATAACTGTAGTAATTAAAGAAACAAAGCTTTTCATTTCTTTTGAAGCCATCCTCTGTGACACTTTAGTTAACTCAGGTTTCTGGGGTCTGCACTGAATGTTGTGGATATGAACCTGTAGCCTTGTTTTGACTTCATCATGTATGTTCTTAATATATATTGTGAAGTTAATTTTTCGTTTTCATTCAACTTCTTTTCTGACAGGGGCTCCTTCTGCTGAACTTTTAGAATCCTCCGTTACCAGCATGGATCATCCATTTCTAAAAGCATTTCAGGGACCTTCAAGTTCTGCTCAAACCATCTCACAGATAGCAGGTGCTATATTAGTAGGATAATACTGATTTACAAAAAGTATTTAATATAAAATTAATTGGCTTTGTTTATGAGTTGAAGGATGCTTAGGGCTAAAATCAAAGTTAAAATTTAAAATTAGTATTGAAGCCTTGTTATGTGAAAAGTTAGTACAACATTCATGTACTTGAAGTGCTTAGAATAACTTTTTTTACTGCCTGTTGGTTTTGCTTATGATGTACTTTTAAACTTTTTCTAGCATTTGGTATCTTCCTCATTAATGGTGTCACTTATTCATTGGATTAGTTTTTTAAATTTTCAATTCCTACTAGAAGCTCATCATATCCGAATGGATTGTACATAGTCAGCACAATCCTGTGAAACTGCTTTCTGTCAGAAAGTCTTTTCTGCATGGAATTATTGGATCAGTTATGCTTATTTTATGCTCCTTATTTAGTTATAAGAATTTAGGAATTAATGTAACTGTTGAACTCCTCCAAGACTATTTATAATAGCTGCTAGCCTAGACTAGGGAGGTTACTCTTTGGTCCCAATTGCTGGGGTTTGTTACTTGCCTGTAAAGGTGAGTTCTCATTTTAGATGTGTTTTGACAAATGTAAAACATAACTAATGGAATAGCAAGTATCATTAATGAAAAAAGTTTGGTGGTTGTTTTTGTCCCCCAGGTGATTCTAGTGCCACAAGGCAAGTTTCTCATGGAAAGCATTCAGAAGATGATGACATGGCTTACTTTGAAAAACGTTATCAAGAACGGGCAAGTTACTACATTTATCTTAATTCAAATATATTTTCACAAGAGGATGTCTAAAAAAGATACATGTATGATTTAAGTGGCATATAAATGCATTGTATCATTTCTTTCTAAAAAATCACTAGCTTCTTAAAATGAAGTTTGAAATACAATTATGAGCTATCACAGGATTTCAGAGGTCAGTCATGTCTGGGATGGTATTTACCTTAACTGGGCAGATTTTTGTTGAAGTAACTCTACATTACAGAAAAACAAAATATTTTATATGTGAGAAAAAGAAACAAGCAGATTCACAAAAGGTTTCCTCTGACATTTAGGAATGTGTGTTTGCTACCTCGTTTATAAAACTTTTATTATGTTCTTTTCCTTATGAATGTCTGTGTAGTTGGGCTAAATCTGATGTGTGTGTCTTAGATGACCTGAGTCACCCCCTTAGAGGTGCCTCCTCCACCCCACTGACTATCTTAAATTTAAATGCCCTGTGGTGTAGGTTACTTAGATGCTTAAATACCTATTGTTTCCCTGCATTAGCTCCTTAGTTCCACCATCTCGGCTGGAAGTATGTCGTGACTGTTTATGAATTCTTTTATAAGGCAATGTTGCGTAATTAACTTCTAAAATCTTAACTGCTCTTATGTTTGCTGCTTGCAACCAGGTGTTTGTTAATGAGAAAGCTGTTCTAGCTTTATGGAATTTTAAATTCTTTATTTTGGAAACCATCACAAAATATGGTAAGATGTTACAAGTATAGTGTCAGTTTGTAAGAGAAAACATGTTACTATCAAATCCAAATTGCTGTATTTCTTTTTTCCCCCAAGCTTTTGTTTTCTTTGCAAAAGGTGGTAGGAATTTCAGATACAAACGTCAAGCCTGCACATATGGAAAAATGTTTTAAAATGAGTTCCTGTGTAAACCAACAACAGGATTGCTTAGCAGAGAGTTCATTTGTAGACATCTAAATCAGGACTGGGGCCTTGCTTCCTTTTGACACTATATTAGGGGGGAAAAAAAACATGTTAAAAATCTTATTTTATTTTCCTGTGCATTTTTGATAGCAACATGATCTCTTACATTAGATGAGGTGCAAAAGTCCATGCATCCTTTTCATATAATTGCTCTAAATAGAATTTTGTTCACTAATGTAACAATACTTGAGAACAACTGTTGCTTCTAAAAACAACAGATATATTAGTTTGGATTAATAGTCTTACTACAAAATGGCAGAGTTAAGTGTGTATGTGTTGGTAAATCATACCATGCTGTAAAAGCCTACTGTGCAGAAAAAAATCTTATGAGAGGAAGACACTGAGATAGCTGTTTAGCATCTACCTCAGCAACAAACTTCCTATGTGATTTTGTGCATGCTGGTTAGTTTGTGCCTGTTACATGTCTGTAATAGAAGTTCTTTACCTTCAATTGACATAAAGATAAACCCATGAACATTTGTGAGGCATGTTGGCCTTGAGGGATACGTAGATACCTGGATTGCCATTATCAGAGATAAAGGCAACCCTGGTTTGAATACGGGAGGAGCTGTAGTGCTCTGGAAGTGCCTCTATGCCCTGTGATGCAAAAGTAAGCAATGCTAGGTTGGACTGATAATAATCTGTAGCTCTCCCCACTGCTTATATTACTCTGGTAAACTTGTGACTGGATGTAGAGATTTAATATCGCATTGCCAGCTGACTTGCAAATTAATGCTTGAACGATTGTTGGTGTCTTTCTTCGTTACAGCTGAAAAAGGAGAAGGCTGCTAAACGGAAAGAGAAAGTCCCGGGCCAGCAAAGAAGCCATGAGATGAATAAATAAACATTTATTATATGGCACCGTGTTAATCTTTGTATTGAAAGTATTTTTCTCTGTGCCTACCTGCGTACTTGTATTTCTGCATTTCTTTATTCTGTTGTTTTGTTCTATTGCTGAAATCTTTTTTAATTTTTAGTTATCTAGTAATAAAATTGATGCTTTAATCAATGTGTTTCTAATCTCCAGAAATGTGAACAGATATTCCTTTGAGAATGGAAAATAATATTTAGAGATTTACAGAACTCTTATTTAAGATCTGAGAAAATAACCATGTATTTAAGTATTACATTGTATTAGGGCAAAGAAAAAATATATCTTATTCTTAGACTTTTATTATGCTCTTTCTTTATTTGTCCTTAGAACTCATCTTATTAATGGATTTTTACTTGGTGGGATTTGTTCTGTTAATGCTGACATTTTATTCTTTACTTTAAATCTTTTCTTTTTCTTTCTGTTGGTTTCATTGCCTTTACATAAAATTCAAACATACCCTTCTTCTTTCATGCTTCTCTAGGCTCTCGCCATCGTATAAATGTTTTTTACATGTGAAATTCTGTACACTTGTAAACCCCATTTCCACACATAGCTCCTTCACTAGCTACTTCGAAGGGATGCTGCTTGTATACTCTATCCCAGATTTCTCTAGCGGTACCATTCTCCTGATTCTGTTTGTCTGATACTGTACATAACAATGATTCTATTACACTAAACTTGTGAAAACATGAAGTGGAAATGGATATGCTATTTATTGCATGTAAACAAATAATTATGTAGTGTTTAATACAAACTTATTTATCCAACAGATTCTCTTTCATCATGTCTAATCCAACACAGAGTCCCTCAAGAAGGGAAATGTGCTTTTGTATTCTTTGTCCATATTCACAGCTGTGGTAGCATAATGTTATATTAAAGGTAGTGGACAGGAAAATTTAGAATTTGGTAACTTTGTGTGGTGGTTTAAGTCTGTGAAGCCACAGAGCAAGAACTGGCAGAGGCTGCAGTTTAGGAGGCAAAAGCAGAGCCTGAGCTAACTTTGTTAGTGTCCTTTGAGAACAGGGGTATAAGGCAGTTTGTCCTTAAAAATACTTGAAGGTGTCTCTTGGATTGAAGACTTTTCAGGTGGTATGTGTGTACTGAGACTTTCAAGCAAAAGTTGGGAGAACCTTACAAAGCTCTTCATTCCCATCAGGGAGAATGCCTCTGTGTGCCAGCTCGGCAGAAGAAAAGAGGTAAGGTTGAAGGCATTTGGTGCAGGGCAACATGCTTATTGTGTTCAGGTGTCACCTGTGAGAGGGTAGGAGAGTTGTTGGGAGTGCATGCAGGTTATACAGAGGCTGATGGAGACGGCTGGAATCCAAGTGAGAAAGAGATGGGTCAGTTGCCCAAATTCAAAGATTGAAAGAGGTCATTTACTTTAACTCTGACCTGTACTGCCATTACTACAGATGCCAATCAGAAAGGTTAATCTGTTACTTTAATTTAAATGCATAATATATCAAAGTGTAATGAATGTTTTAAAAGTACCTTTACCTTTAAATTCTATGCTCTTACATACTGCTTTAACTTAATAAATAAAAAAAATTAACCTGAGCTCCCTCTTCTGGTCCTAATAAGCAATCATTTCTACAGATCCTCTACTTAGTCTCATAAATAAATGGGGATTTCACAATAGAATTACAAGAAACAAATATAAATAACATCGGTAAAAAATTATAGTAAAAATGTTTCTATTTCAGTCTTCAGAGAGATTATTACAAGCTTAGTAATGAAAGTTTATTCTTCTTTCATATTTATCCTCATGGCTATACCCGTTAGGCAATGCAGTTCCAGAAATGTATGTGTGTGTTTCAAAGATTAAGTTTTTCACAGCAAAATACTGTTATAGACAGAGGTTTTAATAGTTACAAAAAAATTGTATTTTCTGTTTCTTTTTATACTGATAACTTTATACTTTTAGGAAATAATGTATTGTGCATTTAATGACATTTTGAGTTAAAATACTTGCTAGTTTTAAATGTTTGCCAAATGTAGTCTTACTAACTTGTACTGTGATCGTGGTGAACTGGTTTTATCAGTCAATTTTTAAAAAATTTATTCTGAGCTTAAACTTATTTAACATTTCCACCTAGATGATATAAAAAAGTTAATACATTTATTTCATGGTATTTCTTTTTAGTTGGAAAACAGGTGGGATCATAAAAATATCAACTGCATTAAATATTGCTCAAGGGCTTCTGACCACTTTTCACCCATGTTGATGGTGTCCAAGTAAAAGAAACTAATTTTCCTTACTAGAAGGCATACTTTTGACTTCTTGGTATTCATGTAGTACTTTTTTCCAGAATTTTTATTTGTACGTATACATGAAAAACCAGTTACAATGTATCTCACAATGTTGCTGGCTGTGAAAACTGGACACTGATGTCATGTCTTAAGTGAAATCTGGACTTAACTGGAATTACTCTTATTTTTATCCTAAAAAAACCAAATCATAATTCTGTAGGATCAAAATTGCAACCTCCAATTCTATTGAAAAATCTCTTTGTACTTCTATCAAAAAAGAACATTTATGTAAAGGTAAAAGCAGAGACCAAATGCTATTATGTGTGCTATTAATGGTGGTCATTAAAGAGGTCAGTTTAACCTGTACTTGTTGATGGTTTGTTTTCCTGAGAGCGGTCGTTAGCTTTGAACATAATATCATGGGACAGGTAAGTTATCGGTTCATCTGTATGATTTATTTGTGGGTGTACATCTGTCGTTCAGCTAGATGCATTAACTGTTTCTGACTGTAATCCAGGGAATCTGGCGCGGGGGAGATGGTTTGCTGTCATACACACGAGTGCTCTAAGCTGTTAAAGCCTAATTGCGTAGGTCTTAGGCAATGCTTAAGCACTTCTCATTTTAAAAATAGCTGGCTTTCAAATCAGTTTTTTGCCATTATTATAACACTCCTAGAGTGTAGAGCAGCATTTTTTCACTAGTTTTAATCATCCTATGAAAAGGTTTAGATGTACCTTGGCTATTTATGATAGTAGAGATGGGTCAGTGATCCTGAGTGGAGGGCAAGGGGCTCTCCTTCCCGTTCCGTGCCTTTCTGAGGCTAAAGATAAAACGTCTGTCTGCCTCAGGTCTGGGAGGAGGGGGAATGTGATGTGTGAATTCGCAGCTGGTAACGGCATCCATGCAGAATTACTTTGTCAAGTTGTCAGCGTCTTTACATCACATTGTGCATGTTAAATGGTTTGTGGTCTTGTGTCTGCGTGTCCCCGAGGTCTCTAGTGGTAGTTTTGTCGTAGCTGTGTGGCCTGAGAGACAACTCTGCAGGTAGTGATAGTCTTTTTTTCTTAGCACAAATATCATTGAAAACAACAACGAAAGTTTTCCAGTCTAGAGGAGCTCACATAGGTGTACCTGTTGGGTTGTGGGTTTTTTGGTAGCAAAAGATACTTTTTGTCTAGAAGCCTGTTCTTGCTTTGGAGCCCTTAGCATTTGTCTTCTGGTAGGGTAAATCAATATTTGCTTTACAGTGGTTTTAGCTCTAGTTTTACATTCGCGGTGCCCGCGCTGCTCGGCCCTGGCTGGGCGCGGAGCCTGTGTGCTCCTTCAGGAAAGCTCCAGGCTCGGCCTGTCGCCGGTGTAACACTGGCGCCCATTCCTCACCGACAGCTTCATCAGTTTTCCTTCTCCTATTGAGTAAAATTGCGAACACACTGTATGCGAGACCGAAGGTGAGTGCTGACTTGTGGCCCGAGGGGAACGGGGCGAGCAGGGCTGAAGGGTGCGTTGAGGCCGGCCGCGGGTGTCGGCAGCACGGGAGCCGCCCGGCCGCTGCTTTGGTGGGGACCGTCCCTTCTGCCAGGTAGCAAGCGACAGGGCAAGAGGAAACGGCCTCACGTTGTGCCAGGGGAGGCTCAGACTGGATATCGGGAAAAAATTTCTTCACGGAAAGGGTGGTCAAGCATTGGAGCGGGTTGCCCAGGCAGGCGGTGGAATCGCCATCCCTGAAGGTGTTTAAAAAGGACGCGGTGCCTGGGGACGTGGTTTAGCAACGGGCTTGGCAGCCCTGGGCTGATGGTTGGACTTGTTGATCTCAAAGGCCTTTTCCACCCTAAGTTTATTCGTGCTTCAACACCAGGATCACCGTGCGCGATCGCCACCCTTCTCTGTGGTGCAGGGCGCCCTGGCTATGCAGTCACGGCTTTGTGCGGAAAGCCGGGTGCCTGCAAGCCTGGAAGCGCAGCCGCTGCGCCCGCGGTAGGGGCT
>JAVJGI010000050.1:111185387-111200659 GCA_035590275.1 Ibycter americanus | reverse complement strand
GTGAAGAGGGGGCCCAGCTTGGCGGCGGGAAGCGGCGGCCCTGCCGGCCTTGCGGCGCGGCCTCGTGTAAAAAAAAGAGTTTTCGGGAGAGGAACGGGCGCCCCTCCGCTCGCTGGCGGGGGGAGGGGCTGAGCGCGCTGAGGGCCGGGCCGGGCCTCCGGGAGAGCCTCAGCTCCCCGGTAGCTGTCGGTGACTTGCCGTGTGCCGGAGCTGTTGTCATGGCCGGCGACGCGGAATATGACAAAGATCACGTGAGGTATTTTTTAAAACAAAGCAAGCACGTAATCTTAAGCTTGAGTATAATATTTTTTTCTTTTTCTTTCCCCTCCCCGAGATTGAAGATGTGGGCTGCGGCGTCGAAGATGCTGTAACATTGTGGGCACAGGTGAATTCAGAGAACTGTTTGATTTTAACTGAGGTGTTTAATCTGCGCCCCCCCCCCCCCCAAGTTTCTGTGGAAATAAATGGTATAATAGAATAAATAATAGCATTTGATGTGTGTGTGTAAGTTCATTTAGATTTCAGAGTTGCAGGTATTGTTTTTCCCTTTTAAACCAAAATGAGTTATTATTTTCTGAAATATAAAAAGGAATTTTTCATCCATCGATTTGAATTGCAGCAGAGTTTTCTTGAATATTTGGTATGCAAATCAACAAAATAAAATTGAGGGTTAAAATATTTGCTGTTGGCTGAAGAATACTGTAGGAGGCAGCTGGAGCCCTGCTGGGGGTGGATCTCCTACGCTACTAACTGCTGAGCATCTGGGGCAGTTCCAGTGAAGCTTGACACTGAGGCGGTTCAGAGATGTTAGGTCCTTTCAGGTTTTGTGTAGATGGGCAGAAGGATGTTGGATGGGGGGAGTGAGGAAAAGTAAAATACCCAAAACATTGAGTAGTTTTCATTAAGGTGGGGGATGCAGCAAGGAGAGGGGAAAATCCAGAATGGGTACCAAAGCTTGCCTTTCCTATTTGGTCTGCTGGCTGATTGGTGTGTGCATATTAGTCAACACCTGCCTGGGTAGTTTTGAGCCAGTTGGAGGAAGTAATGCGTAGGAATTCGGGGATGGGAACAAATCTTACCCATTCTGTTTATGGAATAGTTTTTTCTAGTAAAGGGATTTTTAGATGCAGTAGTCATAGGTTGTGCTCCTTTAGGTTCTTACCCTGGCATTCTGAGACTCAGTGTTTTAATTAATATTGTAAGGTACAAAAGTTAGGAGTGTACTTCTAAAGTTAACAAAATGCTTAGCTGCACTAATGTTTTCTTTCCTGCTCTGAGCTCTGGATCCTTTCCTTTGAATTACGAGTAGAATGTGGTCTAATAAATGTAGTGTTACTGGAATTGACCCAGTTTTGCAGTGGTTCAGATACCAAGTTGTAACTGGAAAGGCGGCTTCTCTCAGCCAAACCAAAACCCAAGTCTTGCATGTAAAGAGAACGAGGAAGGAGTATGCCACAGCTGTTGTCTGCTTGTATTAAGGAGAGAAAGCAAAAGATTTCTTTGTCTAAGGAATTCGTGAGGAAGGATTGGTAAGTAAGAACTGCATAATGCTTGCAGAATCTGGTCATTAAATTGTTAAAAATGTTCCTTGCATGCCCTGATCAGTTTGATTAATTTTTGGATGAAAATGAGAGCAGGCTTACAAATGCAACTAAAATCAAGAAGATTGAAAGCTTAAGGTGGGGCGTTACTTGTCTCAACAGCAGTGCCACTGTTTTGATTTAATTTTTGGCTGTTATAAGCCATCAAGCATCTATTAAAAGTGATAGTTAATAACTCATACCCTCTCTTCACACTTTTTAGAATGTCAGTAGACGTAATGACCTCTTGAAATTAAGTTGTGCACTGGCAGAAGCTTGTCCTTGGGCTAGTGCAGTTTTTGGCAAACCTGATTTTAGTAAGGTAGGTAGGCTGTGTATGTGTGGAGTTTTTCACTTGGATGTAAAAGCCTTAATTTTGTGCAGCCATTTGCTTAGGTATTTTCTTGATCTTTGATTATGCTGTGTGTTATATTCTCTTAATATATCTTTAAGAATTGCTGGCTTTCCTAAAGAAGATGGTTATTTTGTGTGAGCAAATTTTAAATCTTTCTGCACTTCAGCCTTCCTGCACTTCAACCTTCAGTGCTCAGAAAGTACTACAAGAAGGTGTGTATGTGTGTGTGTGTGTGTATATATATGTAAGAAAATATATATGCATGCCAAATGCTGAATTCTCTTTCATTGTGCGGTATACTTTATGGCTTATCTTTAACAGGAGAGCAGTGCCTTTTCAGGGAAGTGATTCTTTGCTGCATGTCAAGTGTGGAAGCAAAAACCTGTAACGTTAAATGTGCTGGAGAAAGTACTCTTGGGAAGATAACAAGGACATATTCAACAGCAGTTCCATGACAAGCCTAGAAAGAGTGATGACTGCTTTTGGTTTTGTTTGTGAACTAGTAGTGGCTTATTGCAAAGTAAGGTTTAAATAAAACGATTTGTCTGAACTGTTTGTGTGTGCAGGTAAATGATCTTCTACATTCCTCTTTAAAAGGAAGAAAATGCACCAACAGCAAACGCAGCATGTTTTTGGTGTGACTGGCCTGTTCCTTTGTTGGGCTTACTAAGCCATCAGTGTCAACAAAACATTGCAGCAACACATTAACAGAAAAGCCATGGGAGTGTACTGTATGAAATGTTAGTGTTTTTATGGTTGCAAAATTTTCTTTGAGCTATCGTTTTTAGAGTAGAGGATTATGTTTTTGAAGCATTAGCATATGTTGTTATGAGAGAGAGGATATCAAATGCATTACTTTGTTTTCATACTGCTGTTGGGATAATTATAGGAGAGTGTGAAAATAAGATTTGTAATGTATTACAAATACCATTTTGAGGTATGCTTCTATTTTCAGAATGCTATTCTTGATCCTTTTTTCCTAATATCCAGATTTATGGTGGCTGTTTTTCTGAAGATGGATGTTGGTACAGATGCATGGTACAGCAAGCGATCAACAATGAAAAGGCAGCAACCATTTTAAAAAAATCTTTAATTGTGTGTCAGTTCTACATGCAGGATGATAGGAATAAATGCAAGCCCTCTTTCTGAAACTTGCTGTGTGAATGCATTTAAAAACAGTGAATATACATGTGGGACACAAAGTGACCTGTAATTTTGAAAAATGCAGATGAAAAGACTGGCAAAACATGACATACTTGCATAGTGCTGTTTGTATTGATTGATAGAGATTTAGGAGTGGTGGTTGGCGTTGTTAGGCAATGTGATTTAATATCAGAACTTCTGAGTGGTGAAAATGGCAGCCTTCGTGTGACATGTTAGCACTGATGCAAATGACCTGAAAGAGTTGTTAATCAGCTTTAGGTGACTGATACAGAAGGCTAGTGGTTCCTATTTAAAATGATAATTCCTAGACAGGCTGGTTGGCATGGAAACATTGGATTACATATCTGTTCATTGAATAAAGTCTTCTGTATTGCTTCTTAATTGTAGCTGGGGAAAAAAAATTGCCAGAAGAGATCTGTTTTGTTACTTAAAGTTTTGTTGCTAAGCTTTTAGACAGCAACCAACATAAGAGATTTCTCTAACTTGGTTCCTTCCTCTGAAGTGTGTCTAGGCTTAGTATGGAAGATTCTAATCTCTGCAACATACACATGTGTTAAAATGCTTATATTCTAGTAGTTGTCAGTGCATATTTCTGTAGGAGGTCTGTGTAACCTCTGCTGATTTATATTTTATATTATTTTTCAGTGTCAGGTACTGTACATTGACTATGGAAATTCTGAGGTTCTGAACAGATCAGACATAGTTGAAATTCCATCAAACTTGCAATGTCCGAGTGTTGCCAAGAAGTACAGACTCTGGGGACTGCAGATACTAACTGATCAGAACTTAAGCAGGTTTGACCAGGTGAGTCACAGATTTTGAAGCATTTAGATGATGGGTTCTGTAACAGATGCTGCCAAATATTGGTAGTGTCACCAGGAGGAGTCTTCCAAGAGCTGCATGTTTAACTATGAAGGCAGGGCATGCTGGGAGGGGCTGTCTGAACTGTATCCCTAATCATACTCTAGAAACTAAAACGGTTTTATCAGAAATGGTTCAGGTTGTGCTGGGTGGTGATTTTTAGAGTATGCTTTTGCCATCTTCAGAGCCTCAGGTCTTTTTCTGACTGACCCAAGTTCTTTCTGGCACTGAGGAAACAGTACTTCTGTTTCTTTTCCTTCAGAGGGAAAAATCCCTCCCTTGATCACAGAACCTGCGATAAATTCACTTACATCTGCGAGCCGCTTGAACGTGGTGTGCCAGGGTACTGTACAAACTTTTGTACAGTTTGGTCAGAAGAGAGATAGTAACAGGTAAATGTGAGTGATAGTAGGAACCCTGTCGTCCCTGGCTGGCAGTGAACGTGAAAGACTCAGGAGCTGATGCTAACAGGACTGGTATTTGAGTCTTTCTGAGTGGCACTAGTGGCAGTCTCCCTTTCTAGGACATCACTTAACAGTCTTGATGGCATGCTTCTTCAAGGCTTGTCACTGGCACTGCCCGTGCTTCACCAGCTGGTGGCTTGGGACCAGCAGTTGCCAGAGGAGGAGGTGGCTGTCCTGCTTGCCTTGTTGTATCCCTCTACCGTTTAGAGGTCCCAAGACCCATTGTATATGGTCTCATCCCTGTGGTCCTATGGACATTGCTTAATGTGATTCCTTAAGACAGAGAATTTCAGAACAGAAATCTCTGTTCTCAGTTCCCTGGGGTTTTATTTTGTTTGTGTGTTGTTGGATTTTCTTTTTTTTAACTGTTCTTGTTGATTGAGCTAAAGCTTTATGCTCTGTGTAGCTTTCCTGCCCCCTTCCATTCTTAATTTTCAGCAAAATCAACTTGTTTCCAGAAGTGGTGGGGCAAAAAGAAAAAAAAACCTTAATAAAAGATAATGTTCTCCCACATGCCATGTGAAGGTCTTGAGTGCATTCCCCAGTCTTTCAAAGCTGTTTTTCTTTGATATTACTGATGAAACTGATAGCTGTCAATTCTGGCATTTCCCAGTTTCTAAATGAGTAGTTTCAGTAAGGTAGCTTTCCATAAAGCAGATACACTTAATAATTCGTCGCTATTTTCTATTTCAACTTCTGGACCACTTATTGAAAGGCTGTTAAACAATGTAATACTTCAAATATTTTTTTCATATTGTTTTGTATAATGCTGTTAAATAGTTGTTCTAGTATCCTCTAAAAGACTTGGATAACCTGGTTGCCAACTTCTATTGAGAGTTGATGGGACTTCTGTCACTTAGGTGTGACACTGAATTCTTTGAAGCTGAACAGTGAGGGAGAACTATTGGTGTTGAAGTCCAGTCTGGCATTGACAGTGATTAGATCAGGTGCATTTGTAGCTGTACAGGTAACAGCATTGTTCCAGAATAAATGTGTTAAATATAAGTTTTACCTGTGCAGCTCTTTGGGTTTTGGTCTTAAACATGTCCTCTCTTTCTTAGAAGAAAGATGGCTGATTTCAGCTAAAAGTATTCCGTGTCCAATACACAACTTCTTTGTATTTTTATATTACAGGGGAAGAAGTTCTTGAGCAGCCTGGTTTTTGAAAAAGAAATAAGAATACGTCATAAAGCCAAGCACAAAGATGGTACCGCTATTGCCCAGGCAAAGTATGAAAAAGTAGATATTGGAGAAGAGGTGGTCAAGGCAGGGTTTGCTGAAAAATGCATGTCTCCAGAAAACACTAAAGATGTGGAAGAGAGAGAAGTAGATGTCGTGAAGAATCAGCATCGAAAGATAAAATTTTCATTTGCACTGTGGGTAAACAGATCTGATCACATGCTGCACAGCACCCTGAGACAGTGTGTTGACCCAGCAGCTGCCAGCTCAAGGAATCAGAATTTTACTGGAAACTGTATGTTTGCCCCGAAGTAAGGCAATGGGATGTCACAAGAAAACTTTGTATGAGTGATCTGATTAGCTTAGTTGCTGGGATGTGGGTATATGAGAAGATTGAGGGGGAAGTGAGTATGTAAAATACGAGGTTCAGTTTCTGTCTTTCTATCTAGTCAAGTAATACTGGTACTCAATGGAAGTAAGTATATGTGAGTCTGTGTGCATGCTACAGTAGTGGGAATTAGGACATTAATCTGTAGAAAACTGTTCATTAATGTTGTTGAGGAAGCACAGGCTAGCTAGCCAGTGTTTGATTTCCAGAGACAGACAATTCTTTTGTATCTTAATGCAAGATTTTGAAAAAGAAGGAAGGGGTAGCAGCTAGTAAGCAGAAGAGGACATAGTGGAAAGCTTAGTTGAAAGCGAAGATTGCAGGACATCAGTCCTCTAGGAGATTTTGCAGTGACAGGCAATGCAATGTTTTTCTTCGCATCTATGTAATTTCCATAGGCTTGTCCTTGAGACTTTTTCTAGTTATCCCCTATTTATTTAACTATGTTAAAAACTCCCTGGATGCATATGTGGAATGTAAAAGTACACTTACCTAGCAGGACAAACATATTTTGGTGATTTATTTGTGTAGGAATGTAACAATGTGTGCTCGTAAGAAATAAAGCCAGCAACCATAGTTTGAAGTAAGCTTTAGGGGATAACGGTGTCTTTGCAACTTGTAATTACATTGACAAGACATGCTGGTAAGTTGGCAGTTACAGTTGTTATAAGAAATCTTTTTAAAGAGACTTGCCCTACAGTTGCTAGGATTGCTATGGCAACAGGCTGCTGAGACAAATGTTTGTGGGTGGGAAAGATGGTATTTGGCATGTAGAAAGTTGAGATGGTGTAAGAAGTAGTGTTCTCCAAAAAAACTTGTTTAGAATTTGCTAATGTTCCATAATTTGAGCTTCTCGAACATTTTAATGAATCACCTGAGGGGCATGCCCTTCCACATACTAGCATGTTATCCAAATACATTTTGCAATTAGGCAAGTCTATGCTGTTAATAAAGACTAATATGAAATGAGGTGCTCTTCAAAAAAGTCTAAAGTCCCTCATCCTGAATTATTTTGATACTCTGATCTGCCCTGTTTTCTGAGTTATCGATATACTCTGAATCTGATTTTTAAAGAAGAAATAGCCTTTTGTTGTTGTTCTGGTGCACAGCATTGAGGTACTTTTGTGTACAAAAGCTATCCTGACTGGCCTGAGCGGCCAGCAGATTCTCTATTCCATTTCTGTATGTTCTGGCATCCTTTAACTTTTTGCACGTTGCAGGCATTTTTGGGGTGGATGCCTGCAAAGGAAATTGAGAAGGAAAGAAGTTAGGATGTAATCAAAGCCATACAGGTGAGGATGAAGCTGATGTGGTGTCTAGTGGAGCTTTGGTACTGTACAGTACTGTCACAGTACTCTGAGGCAGATGACTTCACATCACTCTTCATTATAAAAATAACTTTTAGGGTATAGATCCAAAACACTAACCTTAAAGTGCTTTGGCTTATTTGGTAGATAGAGGACTTGAATTACAATGGACCTTGGCTTTTCTGGATCTGCAGTGTGGTATTGTAAGGTGTTTTTTGGCTGGGAAAGACTTTTGAGTTGGTGACTGTGAAAACATAGAAAGGGTTGTCCTCAAATGATGTATGTTTTTCCTTGGTGTTGTGTCTTTGTGAAGACTGGTGTGGGGAGGGATGCAAATTCTGAAGTTGTAAAGCATGACTGTAGGTGCTTTTATCGTCTTTTTGATGTGGTGGTCTGTGGTCATTACTGAAATTACTACAGCATGAAAGAATGCACATAATGTTTTGGGTTTCTTTTTTTGGTTTTGGGTTTGGGGTTTTTTTTGGTGTTTTTTTTTTTTTTTTTTTTTTAAATTAATTTATCTTAATTAATTTTTAAAAGGGAAAAAATGGTAGCTTCTACCGCAGTGTCAGACACCAGTTTGACACAAGTAAGACCAGATCAGAAGCTGTATGAAGACACAGAAGTTCTCAGAAGGGAGAATGTATATTTCTTGCAGAGGCAGAAGGAACTAGAACTGAAGATTCAACAGTGAAGTCTGAGCTTCAGGTATGTGGAAATGCAAAGAGGGTGCTTCCCTCCCTGTTGTGAGTGTTTCTGACAATGCTTTTGTCTTACGGTTTCATTGTACTGCAGTTCAGCAGTGCACTGTTGTTTGGATTAAACTGATTGAGTGGAGATTTGTCTTGCTCTGGTGCAGGGAGATGATGTCAGTGTGTGTTAGCACATGTTTTGCCATCCAAGTTGGATTCTAGCTCCCCTTGGTGTATGTACTGGCTTGCCACCGCACTTGATGAAATTGCTGGTTTGGATGTAGGTGTTCAGTTTGAACATGTAGTTTTGCGCTTTGTGATTAAAAACATGCTTTGTGTATAAGGATGCAATTCTTCCTTTTTTTTTGCTCACTTAGAGGGAAAAACGGCTTTCTGTGTGTTGGGCTGAAAATTCCTAAGTCTCACAGAATCATAGCAGCTGTGTAATTTTAGAAATGGATAAGAATTAGTATTTCCTTAATTGCTGCTTAATAGAAAAGATGCTTATGTTTCTTTCCAGGGGAAGTTCCTAGCACTATCTGAGAGAAACACAGTACTTAGTAGTAGTTACTGATAGGCTTAAAAATGGTGTGAATGGTTTTAAGTGTGATAAACAGCAGTAGTAAGAGAAGATTGTGTGAAAGGATATTTGCATGAATTCAGAAAAATGTTGTGCAAACTCTTATCTCTACAGATAGGAAAGGAAAATCTGCCATTGTGTAAATCCCTGTGAAACCTCCAAACGTGAACTTGCATACAGCTTTCTTGCAGAGTAAAACTACTCATAACTGGCTTTGCTACTCTGTTACCTTTGCCTAGAACACCTCTGTTTCTACATATGCGAACCTGTCATTGCATGGATTCTCCATCCACTGAAGATAGGATGTTTGTGTACTTTTTTTTAAACAGATTTCTACAAGTTTTAATTACTATTTTGAGTTGAATGCAAGTAAACTGCTTTAAAAGAAAAGGTGGTGGATAGTCTTTTAAGTGAGGAAATATTTGCTCCCAGCTAAAAACACTATGGTACACAATGATTTATTTTAGAAAGGTGTTGTGTGGTAGTAGCTTTGAGGGTTACTTCAAAAAAAGACACCCTGCAGCCATGAGGCTTCGGATGCTCATCTGCAAATAAAAAACCTATTTAATTCCTTCTATATTTGTTTTTCTGTTTGCTGGTGTTTTTTGTTTTTTTTTAATGTGTGGCAAGTCTGAAAGACTGAGAACATTTAAAGACTGTTTCATTACCTAAAGTGGAGTTTATAAAGGCATCTCTATGGTATGAGGGCAAGAACTTTCAAGTTTAGGTTGCTCCTTGAGGAATATAGCCTGATGTGGTGTGTTGGCTTTTTTTGGATCAAGAATATTCCTTATCTTGTCTTAAGAATATTCCTTGTAGGAAGGTCAGAGTGGTTGTACATACAGCAAGAGTTCTTATTTTGCTGCACCACTTTGAGGTGTGGTAGTGATGGAACTAAGGAGTTTCATGAGGTACTGGACTTGATTTCCTTGAACTAATGGGTAGGAACTTTTCAGCAAGGGAAGAAAAAATTCTATGTTGTTTGAAGACTTGCTAGCAAATGGGGAGAAATACACTTGAACACATCACTGTTGAAATGAGAGGAAGGAAATGAACCATTAACCTTTAAGTGTAAATGTTTAAAACGTTAAGTTTAAATGAACCTTTAAGGAACTGTTAAAGAAAATAAAATTGGTTTGTATGTCTTTCTAGGCATTTTGTTGGTGTTTTGAAGAGGGCCAGCTCTGTGTGTGTGTGCATATCTGTAGTTTTCAGAAGTCTAAATTGTGGTCTGCATATTAGTAACTCTGGCTAACTTGTGACTGATCTATCTTTACCTCTCTTTGTTGAAACACTGCTGCAAAAACGATAATTCAGAGAGAGAAGGAAGCATCCAGGAAAACTGCTGAAGGTTTTGAGGAAACCCTACGTATGTACTTTGGAAAGAAAATGAGAAGTTTGACTGCTAAGATGAAGGCACTGAAAGAAGTTAAGTATGTATTTTTTTTCTAAAGTAGTACTATGTATCATTGCCCTGCTTATCTCTTGAAGTAATGCATGCTTCTTTGTTTCCCAGAAGTTTTGTTTAGTTAGTTTTCTAAGAAAAATGTAGTGTTGTATGCAGAGGGGAGTATTTTCCAAAAGCAAGGCTGAAATGCAAGCTTTTTGTAAGCTCACGTTAGAATTTGCATTGTCTGCTTCTTAGTCTTTATCAGATGACTTTGGTGCATTTCTGCTCCTTTACCATAGCTGTTGCAGGAAGAGCTTTCAATTCAGTCTTCAAGGAAGGTGCTAATTAGTAAATGCAGCTAGTTGTTAAAAGTAACTGGGTAGTCAGTTCCTTGGTTGTCTGTATTGCTGTGAGAGGTGTATCTCTTTGGGTAACCCAAATTACTCTTCTAGTTTTAAAAGAAGAGGCAAAACTGCAGCGGGAAGAAAACTTGAAATAGAAATGATCATCACTGCCTTTAAGAAGGAATATATATATTGGTATATGTGTTTGTGGAAGATGAGTAAAAAGAAAAAAAAAAACCCAAAACCCCCAAACAACCAAGGGAGGAAACAGGACAAAAGGGAAATTAAGAGCAGGAGGGAATTTTGTACACATACAGCCTTGTCAATACTGAGGTATAATGAATGTATTGAATGTATTCTTGGTCCTTCCTCAAAACAAACAAAAAAATTTAACAGCAGAATGAGACAGACTGCTGCTGCTACTTTTTGAAAGAAACTCGGTTATTAACATGGCAGGTGCTATCTCAATTGGTATGTTCCAGGAGTCCGAATAGCATTGATTTTTAAACTGATTGAGTTCTGGGGGGAAAAAAAATCCTGGTAAAATGTTGTTTCCTCCTTACAACTTAGGTACACAAATAAGAACAGTTGTTTTGGGGAGCAGCGCTCTCAAACCATAAAAGTGGTTACAGAAGGATGTCTCACTGTTCCATGTTCCTTGGAAAAATTGCAGAAGATTTGGACAGAGTATGACTGGGCTCAAGAGAGGATTCAGTTATGCAGAAATGTGTTAGGTTGGAATTACTTTTTTTTCTCAAGAGCTGTAATTTAACAGCTATTGACAGCATGCACGGAAACATCTGCCCTTTGCTAGATAATGTTGGAGGCTTTTCTACCTTTGCCACAACTGATGTATTTGTGGAGTGTTATTTTTTTGTGTTAAACCTAGACTTTTTGACACCCTTGATTTTTGTAAAGGAATAGAAGGAAATCAGAATATGGTAGCTAAAAGGTTTATGTTCTGTAATAGTTAGAAACTGCTCAGCTGTGCAGCTGAACTGTCTCTTCAAAATCTTTTGTTAAAGCAGCATGCCACTACTTCCTGTATGCTTCCCTCATATGGGGAGGTAGGTGTAGGGAGAGCGGTATGCAAAGGCGGTTGTATAGGAAGATGGACTTGTACAGGGGAAAGCTGCCATCTAGTGCAGCTTCTCTGCAACCACATCTGAAAAAGCATGCCTGGATACGCAGGCATGGTTGTCTTGATAAGTATGGTTCTGTACTGCATCTCGCCTGCGCAACAGTGCTACTTTTGGGAATGGGAAGGTTCCCTGGTCTATGGCAGGCATTGTAGTAAGGTAGGGAAGGGATGGTGCATCTGGGAGAATGACAGCAAATGTGTAGTGTTTATTTTCAAGTATCACCTAACACATTTTAAGCATGCTTGCTTAAAATGTATTGCTGTATTACACTGAATTTTAACAGCTCATCAAATGGACTAGAAAAGAATGAGTTATTAAGAGAATGGTGGAATCATAGAATGGTTTGGAGTGGAAGGGACCTTAAAGATCATCTAGTTCCAGCCTCCCTGCCATGGGACAGGGACACTTTCCATTAGACCAGGTTGCTCAAAGTCCCATCCAACCTGGCCTTGAATACTTCCAGGGATGGGGCATCCACAACTTTTCTGGACAACCTGTTCCAGTGCCTCACCACCCTCACAGTAAAGAATTTCTTCCCAATACCTGATCTAAATCTACCCTCTTTCAGTTTAAAGCCGTTACCCCTTGTCCTATCAGCATATGCCCTTGTAAAAAGTCCCTCTCTGGCTCTTTTGTAGGCCCCCTTTAGGTACTGGAAAGCTTCTGTAAGGTCTCCCTGGAGCCTTCTCTGCTCCAGGCTGAACAACCTCAACTCTCTCAGCCTGTCTTCATAGGAGAGGTGCTCCAGTCTCTGATCATCTTTGTGGCCCTCCTCTGGACCCACTCCAACAGGTCCATGTCCTTCTTATGTTGCGGGCCTCAGAACTGGAATGCAGTACTCCAGGTGGGGTCTCACAAGAGTGGAGTAGAGGGGGAGAATCACCTCCCTCAACCTGCTAGTCATGCTTCTTTTGATGTTTGGCTGCGGGTCCACTGCAGACTGTGCTTGGAACCAGCTATCTAACTCCTTCTTGGCCTCCCTGACATTACGCAGCCTTCTCACTGCCTCCTGCAGCTCAGCCACCTGCTCCAGGAGGTCCTCCACCTGGGCACACCTTTTGTAGGCAGGTCTGCTGCCTGTCCTTGCCCCAGGAGAAAGGTCTGGGCCCTTCCTGCAGCCTGAGGTCTGCACTGCAGCCTTTCTCTTCAGCAGCTCCATCTGGGTGGGGGCATTGGCTGCTGCCAGGGTAGGTGGTGCAGACCCATCAGCTGAATCCAAGTAAGTCATCGTTTTGTTGGTTGTGCAGGAAAAACTATTAAAGCATCTCTAGCATGGCATACATTTGATTGCTGTAGGTGAAAACAAAACAAAGTCAAATGTTTAAACTTGACAGCATTAAGGTAAGCGTTAATAAGCAGATGACATTTTAGTGTTGTGTCTTGTGTAGGGGAGTAATGTGTAGAACAGCTAGGTTGCAGGGTACTCAGGAAGCGGGGCTGCCTAGGGACTCCTTTGTAAAAGCTTTCCTTGGGTGAATTCCTGATCCCATGTGAAATAGTAGCAGTTGCAGTTTTCTGGAGATTACATGGGATGGTTGAGCTCAAGTGGGTCCGTAAGACTTGTTGAACAACAGCAGACAAGTAAAGCAAAGATGTCTTTGTACTTGTTTTTACCCCATCCTCCAGTTTTGCTTTGCCTGAGTTGGGCTGGGGGTAGAGGGAAAGAAAAATCTTAACATGGACAGGATTTAGGACAGGTGCAGATACAGTGGTGTGACTGGGGAGTCTTGGAATTGTTTATTAAATAGAGGAGATGGTTTCTTTGGTGTCATTCAGGTGGCAGTGTGTGTGAGGTGTTTTTTGAGGTTTTTTATTTTGAATTGCAAACCTGAGCTAGCAGCATTTTTCCATGAGAAACATCATGAAAAGAGGTTTCATTCTTGAAGCATGCCTGAGGTTTTTCTGATGGACTAATTGGTTGGAATATGTTAGACAGTCTGGACATTGTCCTCAGTTTTAGTTGTGAATGGCTAACAAGTCATGTCTGCATGATGCACTGTAGTGTGTTACACTGCCAAAATATTTGAAATACTGCTGAAATGAGCTTACAGCACTATGCAGCTTCTGGTAGCTCCACATGTGTTTGTGTAGCCCTCTGTTTTGTGTTGACAAGGTGCTGGTTTCACACCTGGCTTGAAAAGCAGTTTTGTTCAGAAACCAACAATACCCCTCTGCTCCTCCCATGCCCATTCTGACATTGTTCCTGGTTGCCTAAGCTAAGGTGTAAACGAATGGTAACATGAAATCTTATGACTTTTCAAGAGCATGCTGGTGTAAAAAAAAAAATTAGTGCTATCTGAAGAGGGGAAGTTGTCATGGTAGTGTCACAAATATTTTAAATGGGGAAAAATAAAGACAACAGGAGTTCTTCTAGATGTCAGGTATCCCACACAGTGCCTGAGTGCTACAAAGGGTATGCAAGTGGGAATGTGTGTGGAAGTGTAGAGTTCCCTGAAGAATGAATTTAGTTTTCAAGATGAATTGGTAGCAGCTGGAAGCAGGACATCTCAAGGCTTTTGTGGAATTTGTCTTAAGTATTTTGAAGACTTAGGTAGGTGAAGGCTACAGAACAAGAGTTTTGGGGGCATCATGTAGAGCTACGGTGCCACAAAGGCTGTCCTGTTTTAATGTGCAGTGTAGTGACTTAACTTTTTTTTATTTCCTGAGAAGCATTTTGATTTTGAAGATGTATTTTGTGTGCTGTAACATGCCACGAATCTTGGCTACAGTATTTTCAAATACCAGAAATGTTCGAAGATGCACACAGTAAAAGGGCATGCTTAGTATTCTGCTTGTCAAACCTACTTAAATTATACTGACTGTAGATAGGCTAACAAATGCATTGATGTTGCTGACTTTGTTTCCTGCTCAGTTGTAGTGAGATACATGTAAATCCAATGTACAGGAAGCCCAGTGAACCCAAACAGATGGATGAAATAGCTGGCTATCAAACTGTAGCAGACTGTTTAACTCTGTTTGCTTAATTTGTCAACCCAGCTGTCAAAATTGGTTTTACTGAGTTAAATCTTGCTATTCAATTGCCTAAGCAATGTGCTCTTCCTTTAACCTCCCAGGTGTGCTGATGCCCTCTCGCACTGTCACAAGCCTTGTTTGTAAGCTCTTGGGAGTTTGTTTTGCTTTCAGGGAGACCTAATGCATCTTAAATACCACAGGCGTGAGTAAACTGCGTAAAGTTTGAGTGCAAAGTAAATGGCATTATTTGAGTTTTCATTGTCTATGCTTTCTTAGTTGGTTTGTGCTGGTTTAACTGGGTCTTTCTTAGATACTGCTCTAAAATGAAGATGGGCAACTGGGGCGTTTGCTCTTAATAAGGCATTTATGTAATCACAGAGTGGTCAGAGTTTGAAGGGACCTTTGGAGATCATCTAGTCCAAGCTTCTGCTAACGCAGGTTCACCCAGAGCAGGTTGCACAGAATTGCACCCAGGCGGGTTTTGAATTATCTCCGGAGAAGGAGACTCCACAGCCTCTCTGGGCAGCCTGTGCCAGTGCTCTGTCACCCTCAAAGTAAAGAGGTTTTTATTCATATTCAGATGGAACTTCTCATGTTGCAGTTTATGCCCATTGCCCCTTGTGCTGTTGCTGGGGACTGCTGAAAAGAGCCTGGCCCCATCCTTTTGACACTCACCCTTAAGATAACTGATTACATTGATAAGATCCTCCCTCAGCCTTCTCCTCTCCAGGCTACACAGGCGCAGCTCTCCCAGCCTTTCCTCACAAGGGAGATGCTCCGGTCCCCTCACCATCTCCATAGCCTCTGCTGGGCCCTCCCCAGCAGTTCCCTGTCTCTCTTGCCCTGGGGAGCC
>JAVJGI010000050.1:111172700-111184812 GCA_035590275.1 Ibycter americanus | reverse complement strand
TGCCTGAGCTGGCCTATCGGGCTGTTATGGGAGACAGTGTCAAAAGCCTCGCTGAGGCCAAGGTAGACAACATCCACTGCTGTCCCCTCATCTACCTAGCCAGTCATTCCACCACAGAAGGCTATCAGATTGGTCCTTTCCTCTTGGTAAATCCATGTTGACTGTTCCTGGTAACCTTCTTTTTCTCCACATGCTTGGAGTTGACTTCCGGGATGATGTTCCATCACCTTTCCAGGGATGGAGGTGAGGCTGACGGGCCTTTAGTTTTCTGGGTCCTTCTTCTTGCCCTTTTTGGAAGACTTGAGTGACACTGGCTTTCCTGCAGTCCTCAGGCACCCCTCCTGCTCTCCATGACTATTCAATGATGGAGAGTGGCTTAGCAATAACATTTGCCAGCTTCCACAGTGCTTGGGGGTGCATCCCATCAGGGCTCATGGATTTGTGGGTGTCAGGTTTGCCTAAACAATCTCCAACCCGATCCTCCTTGACCGAGGGAAAGTATTCCTGTCTCCAGACTTTCTCTCTTGCCTCCAGCATCTGGGATTCCTGAGGACCAGCCTTGGCAGCAAAGACTGAAGCAAAGATGGCATTCAGTAACTCCGCCTTCTCTGTATCATGACGTGATGTATGTCTTCGAAACATAAGATAAACAGTGAACTGAGGTAGTACTGGTGCATGGTGTGTGTGAACATAACAAAGGTGGTTCTTCTGGAGTGGGAATACTTAAAAATATATTCAAAACTAGTCCTAGAATTTGATGTAAGTTCTGTGTCCAAATAGGAAGGTAGTTGTACCAATCACTTACCAGCTTTCCTATGAAATGTTACTGAGAGGATAGCAGTTTTACAGATGAAAAAACAGGGATAATTAGAAGTTCCCTGCTTGCAGTGTAGGCAGATACTCATAGTAATAGGGTGTGATAGAAATACTGACTTTTCAGACACTGTAGATAGTGTTTTATGGATGTGTCGCTTAATTTATGATTTCGATTTAGAAACTTACTGGAGACTGTAGTGTACATATTTAGAATTTTTTTGTGGGAAGGATGAAAAAAATAATCACACCAATGTTTAAGAAAGGGGAACTGTTCAGTTGCTCATATAAAAAAAAAAAAAAAGTGGAGGAGGGTGGGATAAACAGAGCCATTTAATGAGGATGCTGATGCCAGAGGTAGCTTTAGCTATTCTGTATACTGAAAAGTAGTAACTTGCACTAAAGGGAGCAAAAAACTCAGGCCAAAAGTAGAAAAAGGCTCTAAAAAGGGATTAGAACTTATCTGTGGAGGGGGGTTAATTTTTTCCCCTTTTACTTATGAAGTCATTAAGTCACACTAAAGGAAGAATGCATTGATGAGGTGATTGCACTGTATATAGTTCTCTTTTATGGACTTTCCTAAGCATTGCTATTGTTGTCAGAAACAAGATGGTAAGATGGTTTGGCATTTGGTCTGACAGTGTCTGGTGCTTGGTTGTGCAAGGTTGTTTGTGGAGCTGTTTGTTTGTTTATTTATTTATTTATTTTGAAAGGTATAAGATGGACCAGACACAAACTAAACTGAATTTTGTAGTTTGAGAAGCCTTTAGCCTGTTGTAAAGAAATTTAATTCTGATGTTTGCTGTTGTTATGAGCTTACATCTTCATAAAGCAGACCGTTGATATACTGCCTGTGTACTTAATGCTCTGTGAAGTTACTTAACAGGCATTGTGTGAGCCATGAACTGTCACATGTATCTAATTAAATGGCAGACATTGGGAGGAGACTTGTCCTGTGGCTCCCGAGCTGTATGTTCAGTCGTGTAGACTGTTCAATTTACTTTAGTGCTGGAACTGGTATTAATGGAGTTTGGTTGCCTGGTTGAATCTTCTACTACGTTAAGTCTCTATGACTTCAGTTTTTGAAGTAATATTCTGCAGAAATCTTGTCTTGGAAAGTGTTCTTTATGACAGGGGGTCCTTACTCCTTTTTATGCAGTGCATTGCAGTATTCTGTTAGAAACAAGCTCCTGTCTTGTGGGAAAAACAGCCCAAAGTCTGTAAAAATTGTGTGTGCTTTTGGTCACCAGAGGTGCCTAATAACTGCAGAAGTGCCTATTAAATCTTTTTTGTTGTTGTTGTTGTTTCCTGTTTTTAAGTGCTGGAGTAGTATGTTGTGTTCACTTTCTGTAGTAGAACTTATTCCACTGATTTTTATTATCCAGGCCACTAATGTCTGGCTGAATTACAACATCTGTTCAACTGCTAATCTAAGTTTTAAAGCAGTGTATGTTGCAACTTGAAGTTATATTTTTAGTTGCGTTTTGTTCATCTTTCAATTTCCAGCCATTGGATCTTATTCTGCCCTTGTCTGTTTCAAGTCTGTCCTTCCCTGGATGCTTAAACTCCTGATTAAGTCAACTTCTAAGATTTCACTGGATAAACTAGATTTAAAAACACTCTTGAACCTGTGTTTGTGTATACATATTTACATTACAGATATATTTGTATTATATATTGCTTATTAGTAGGAAGTGTTCATTTGTTCTTTGGCTCCATGTGAAACTGATATTAGTGCCCTGGTTAACTCTTCCGTTGTTTTCCATTTCTTTACTAATTGCCTTCCACACCAGACTTCCCAAGATTTTTTTTGGGGGGGGAGTGGGGAAGGGAGCATGTGTCAGGACAATGTGTTATAGCCATTTCAGTCATTTTACTTACTTTTTTATTTTTGGAGATGGATGTAGAAGGAAATAGCAAATCCTTACAATAGGTCTGTAAAGCTGTAGTTTGATCTTCCATATTCATGTATATTTTCATATTTCTGTGGGCATGTTGTGTTAAATCACTGTGGAAAGAACACTGCAAACATGCTTCTGAGTATAGTTTTTTATCTTCCTTCATCTATTTCAAAAGGTTTGGTTTTGCTGAGTCTGTTAGGTATCTTGTCTGATATGAATGTGGGGTTCCTCTCCCAACAGCAGAACTAATCCTGCCAGTCATCCAAGGGAAACTTTGGTTTTGTTTCTAGAAAATTATCTTTAGTTTAGTGATCTTACTGCAGATAATCAGTAGGGAGTTTACAGGTCATCTGTCTTTCCTGTTAGAAGGCAAGATAAAAATTAATAAAAGGGTTTTTTTGATTCTACAGCATTCTTCTCCAGAAAGAAATCTTTTGCAGTCTGACTTTATGGATGTAATTTTACATGTATGGAAGTATGGATAATCCAAATTCTAATTGCTGGAATACAATCAAAAACTGTAGGACAACTATGATATTTTATGTTTACAGTGGCAGTTAGGGCTCCCACTGTTATCAACAGTCATGCAGAAACTGTTTCTTTAGTTGTCTGATAAGGTAATCATATTCTTACACTGTAAAGGATGCTGTATTTGTGCAAGGTCATCATGTCATAGGTTAAATGTAGAGGTTAAAAACAAAATTTGCTTTTTCACTCATTCCTAGTCAGGCATGTATTGTGCTATTTGTACTTTGAAAGGATTAATGCTTTTTTGTATCACTTCCCACATTGTGTATGTGGCGTTTGGTGTGAGTTGCTGACTTGCTTTTCCTTATGCGTAGGATGAAAGAGATGGATTGATTACCAAGAGAGATGAGGTGCAGCAGAACTTGTATATAGCAGTGGAAGAATTAATTTTGGAAGTGGATCAGCTGCCCCTCTCTGAGCACTCAAGAATGTTACAGGTTAGGATGTTGCTTTTATCAGTATTGATTCTGAAACACTGAGAACTTGTGGAGGGTGTTTCTTAAATGTTTAATGTTTTATAATTGGAGACCTCGACAGCAGCAGATGAAACTCCAGATAACACTTCCGAGTGAAGCTGTACACCTGACACCTGTAGTTTTCAGTGTTACTTGTGATCCTGGTCTCCTAGATGTTTTGTTTCTAGAAGCAAATTATGACCTAGATCCTCGATTTGAGCAACAGTTTTGGTTTGTGTTTTTTTTTTTTTTTTTAATGGTATTGTGTTTGGTGGCTAACAAGACTGCACAAAGCACAGAATATTTAGAAGACAGGTGTTAATGAGAGAACCTACAATTAAAAAGTCAATGCAGTTATCCTGTAAATTGTGGTGGTGGGTTTTGTGGTTGGCTTATGTGCTTTCCTAGCTATTTCTGTTCTGGTGGCTGTGTAGTTTGGTCTAGTGTAGCAAAATGTAAAATGTTTAAAGCTTTTTTTTTTTTTTTTTTAAGGTGAGAGTTAAACGCTACAGAAGCACATGTTTAGACCAAGGGTGTCCCTCTCAGCCAGTCCAATAACAGAAAGTGGGAAAATAGACAGGGAAATAGGCTCTGTAGAGGCAGTAAGAACTTCTGAAGAGGACTTTATCACTAGAAGTATTACCAAACTGGTATTACTGGCCTTTGCTATTAGAAATAATTTCTTTTCTTCTTTTTAACTTCAGAAATATTATTTGCTTTTATTTTGACTGTGTGAGTGTGTTTGGAGAGGGGAAAAAGTTTGGCAGTAGTATGTCAGCTTGTCTGTACAAATTCGAGAGATGTATTTGTCCACACAAGTATGAGACTGTGTTCTTATAAAAAAGCATGAAGATTACAGACAGCACATATGTTTGTGTAAGGTTGCAGCAGCATTAATACATTGGAAACATTCAAATTTTCATGGAATTACATAATTTCTAATGGAATTATTTTCAATGCCATAAAAAAAAGTGTTTTGGTACACTTAATTTTTGGTTCTAGTCTGACTGGAAATTGGTGTCTGATTAGAAAAGATATTGGATGGGTAGCATTTAATGGCTTTCTGTCACTGGAGGCCCTGTGTGGATCCTGCTCCTTCAGACAGCGGAAAGTTGTGGTGTGGTGGTGTGTGGTGGTTTGTTTTTTGGTGGGATTTTTTTTTTTTTGTGTGTGTGTGTTTAGAGGTTATGCTGTGCTAATCCACTAGGTGGTAGCCATTAAGCATCTTCTAGAAAATTATGCTGGAGTGAAGTTTTAACAGTGTTTTGAAAATATTTGAAGGGGTACTGAAATGCTGCTAGGTGTGCTGAGTGAATTTTGGGCTTCAGCTTAACTGTCCTCTCTTATATTAAGAGCTAGAAGGTGAAAATAGTTTTCCCAAGTAGGGAAACAGAAATAAGTTTTTACTAAATATCAGTGAGAACCTTGGTTGCAATTTTATAGAGCTGAAGAGGTCATGCTGTGCTGTCCTAGACACACGAGTATTTTTCCAGTGTTTCTCAGAAGAACAGGAGCTTGGAAGGTAATGCCCCTCTTGTTGAGGCTGTGTATTGCAAACCTCTCTTCTGCATCACAGATCTCTTCTGACTTATGTTTTATAACTTCTGGTGAGAATTGTTGTTGTCCTGAACTACAGACAAATTCAGACAGCTTCAGTCACAGCTGGGTCCAAGTGGCTAGAACCTAAATAAACAGTCGATGAGCTCCATGCTTTCCAAGTGGTAATACTGCATTGGTTCAGAGGAAAGCAGAGTGTGGGCCTATGCATAAGTTACTCTAAAGCAAGCTAGGGTTTGAGCAGAACAGTTGTCAGCTGCTGTGTGTTAGCTGTCTGTAAGAATGTTTCCTTTGCCCCATGGATAGTGTGTAGTAGCTTGTTCTGGTGCCTTTGAGTTACCACACTTAGAGATAGCAACTGGGACTAAGCACATATAGGCTACCTGAGCCACCTTCATCTGGTAACTTGTTATCCTTTTGGAGACGGCTTCGGTATCCCTGTGCTGGTGAAGTTGCTAATGTTTTGGGGAAGTGCGCTCATAGTATGAAAATCAAATGGGAAGAAATACGGCATAATTTACAGGATTCGTTCCTTGAGGACAGCGTGATGGAATGCATGCAGATACTCTTCTGGTGTGACTAGTGCTATTATTTTTGTAAACAGGATGTGATATTGGATATGAAACTGTTAGTGTGCACTTTTCTTGGCTCTATTACTCACTTTTGGCTGCTGTTAAATGGACTGATTTTTTTTCTCCCTCCTTCAGACTGTTCCATTTGAACCTGGCTTCTACCTTGCTGTGTCACTTTCTATCCATGTGTATTCTGGTGTATGAAATTCCAGTTGTTCGAAAAAGAATGTGAGAAAAATCTGTTGTGCACTTGAATGATTTGAACAGCCTCCATAAATTTAGCACAGACCTCCTTCATGAATTTGCTTATAGACAAACATATTTGTACAAAGCTCATGTCACTTGGCTCAGTTGGAAATTGCAGTTTTAAATAATCTATTGTACTGAATGTATGCTGTTCACTGTAGTAGCTATTGTTATGAAAGTGGTTTTATAGTTTTTATAAAATACTGTTTGGTGGTGTAGTGGTTTTTTGTGTGTGTGTGGTTTTTTTCTTTATTTGTTTAGGGTTTTTTTTTGGTGTGTTGCTGTATCTAGTTAGTTATAATACAAGGAAATTCTTATGCTTTTGGCCCCAGTCTGAACTTTTGCTGTGTTGTGCCTGTAGAGCTGGGGCCTGGTTGTGGCATCATCATATGTAGTTCTACAAAATTGGTCAAGCTCACTTCCACACCTCTGCAGTACCTGCAGTCCTCAGCAAGGGGAGGCCGTTGCTGCCATGTTTTGTCCTGTGGTGGTAGCATCAGTCTGTTTTACTTTAAGTTATATTTGTTTGCTCATATGACCTCTGCATTTCAATTGTCTAAAAGGCTCCTGACAAGTGACTTACAGTTCTTTCAAACTGCTTTTTCCATGGTATTGGCTGTTGAGTCTGAATGGATGAAAATCCCTGGCTCAAGAGGAGGACAGAGAGGTGTTTTGGTGTTTTTCTTCATCTACATGACCTAGGTGTTGTTTGGAAAAGTCTGTGATACTTCACTCAAATGTTCTGGGATCTGAGAAAAGGAAAAAAGTGAAACACTGTATGTAAGCAAACTGTCAGCAGCCTTTCTCAGGGTTTCTTTAGTCATCTTGTTGGGAATGATGTGGGTAAGTAAAATGATGGATTTTGAAAGCGGAAGGATGCTATTTATTACAAAAACACAGGTTTGTCCAGTCAAATCCTACTGTTCAGGGAAAATTTTCTCTTTTAGAACTATAGCACATTGCAGGCAAACACCAATGTAGCTCTCAAGTATTTTTCATCATGGGACTTTCCACCCAGGTGCAAGGAAGGCTGTTTTCCGTCAGGATGTTGTCTCCACTGGTAATTGACTGATACTGTTCCTCCCTGACCCTACGTGTTCTCAGGTCATTTAACAGACTGACCTTTGTTTGAAAGAGATTTCTGTTTGCCCTGAGCTTTAGCCTCAATGCCTTTCCCTTATGTGTAACATTTCAGTTTCTTCTCCAATACAAGTCAAAAGGAGGTGGACCCTGTGTGCTTCATATACTTGGCTTTTAGGTGGAAATAGAAGTCTCCAGACAGTAAAACTAATTTCAGAGGGCCTTCAGGTATCAGTCATGTAAGTAATTGCTGTTCCGTCTAGGAGTCAGTGTGATGACAGAGGTACATCAGAAGAGATTTGACTAGTGACTTTTGAAGGGAGGGATCAGTCCAGAAGCATTCCTTGGGTGTCTGGCTGCTCACCTTGTTTCTTAGAAGTTCACTTTGTTTTCTGAATTTGAGCAGTTCTATGAGGAGCATTATAAATTGAACCCGATTTTGCTCTTTTTCCTGATGAGTATGACTTTAAAGTCCAATACATAGGGAAAAAGAAACTAGAATACAAATGATTTCTTGTGACCTGTTCAGCTTTTTGTTGTGTCTTTTCCTTCCATGTTTTGATGGGAAAAATCAGACTCTCTGATCTCTCTGAGATACTTTTCTGTATTGCATTTTCTGGTAGGCATATTGCCACTAGATCTGAGAGGAAAGTGGAATATAAAATATACTTCACTGGATATAGAAAGAGGCTTTTGTAGTAGAAATGATCTTATGCCAGTGGGTAGTGCTAGCTCTGTGTTAAATGTCTTGATTTTTATAGATAGTATATGGTCACAAAATTCTTCTGATTTGCAAACCTGTGTTTGTTTGATTCACTTTGTGTAGGAACTGTCTGCTTCTCCAGAGATGGTGCATGGTCAAGGTTCTGAAGCAGATGAGTCTGAGGAGGCATTTCAGCAGTTCTTTAAGTGGGAGAGTATTAGAATGAAGAAATTAATTTGTGTCAGAAATGATATGGACACAGCTCTGCAAATTCTTGCTGACTGGTTTAGTGGCATCTTAAAGGTAAGGCAAACAGTCAATCTTTCCTGTTGGTGAAAAAAGTGAAGTATGACATTGTGTAACTGAGCTTCTGAGGAGTAGTCGTTAGTAGGGGTGACTGCCTATGGCAGGGAGGTTGTGCACATCAACAGTGGCTCTAACTGACAGTGCCTCACTACAGAGGGAAGAGTAATGCATTGAGGAATAGTGTTAAATTTACCTTTATTCTTAGTGTAGCTTTGCAGTGAGCCAGAGTTTATGCTTTCATATGAAAGGACATCTTTTGTGTAAAGACTAGTACTTTTATGCAAGTATAACGTTTGTATGGGTGTGCTCTGTCTGTTCATTGTGTGACTGAAATGTTTTAATTAGTCCTTTCAAGTGGCCTTTGGGTAGAAAGACTTCAGATTTTGAAAGGTTCTAGTTCCTAAATGCTGCTGAAAGAAGTAATGAAAGATCACTGCAAAGGAGCAGCCAATCTGGCTTGGTGTGATCTAGGTACAGGTTGCAGACAAGTATGTAACGGGATTTTTTTCCTCATTGAAAAATGAGTGTGGAGAATTTATGCAAATAAATTGTCCGTTTCTATTTGCATGTCCTGCACTATTTCTGGAATACCATTCTGACGCTCTGTCTCTCTCAGTCCGAGTTGTAGGTTTGGAGCCTTGAAGTTGAAAAAAAGAGATGGATGATGGAAGTGGGTTACCATCAAGTTCTGCTTGTAAAGAAAGCACAAAGTAGGGAGGTAGCTTTGTAGCTTTCCTGTTTCCATGCTTAATATCCATGTTCTTGCTCAGGTTAGGACTCCTAATCTTCCTGGAAAGACTGTAACCTGCTTGCTCTCCATTCCTGCAGGCCCAATTTCCTTGATCTCCTTCTTGTTGCACTTGTGTGTAAATTTTCTTAGTTCGTGTCAGCATAATCTTCCTGCCTGTGCGAATTGTACATAATCCACAAGGGTTGTGCCCTTCCATAGCGAATAGGTTTTCTGCCCTTGCATTTCATTGTACCCAGAGCACTGTGGCCAGACAGGGTTAAGAATAAGTGTTCTTTGACCTGACAATAAATGATGTTCAGCAGCAGTGTAGACTTGGTGCATGTCATGTGCAGTATAATGTTAATGAATATAATTACTTGCAGTTATTTATAATCATGTCATTTATTAGAGGGGGTAAACAAACCTGCAGGTGGATTTCTGTGATTGCTGGGTGCAGTTCAGAGTGCTAGTCTGCATGTATGAAAGTGACTAAAGTTGTTAGTGTAGTGGTGAATTTTGGTTTACCTGTTTCAAATTGGAACTTTTCTGCAAACAGTTCAGAGACACAGGAAATGTACAGACTTTTGGCATGGGTTGGTAAAATACTGGTAGGTAGACCAAGGAAGAAATTTTCAGTTACCTGTCTTAATGATTTCAGCTTTTGATATGCAATTATTCTGTTGCAATTTAACTTCTACCTCCTTTTTCTAAAAAAAAAAAAAAAAAAGTGTGAGCAATTGTGTAGAGAAAATGCTTCTTTGAACCGTTTCCCTTCCCATTATTTCAAATAGATACTCCTCTTCCTTTCTTTCTGAATCCAAATTAGTCTTGGGTAGGATTGTTCAGAATCTACAAGAGGAAATGGGTCAATAACATACAAGAAAATTTTCAGAGACTGGATGGCTTCTCTTCAGTGTGCAACTCCAGGCTTTGGGAAGCAACATGTTGTGGACTTGCACTATTAAACTTCTTAGTTCCTTTAAGGTTAAGGCAATTAAATATTTAGATCCCAGGATGTGCCTTTATGTAGTACTATATAGGAGTGGAAAGCCCAGTCGATAGTGAAATTTCTGTATTGAGGATCTTGTGTATGACTGTGTGGGCAGCACACATGTTGATTTTTGACATGAAACTCATGGGATTTGGATTCTTCCAGTGTTGCATTTTTGGTAAAAATCAAAACGAGATTAAGAAAATAAAACCCAACTAAAGCAAGAATCAACTTTCTTCTTGCCTGGTGAATCTTAACAGTTCTGGAAATCATTGTATCACTCAAATGTAAGGCAGTTAAAGGTGAGATCTGACACAAATCCTGATTAGATTTCCAGTAGTGCTAAGTCTTTGTATTTCTCGCTTGGTTTTGCTGTCTGCTTGCTAATTACTTACTTTCAATTGCAAGGCTGATTTCCCCCTCCCCCCCGCCCATCCCTTGCCAAGTGTTTTGACCTGATGTCAGAAGCATCTTCAGATTTAGAGGAAGTGGTAGGCAATGTGGATGGAATTCTCGAAAAGGTTGTGTTGGCTGTTTGTGAAGAACTGGATGCCAACTTAAATGTAAGTTCTAGTCATGCTTTCTGTGTCATGACTTCTATATATTTTTTACATCTTTTATTTCAGTTTAAAGCTTTTCTTAATGTATCGGATGAGTTCATGCACTATAAGGACTACAAGGCAGTGTCTTTTTTGTGGAAGTGTGATAGGATAGAAAGTCACTCGGGTTGCTCCCCAGAGAAAAGAGAACGTGTTTTCTAGGCAACAGGCAGAGGGCAGCTCTGCATTACAGGAACTTAGCTGTATGTATGACTGGCTTAAGTAAGAAATACTGGGAAAACTGGTTCTTTCCTGTTTATGTGCAGAGAAGCTTTCTTAGAGCTGTATTGAGTTTTGGTGCTTGTGTTGAAAATACAGGTGATAGAAAGTAAGTTTCTGTTTAAAATAATGGGATTGCTTCTCTGGATGAAGTTATATGGATAAATTTAATTTTTCCAGTCTTAAGAGATGAATAGTTTTTCATCACTTTCATTTTGCCTGGGACAGGTGTTCTTGCCTTACTCGTAATTTTTTTCTATGCTGATGTTAGCCTTTTACCCTGTTCTTTACCTTTTCTGATAAGCATTTTCTCCATTCTCTTTTGCTAACTCTGAGGTAAGTGAATTGGTGGCATGGCAGGGACTCTAATTGCAGACAGAGAACGGTCATGTCAGCAAAAGTTGAACCTGTCCATTGATGTAGCATCATACTGACAACAAACCAGTATTTTAGTCTGCTTGTAACTGCTCTCTGTGATAAAACCACTGATTCTTATTTGGAAGAATGGTTGCATGCTTTAATGGTTCATATCTATTTAACTGTGCTATCCTTAAAAAACCTCTTTCATAGCTTGTGGAATATGAAATTGGACGTCTGCATAGAAGTGCCAATCAGTTTTACTCTATTGAAACTATTAGATGAACTCTTAGACTTGCTAACTTCCCTTTTAGACTATCTTTAAGAAGAGAAAGAAAAATCTGATGATTTTTTTCCCTATTAACGAGGGAATTTCTCAGTAAAGGTTTTACATCTTAAACGTTGGTGTGTATAAATGAAGAATGACTCTCAATCTTTAATCTCCCTCTGTGTAATTCAGTCCAGGAGCATGATGAAGCAGAGAAGGGAATAATTAGGAGTGCTTACAATAAAGTTATACATAAAGTTTGTCAGGAGCAAAGTATGATCAATGTCATACAGAACAGATACTTGGCCAGTGTTGAGGTGAGTTTATGCCTTCCTTATTTATTTCTGTTACACTGATATATACTAGTAACCCTGTCTGGCATAACTTGTTTTTGAAAAATGTCCTTTTATCTTTTTATCGTGAAATTCTGAGAGTATATTGGTGATGAGAGATTGGTTGGGTTAAAGCTTGAGAATTGCAGTTGTATGTTACCTCAGCCAATGCTTCATTTCAGTTACTTATGAAGATACTTTTTCAAAAAGTAAAGCGGTGCAAGCTGGAATCTCCAGATTCATTACAAATCAGTCGTATGTAACTTAAGGGCATTGAACTTTACGTTAGAATGTTCGTTTTCCAGAAGGTTGTTAATGTAATTAAAATGAAATACAATAAAAACCCTGTTCTGTGGGGAAAGACCCTGAAAAGCTGAATTCGAATAGGCTTCAGGCAGTTTTTCTAATGCATTGGGCTAAAGCATATTAAAATTGAATGCTTGAACACTTTCTGA
>JAVJGI010000050.1:111115725-111172600 GCA_035590275.1 Ibycter americanus | reverse complement strand
ACTTTCTGATTTTTTTTCTTTCTTCATTTTTCTTTTCATCCTAGTTAAAAAAACAGGCTGAGGAATGGTTGAATAGAAACCTGATATTAACAACTTATTATCACTTAAGAAAACTGAAAACTTAAAGGCTCAGTTAAGGTGGAAGCTGGTTGAAAAGAACAACTTTGAGGAAGTATGAAAATGTTACACTGTTGTTGTTTTTGTCTGTTTTTCAAATTGTTTTAGAAACATTAATTTTGTCTATTCCAAGTAAGTGGTAACTATGTAGAACACTTTGTGTGTTCTGACCTCAATTAACTGTGGAAGTGTTACAGGTCCCTGAGACCAAGCTTGAATGGCTTAAAACCAAACCGAACCAACAAAAAAAAAAGTCAGCCACTTTTCTGTTTCAGTCCCCAGTCATGGCACTGTGCTTTTAACTAAATCCCTCTGGTGATGGTCGCTGTTCACAGCACGAGCAATTATGTCCAGCTCTTTACTGTGCTGGTTGTGTAGTTACTTTTTTTACTTTGTTGATAGTGCATGTACCTCCTCTTCGGTGATAGAAGTCAGTGGCTGTTCTAGTTTTCAGGGTTCCCCACTACCCCTCAGAAGTCCAAAGAACGTAAATATTATCCCAACTTCAGTGTTGTTTGTTTGATTGCATGTTAATTATTCTGATGATGCTTTGGAAAAAATGAACCTGCATGTGTGTGTCTCTAAGCGTTGTAAAGGGGCAGTAAGCTTCCAAGAGGATTTAAAATGAGACACACTAATGAAACCCACTGGGAAAAGGATTCTTGAATAATGAGGTGATGTGAGGAAAATGCCTGCTTATGGGTGGAAAAAAGTGAATGAATTATGGAACCTGGCATTGCTGGTGGATGAATGATGTTGCTATTATGATTATTTGTGATCAGCTAATTAAAGAAAAATGCTCTTTGATTTAGGAAACAAGTAGGCAAGAGGCTAGAACATTTGGTCTGTCACATAAATAAAGGGAACGCCTTTCTCAGTGATTAGGTTTAAGAGGTTCTCTTGGGTTTCCAGGAAGAAGCCTGAGTAAAATATGCTTTTGAGAATATGTTCAACTCCAGAACTCTGATACGGAAGATGTTTTTTAATCCTGATATAGGAGATTACTGTTTTTTGGTATAATAGCAGAATGAGAAATATACACTAACTTTGTTGTTCCTAATGTAGTCTGATGATTACAATGAGTTTGAAATGACAAGAATGAAAAATGAAATTGATGATCTGTGAAATAGGGTTCTTGAGGAAATATCCAAGGAAAAAGAAGAATATGTAAGTATTAAACTACTTAGGCAACTAAAACAAACCTGTATGAGGCACACGTGCATTTCAGTTGCTTTAACTTGTGCTCTGCGTAAAATAAAAAATATGATTTTTATGGTGTTGAATATTAAGATGGCCCTTTTTTGGTGAAACCTATGGGAGAAGGCATGGAGGCTGATCAGTTTTATCTCTATTTTAACATAGTTTCTTCAGGCCTTCTCTTCCTTCCCCCCTCCATAAGGGGGTGTAGCTCAGCTGCTGAAGAAACACTGTATTTCTTGCAAGAAGGGGAACTGTTTCCTTATGACTAGGTTAAAACAGGCTTTTCCATTGCCTGGTGAGCGAGTTGAAGGGCACCAGAATTTGTGGTAGTGATAGACCTACCTCTGCAGACGTAACATTTGTGTGTAATAGTTAACCTGCAACATTACAGCTATGTGAGATCTGGAGATGCATGAAATGCTGGCGTGGTCTGTGTTAGTATTTGATTTCTATGTTCCTCCACTTACCTGTAGTGAAGTTGTTTTCTTTTGTTTAGGCCTACTAAAGCCTCTTGTAGAAAAGATTAAATGTTTTCTGTGATAGGGCATGAACTGCTTGGGGCCTTAACACTAGCCACCCTCAGATATTTAAAAAATCTGTCCACATTGAACTGATGTATTCATGTGTATGGTTGTGTGCGTTGGTGGTTTTTTCCTTTTTTAAAAAAGGCAAATGGCATTGTTACTTTGAATTATGTTGTTAAAGGAGGTGCAGTCATGGTCAATGTACGTTTGAATGTCCTGGGTATACATTGCAAATGTCAGTGTGTATTTATATATGTTAAAACTAGTAATCTGAAGCTGTGAGCCTTGTTTCCTTCATTTAGGAGAAGCTTACGTATTTGGTATGGAAATGGTTCCCTGAGTTACCACTTCTTTATCCAGAAGCAGGAATTCTAAACTATATGGTAAGCAGAGACTGTGTTTGAATGCACTGTCACTTATTGTTTTGGGCACTATCAAGGCTCTGCACCAACAATGCTCTGCACAGTCTGTCTATTTGGGGTACATATACCCTGATTATTGTTTGTTATGGTCTTCCTTCTCCCCCTCTTCTGGGAGATGTTCAAGGAATGCATTTCATTAGCTGCCTCATCATGGCCAGCCACTCAGTAACAGATGCTGTAACTTCTTCACATACCCCAACGGGTTCTGTGCTTTGCTAAGTTGGTTGAGGAAGAGGAGAGGTAGTTGAAGCCTCTGAATCTTACCAGCTATTAAATGCCATGCACTTACCCTGAATATCTGCATGTGCATGTGCTTCAGAACTCTGGTGGACTTCTGACGTGCAGCCTGGAGCGGGACCTTTTGGATGTTAAGCCCCTGAAGGAACTGAGCACTAAGCGACCGTTAGTGCGTTCAGAAATTCTGGGTCAGAAGGTTCTTTTAAAGGTAATGTTGTCACTGGCTTTCAGCTGGTGCTGCAAATGAGGCCTTGACTTATTAGTGTGCCGATTCTGAATGAACTTTGCTGTTTCTTTCATATCCCTGTGTTTAACAGCCCTTTTCTGATGGCAGATTTTTTTTTCTCAGGGCCTGTAGAACATGAAGCATTGTTTTCCTTCTGAATTGCTTCCATGTTGCTTACTGATATTTTTTTTTTCTACACCACACACACACCCCACCCCCTCCTTCTTTTGAGGACTGCTGTATTGAGCAGTGCTTCCCCTCTAATGTCTGTTCTTTCTGGTATCTGGTGGACCTTTTATCATGTTCATTACTCCTGTCTCTTTTTGCAGATGCTGGTTTGTCTTGCTGCTGATTTTACTGAGAAATTTCAGGAACTGCAGCTTTTCCCTTGCTCTTCTTTACAAGTCTGCTAGTAACTGGGGAAACCAGGGGATGTAGTATTATGACAGCCATAGTTGTAAATACTCTTCTTGCTTTTGACTTGGCTTGTTTACATCTCAAGTTAAGAGACATGCTTCCCGTTTTGGTGGTACAGACTTTCTAAGAGTTAATAAGAAAATATGGGAACAGTTTATGACGGTTGGAATTGAGTTTTGTGTGAAGTAGAAGAGGAAGTTATTTGATGGCACCTAACGATATGCATTTCTTGTATTAAAAAAAGAAGTTTAATGCAATAGTGTTACAGGCATTAGGAGTAATAGCTTGGGTATCTTTTTTGTTTTTAGGGGCTATTCTGTAGATGTAAGCTCAGAAGCCAAAGTGATAGAAAGAGTTGCCAAGTATCACAGAGCTTGGGATCAACAAAAGGAGAAATCTGGATTGTTACAACTGTTCTTTCTTTTCTGCAAGGCAAGATTCAGCTTGATGATCTTGATTTCTGGTTTAAGCTGAAAGACTTGCAGTTGGGCCTTAAAGCTTTAACATATTTTAAGTCAGAGCATTGAATCAGAAAAATATTTCCTTTCTGAGTTTAGATAAACTGTACTCAGTAAGCATAATGAATTGATTTATCACACATCTAGTGCATGTAAAACTCCTCAATATACCTGATATTTGAAACAATCAATTTTTCTTTTTTTTTTTTTTTTGTTTGTTTTGGTGGTGGTTGTTGAAGTCTGATCCTTTGGTATATTTAATGGTCCCATAGAATCCAGGAGCAAGTTTGGGAGCTTTATAGGCTGATACACCTTTAATTTTAGAAGTAAGTATAACTACTTAGACTATCAGCATTTTATTTTGTATGGTTTTGAACTGAACTCTTACTGTTTTGCTGTATCTTACTGTATCTCTTACTGTTTTGTGCCGGTGGTGTTTCACCAATGTTCTTCCTCTTGATGGCTGACAGTGACTGTATGAAGGTGCACAGGATAGCTTGACTGGCATTCTTAGCATTTGGTCAGGCAGTAGTTTATAGCTTTCTAAAAAAGATTTTGCTTGGATACGTTTTTTTTTTTTTTTAATTGAAATTAAAAATTCAGGGGCAGGCATTTCTGTATTGAAGTTTTAGAGGAGTCCTGTGTGTGTACCTTTTTTTTTCCTTCCTCCACCCCCGCCTCTCCTTTCCTTTCCATCCACACCCCACAGCGTATAGGCAGTTTGGATAGTCATCCCTTCTCAAAGAAGCAGTAGCTAGAAGCCAATATAGTCTTTTCTCTAGTTCTGTTTGATGACTTGAAGCTTCTGTTTGCTGACTTGGACCTACTTGTAAAGGTCCAAGTTGCATGTTTTTTTGGTAGCATTCTTCTCCCCATATTTTTTCATGTTAGTGATTTGTTAATCAGGGACTGCATTTTTTTTTTTTTCTGCCTGGCTGTGAAGTCATAATAATCTTACTGGGAATTAATCCATACTTCATAAAAGAGAATTAGCATGAACTTTGAATGTGTACAAACCTTAAAAAAAAAAAAAAAAAATTTCGTTCTGGATAGAAACTTACCTGATACTGTGCTTTGTTTTTTCCATATCTATCTTTGTAATAAATACCCAAATTAAATCATTAGGAGGCATTAAAAGTGATGAAAGGAGTGGCCCAAGGTCTAAAAACATTGCATGGAGCTAATATAGTACATGGATCTCTGCATGCAAATAATGTTTTTGCTGTGAATCGAAAACAAGGAATCGTTGGAGACTTTGATTTCACAAAATCAGAGGAAAAAAAAGTCCTTTAACTTTTAGTCAGAATTATGTATCAAAACAGATAACTGTGTGCAATTTAAAAGATTTACTGATAAACATTGTGCTTAGCAGTGAGACTCCTGTTTCATGTTCCGAATAGGATTGGGCAGTTTGAGTTGTCTCGACATTTTTGTAAACACAGTCTAATCTTGGAGAGGAAAAAAGCAATTACTGGGTGTGGGCTCTGGTTAAGCAAAACAGTGGAACAAAAAAGATGGAGAAGTTGCAGTAGTTGTTCATTGACTGTATGTTTAATGGTAATTGGCATCATCAGAGGCGAGAGTAAGAACTTATGTTTGAAGAATGGCTGGTCAAGCTCATATGAAGTCTTTGCCTTTCTCTTTGATAGGTAATGGAGTTCCAGTATGTATTTTAATCTGTTGCAGCATTTGGTAAATTACAGGATTTTGTGTGTTGTCTACGTATACCTGTATTTATATGTACTTCTGATTTAGTCCTCAGTTTCTGTAGTGAAGAATATCATCATTGTTCTTGGGGAAAAATCTAATATTGTTTAAGAACACAAGTGATTTTCTTAGTGTTCATTGTGTTTACATAGCAAAGTCTCCAGTAATGGTATCTGTTCCGTAGTCACCTTTGACTTCTAAAACCAAGTTGTTAGAGCTAAAACATTTTTATGCTGGAGTCTGTGTCATGCTTATTTGATTTTTTTAAATAGTAATATATATTGTAATAATGCATCATCATATTAATATAATAAACATAAATAAAAGTAAGTTTGGTTGAGAACCCTTATTTCTGCTTTGGAAATGCACGGTCTGTTAATCTCAAGTGTGTCAAATGTTTGGACAACAAGGTGTGCTTCCCTTGAAATAAGTGTTAATTTTTGACATGGTAAAGAGAGATGCTTTAAAAATTTTTCACAGCTGAGTTTTCTGAAAGGTCATAATCAGTACAGATGGTGTTATTGTGAAAACTGCAAGAGCTGAGGAAGACTATCCCTCTCTTTACTACTGCTTGCAGGTATGGGTTGTGCTGAAATGAGCAGTTCACGTATGATAGAGCAGGGAAGTTCCACCCATGGTTCAAAGCCTGGATCCAGCCTGTGTCTTCTCTGTGGGGGTGTCAGTGCTGCTCAGTGGTTGTACTTTCTGCATGATCACAAATGCATGAGTAGAGCTGGTAACTAATGTGTTACTGAGTACTCTTGACAATTGGGAGACTATAATTCTCCAGTCTGGCTATAGCTATGTGCTGGCTGCTGTTATGGAGGGGGATAGAAAATCAGGGTATAGCTTTTATTTTGACAGTAGACAGTCCTAAAATATGCTGGAAACCAGGAGGCAGAAAGCAGCTAGTTTCAGGTAAAGACAGAAAGGCAGAGAAGAAAAGCCAGGAAAGCTGGCAGAACTGAACTTTAGAACTAAAGTTCTCCAAAATAGTGCCAGAAGTCTTTTGTGATTTTTTTGTTTGTTTGTTTGAGAAGTTTTGCAGTTTGTATTCTTTACCACCTTATGAGCGTTAACGTTCTATTATGGAGTAAAATCTGCCATCCCTATTCTTCTGTTACAGTTACAGATGATGGATGTGTGACGTTATCTCTTTTTGCTTTACACACCACTTTCTTTTGATCAGTAAAGGAGAATTTTACATTTCAGTCTGGGTCAGCACAGAGCTTTATGGTAAAGTTGTCTGACACATTAAAAGGGAGAGGGAGATAATCTGCTTCAGTGTGCTTGAAATTATGGGTACAGTTTTTTCCCCCGTAGGATCAATATGCTGCTTCAAACACTATGGTTGTCAGTACCCTAAGCTTAGTTTCTCCTGAACTGAAAATGGGACAGCCAGCTTCTCCAGCCTCCGATATGTATGCTTATTGCTGCCTTCTGTTCTGGGTGTGTTATGGCTTGTGGGAGAGTTTCTGGTAATATTCTGGAACTGTAGGAGGCTTAGAAAGAGCAGTAAATGTTATCTCCAACTTCTGCTTTGAACTATTTTGGTGAAATAAGTGTTAATGTTTTCAACTGAGTAGAAAGTTTGGAATGAATGAAAATTATTACAATTATGGGCAGACGACTGCATTTTTCTTTAAAATACACAATGTAATTTGTGTAGCAATATGAACAAAAATTATGCTTTTGTTCCTCATGCTGTGGGTTGTCAGTTCTTACTGCACTTCCTGTTCATTCCTTGTGAGCCTTTTTTCTTCTTTTTTTGTGACCCTTGCCCCTGAGGAATTACCCAAATGAAGAGAGAGGGAATATGGAGGCAAGGATGGGGCTGTCATATGTTTTGTTGCTGGCAGCAGTGCTTAGGTAGGTGTGTCGTTTCTTGGTGCTTGTTATGCCACTACAGGAGGAAGCAATCTACTTTCCTGTGTTAGGTGGTATGTTGCAAAGCATTTCTTCCATCTCCTTTTTGTGTTCTGGCACTGTATTTCTCCCTCTCCAACTCAGGGTGTCAGTGCCATGTGTTCTGAATGGGAAAACTTCCAATCTCCCAGACCTGAAAAGCCACAAGCTATGCAGCAAGTGCTGATGTTCCCAGGCAGTGATTTTTGTATGAGTACTTGTTATATTGGGACTGGTTCACTGAGTACCAGTTGGAGCTCCAAGTACATGGAGATCTTCCTGGGAAACACTGGCAGTTCCATCAGCTGCACAGTGATGGCTTCAGTAATCCCTTCTGTGCCATAGTATTTTACAAATGCTTCCTAATACAGACGTAAACTGCAAGCTTATAGGTAGCCACTGTCAGTTACCTGTGCTGAGAAGATGAAGCCGATTCATATAAAAGTCACTCTTCATTATGTTTTGTTCCCAATTTAGGAAGCAGTTGCTTAAAATTAAGTAATTTTTCTACTGGAATAGATGAACTATACTGTAGCTTAATATCATAGATGTTTATAATTTATTAACATGGTACAGTTTAGTTAGAACACTTTCAGTACCACTATTCAGATCTTCCATCTGCTCTAGAAGAAAGGTTTTTACAAGTTGAAGTGAGTAAAAAAAAAAAACCCACAGTAAAAAAAAGATGAAAAGATAGTTTTACAAATGTCTGGCTCTGCTTGAAGGTAATATCTGGGATGCAGCAAGATCAGCATTCTTCTGAAACCTCATCCAAGTTTGCCAGCTGAATTCAGTTTAATCCACATGTAACTAATCTTCAGCTCAGACTTGGTGTATTGATCATTTGATGGAAAATTCTAGCTCAAGTGTTAGTATTATGTTCAACAGTTGTCAGTTTCATGTTGGACATCTGAAATTGTGTTCTCCCTCATTAAACAGCAGTGCCACTTCTAAAATTGAGGCAGTGGTTTTTCGAGTTCTCTGCTGATCTGTGTCACAAGAGCCCAACACTGACTAAACACATGCTTCCTTTTCTTGTTGATGTAATTGTTCAGAAGAGAGACATTTTCAGCTTAACCTGCAGGCAGGGTTTTGAAAAATGCCGTACTGAGGCAGTGTTCTAGGCAATAGTGAAGACTAGAGAAATTTTACTTTGTTAATGGGTACAAGGGTTCACATCTGTCAGTTAAGAGTGCACTTACCACTCAGCATTTCTTAAAGAGAATGATGTAATTAAACATACAGCTTGGGCGTGGACTTTGAGTCATATTTTTAAAAGTTGTTTCGTTTGACCTCTTAACAGCTTTTGCTGATATTATTATTTTCCCCTTGTTTCTGTGTAAGGGGAACTTGAGCCTCTTGCATATTTTACCTACTGTGAAATTAGGAAAAAAGCCTTTACCTGCCATTTTCCCATAACAATCCATTTTTACTTGATGTTTGGTTTTGTTAAACTAAAGAGAAAAAGAACCACCAGTGTTACACATTACATATCTTTTTGTTTACAGCTTTGCGTTCAAAACCAGAAGTTTGGCATAAAAGAAGATGGAACACCTGAGGTGGATATGGTTGTCATGGTATGTTAATTGTCGGATGAGGAAGATGAGATTGCTTTTGTTTAGAGGTGCTTATGTTTTTTGTTTTAAAGTCAGACATTTCTTTGTAAGTGCTGGGTGGAGAAAGTGTTTTGAATTGACTGTTTGGATAATTCTAAATAATATGCACAAATAAAACTGTTTGAGAAGGTAGAAAACCCCAGAGCTTTATTAACATTTCATTCCAACCTTAGGAGGAGGAGCTTCTTCACAGGTAACTATTGACTGAATGACGCCAAGTTACAGACTTGGAGAATAAGTCATTGAGATTCAGCCTCAAGGGAGGTATTTGAATTAGCAGCCTATCTTTTCTGAAGTCAGGGAAGTTGGCTTTGTTAATCTGTCTTCCTACATAATGATTGCCCAGTGCTTAAGCATTAATAAAAAAGCCAAATTCCATTTTAATTACTTAAATTAGTAGTTGTAGAAGTGTATTGTGCCTTCTGTTCCTTGGTTTGGGGTTTTTTTTTTTTTTTTTTTTTTTTTAGTGAAACATATGCCTCTGAAATGTCCACAGATACGTGGACACTGCATGACACAAATTTGTGTTGCTGCTTTCGTTCTTTCTACTCTCAACTACTGTTACCTGTCTGCTGTGTGCCAGTAACTGCTCTCACCTTGAACTCTTATTTTCAGTCCTTTTTTTTGAAGCTTATCCTTGCCCAGTGTCTCAGTGACTCTTTAAGAAGTAGACCTGTGTGCCTTCAAGTTTCCCACCTTAGGTCTCGAATTTTGAAATTGTTCCTTTGCTGACTTATCTAGCTCTTGGTGGTTAATCATAAGCAGATAATTTTATGGTCTTCTCTCTGTGTGCCTTAGTTACCTGAGTGCTTGTCTTCCTTTGGGTGTATTTTCTTGTGTAACTCTTTCCCACAAGCTTTCAGCCTTCTGGCCAAGAGTTAAGACCTTTTTTCTTGCCTCCTTTCAACTTCTTCTACCTTTGCTACAGGCGATTACTTTTCCTCCTTATAAAAATTGGAATAACAAAAGACATGCCACTATATATAGTTTAAAGAAATTCACTGGGAGGCTTATAGACCTTTTTCCAAATCATTAGCCTTCACAGACTGGTTTCTGCTTCATACTTTTTGCTGTACCTTCTGCCTGTTTAGTTGCTGACTGTTTTGCTCTTGTCCTGTGTCCCTCCCACCTCCCTTGAGTGGGTTGCCCTTGTGTTTTTTAATCTGTATGGACTACTTCTCATATCATGCTTGTTGTGTTGATCTTGCTTTAAGTGAGAGCTTACTGCTTTATCTAGATTTGAGAAGGCCATGAAACTTGCTAAATCAAGCCTTACACTTTTTAAAAATCTGCAAGCAGGTGACTTAAGCTTTTAAGTGAAGTCTTAGGTTATGGATAGAGTTTTCTAAGGAATATAGGGAAGAGTTAGAGGTTAATCCTCATATTTTCCAGAAAAGTAGAAAAATAAATGGAAAAATAGAAAACAAAGCAGTGGAGTTGCTGTTGGTCAGATAAATTTGGGTGGTTTTGTCAAGGGAAAAAGCAATCCAAATAATAAATCCCTCTTTATTGGTTATACTTGTATATTAATGATTTTCCTGCTTTGTGGAGATAACTATCAAAGCATGGGGCTAAATTACTAAAGTTTTGTTCGTTCTGAGCTTAGTGTATCCTGTTTACTGTGTTTAGGTTAAGAAGCTGTCACAATACAGTACCAGACTAACACAGTTGTAGTGGTTCCAGTGTCGAGGCAGGGTAGCTCGTTACTGCATAACACAGTACTGTAAATAATCTTGTTTTATTAGATAACTGTTATCCTCTGCAATAGAGTCTTTTAATAACTTCATTTCAACAGTGTTCTCCAGTGATGAAACCATTACTGATAAAGCACAGGACTGTCTACTAAAAATTATTTCCAGTGTGACATTACCATGCAAAAGAAAAGAATAAAACATGCAGCATTTGAACAGGGAGGTAATCTTGTAAATAATATTTCTTATCACTCATCATAGTTGCTTGGGTTCTTAGTAAAAATTAAATGAATCTCATGAAACACACAGGAAAGAAGATTCAGTAATTCACAATTCATCATTAGGGCTAACTAGGGGGTTTCAAATGTATTCTACAAAACTTGTACAGAACCGTCTGCCCAGTGTGTCATTCAGGATTATGCATAATAAACCTTGAATACTGAAAACCCCAACTCATGCATAAGGGAAACTTAATCGTTCACGGAAGTAGAAAAGATTTCTTGGGACATTAAAAAATAGGAGTTGGTTTACTTCTATTTTCCATAAAAGTTCTGCTGTGATCATGTTTTACAAATATGGTCTGCAGTATGCAAATCAAAGTTTAAATGGCCAGTTTCAGGGTGTTACACTTTTGTGGTCTTCTGTAGCAGGTATCTTCTGAAGTGCAAACAGCTGCCTTTATCACAAGGACAATTAATTAATTTAGCCATTATTGTTCTTAGCAGGAATTAATTCATTTTACAGCTTTTAGTAAGAGCGAGTTTCTTTAACTTTTTTCCCTGATCAAAAGAAACAGCATTTGATTTTGACCTTGTCAAAATCCTAATCAATATATCATTGTGGTATCTTTTAAGAATTCATTCTGGATGTGTGTGCATGCACGTGCACCAGCCACCAAAGTCCACTGGAAAGCAATCTGTGCTGCCTGCAGTGCACAGGAACACACGTGAGGATTTTACTAAGGAATGTAATACTAATAAATATCTTTCAGCTGTTTCTTGGGGAATCTTTTAGACCTCTGGCTGTTAATCCTTGTCCCAGTTCTTGGGGAAAATCTATTTTGCTTTTAAGTGCTTTATCTATAATCAGCTTATTCAGAATTAATCTCCATGCCCATCTGCAGGCTCTTGACAGACTGGTAATTTCCCTTCCACCTCAGTCTTGTACCCAGAGGAATTGCACACTTGCAACTAGGAAAATTTTTGTTGTTTTCAGCAAATGTAAAATTGTCACAGGAAAATAACATGAAGCTTTGAAACAGGGATATTGATGTTAGGTAACTGTCGAGAAAAGGCAAAGTTTAGAGATAAGATCTTGTAGCCTCTCATTTAGCCATGCCAAGCCTCAGTGTTCAGTGTGTTTCAGCATTCAGTTTTGCGTATTTAAAAAAAAAAGAAGTAAGAGCAAACACAAGGAAATGGAATAAACATATTGAAATGTTGTCCTACAACAGTATTCCTTGTGGAAACAATATTCAGTTTCCTTAGTGCAAGAAGATGGTGAGAAGGGGGTATTTGTTGTTGGCAGACATTTGATAGTATCATGAAATGCAAATATACAAGTACAAACCTTTTCAAGCTCTGTAAATGCTCAGACTTTCTTCACTTAATTCTGCAAAGGAAGTGTGTAATCATGGTTCACTCCTGTATTTCATTGCACATGTTTGAATCTTCTTAACTAGAGATTTTCCTTTGAACATTTAAAATGTTTTATAAACACTTAACAATCCTTTATCCCTGTAAGAGCAAGTTTTCAGATCTCATCTTTTCACCTAGATTTCAGATTATTTGGGGAGTTGCTGATTCTCCAGAGTCACTCTGATAATTAGTGGAAGAGTTGGAAATTGTCTGCTTGTTCTGTCTTCAAGTTTTTGACTACTTGTGTGCATTCCTTTGCATCAGAGTTTCTTCTGTCTGGGTGAAATGGGGATAGGTGAGAGGTGTGCACGTAGCTTGTGCTTTGCTGTTCTATTGAGCCTGGTCAGAGGTGTTGCTGGCTTGGAGACTGAACAAGCAAGCCTTCTTACAGAAAGATTCTGTTCCCATTGAGTTTTGGTAATCTAGATCTCTGGATCAGCATTTGAAATTGTCTTTCTTGCAGTCCTCTTGCCTAAATCCAGTGTGTGCTCTTTCTCCCTCAACAACTGATGTTTATGTGTATGTGTAGCAGCTGTGTTTTTATGTTCTGTGAATGAAGTCTAGCACTGTTAATGTGAGAAGCATTTAGGCACATAATCCCTTCTGATAAATCCAAAGAGCCTAGGTGTAAGTGATGGGTTAATAGCAAAATAGCTGCTGCTGATCTTGTAGAGAGATAAAGCAATATGACAAAAGATGAAAGTTGTAGAAGCTGAATGGCACCCATTCAGTTCCTTCTCAGTAGAAAGACCAGCTTCAGTATTTCTCTAATTTATGGTAGTTCAGTGAGTTGATATTTTAAAATATAACAACTTGTGCTTATCTGTGAAATCTGCTGGCACCAGGTTGACAGAACTGGAGCTGAACACTTGCTTTTGTTTTGTTGTTGATGAGCTCTGTGACTGTCAAGTGTTGCTGACCATTGGGAATGCTATGGTACAACCTTTTGTGAGGGCTTTGGGCCCATAGCACTTAAAAGATATGTTGATCAAATACTTGGTTATTGTTTGTAGTAAAGTTTGTTTTGCTTACTGATGAAATCTCTCTCTCTTTGTAGGATGATAAAGTTAAATCTCGTCTCCTGAATTTGTTCTGCTGTAACAGACTGACTGACAGCTGAGCAGGTGCTGAGGGATGATTGCTTCCTTGTAGTTGATGTGATTTCAGTTTCACCAAAACCAGGTGAAGAGCATGAGCTACATGAAGAACATGATTCTGAGAAGACGGATGAAAAAAAAGTGCAATTACCTGAGGTGAATGGAGCAAACCCTACTCAGTAGATGAGGAGCTTTTCCATCAGGTGTTTGATTGAGACTTCTGTTTTTGTTTTTGTTTTGAAATCATTGTCCTGATCTGAAATCTCAAATTATAAAAGGTTTGGTAGGTGCAGTCATGTTTTGTGGTTACACAATCTTCACTGTGTTTTATTTTAATTACATTTTATTCTGAATAAGTGTTTGGGGGTATAAATGTGGTATTACTGACTTTATTCTTCATTTCTTCAGCCCTTTTCTTTGTCTATTATGTAGGCTTTACACTTACAGGGAAGTCTTGTTAGATGCTAGAGACCTTTAAGATGAAGCTTTAGTGAGTTGTTTCTGTAGCTGGTTTTCTATCCCTCTTCTTGCTGTGATTCCAGAGAACATGTTCCTCGTAAAGATGCTCTAGGGTATTACCTATTGCTGGAGATTTTTTGTTATTGCATAGATAAGTTGTTCCTACAGCAACTGCCTTCAAGATTTAACAAAAAAAATCCAACCAAACAAATACTGCTTTGACAACTAGGAAAGGAAATAGAGAGCAGCATGCCTCTTTTCTGTCTTTCTGCATTTGAAAAATGCAATTGGCTTTCTAGAGAGCAGGCATCCTTCTAGTTGCTCCTTTGCAGTGCTGCTGCCAACCAAAATACTATACACACACATTTGCAAAAATGACTTCTAATTTGCTCTGCAGAGGCCTGTGTATGTATCATCTGTTTTCAAATGTTGTTCGCAATAGCTATAAAGGTGTGATTTTTCATGAGAGGGTTTGTTTGCCTGCAACACTTTGATGTTAATGTTACTATTGAAAGAGTTTTGTCAGCTCTTTAGTTTTTCGGGAAATTGTTGCTTATCTTTCTGGAGGCTTTCCTTTCTTCTCAGAAAGGAACAGGTCAAAATGTGCAGAGTTGCTGTAGCAATATGTTTAGCCTCTGGGTGTTGCTCTTGGACAGCACTGTTGACAGACTAGTGTTTTGTAGAGGAATTATTGATGTTCCATGTTGCCTGATGAAGAATGTAAAAATGCAGTATGTAATGGGCAAGAACCAGCACCAGGGGAACTAGGGAGCCCCCAGGTACAATAAATAATACAGTCCACAGTGGACAGAAGATAACCACCTTGGCAGATCCACCTCTGATACTAGACTTGGTTTTCCATCCTTAAACCAATTAGTTTTTTATAAGGAACAGCATGTAAGATGCTTCATCCTTTTTATGTTAACTGATAATGATTTCTTTAATTTCTGTAATGGGTATATAACCAATGATAGCAAAACCTTTGTTAAAAAGTATTTTTTATGTAGAGTTTTTTATTACTGTGATAAATATTTTCATTACAGAAATCAGAGAAGAATAATACCTTGCTTTTTGTCAATAAAAATAAACAGCTTAGTAATTTTGTGGGATGCTTTTCAAATACTGATTGCAGGCTTTCATTGTTAATAAAAGGATAACTTTTAATTTTAAGTAATGTTAAACACTGAATAGAGTTTAGAAGACTAACCTGATGGTTTGTGTCATGCTGTGTCATGTATATTAGAATAAATTTTTGCTCAGTTTTCCAGCTCCAGAGTCCATGCACCCTAAAGTGTACTTCTTAAATCCCCAGATTGCTAACCTCCTTGGTTTTCTAAAACCAGAAGTGTATGTGTATGCTTGATTAAAAAAATTGCAGTCCCTTCAAAATCTCTTCACCAGCTGTAAGTAATATGATTTTTATATGTGGAACCTAGCATGAGATGTATATATATATATATATATATATTTTTTTTTTTTTTTTTCCTTAAAACTGCTATAAAACTGTTGAAACCTTTTGGTAGCTATGACTGTCAGGGTATGAGACAGCCCTTCCATTTGAATTGAATGTTGATTACAGTCTTAGTGTCACCAGTTCTGTTTGTTTCTACTTTGACCTTTTCTATGGTAATTTTGTAGCTCTGGCTATCTCTTCATTTCTTACTTGCTGGAGGCCTTAAGAAAATAGGTTGGTTCAGGGTCATGTTACACAGCTATCCTGCTGAAGCTGAATACTAACCTGTGGTTGTGGACTGCCTGCTGTTCAGTTTGAGAGTTTTGACAGCTTTTCCAGCTGCAGCTGTTCTGGTTAGAAGATTGGTGCTTGGAAGATAGAGAAGGGAGGTTGAAATGATCCTGTAGGAACAGTCAGTCTCCTTACTCACTGCTGTTTCTAAGAAGCCCAAATGAAACTTACCTTACTCTTCTTTGGTATCAGTGTTCTGCGGTTTTGAGCAGTGTTGTTGCACAAAGCAGGTTAGTGGGGGACCTTCAAGGGGTGGTACTTCACTGGGAAGTAAGGAGGTCAGTTGCTGTCATGGGCCCAAGACATTCATATCTTCTTATAGCCTTTAATGGTAAGCCTGCAGTTCCAGGTCCTGGTGCTGATAACTTCCTTTCGTGAGGACTGTTGCCTTTGTTACTTGTTCAGATTTGTGTTGTCTCTGCACTGCTCACCTTGGTGTCCACCAGTCATGTGTCAGTATTGGTCTCTGCTTTTGCTCAGGACATCATACCCAAGTCAGCTACTACAATCACCTTCTAGGCTGTAGATCTGGTAACAAAGTCACTTAGGAGATGCTTTCTTCAGGCACCTGCAAACAATCACTTCCTCTGGCTCTACCTAACCTAGCCTGCAGACCTGCAATAGGGCTGGTTTTCTCTGGGAAGAGATGTTCCTTCAGCAGACTGGGAGAACATCAACATTTCTTATCTTCATGGGTTGGGTGGAGCTGTGGGAACTACTTTCTGAATGCTGCACCGCTGGTCACTTCTGGAGACTCCTGCTGTTCTGTTCACTGCCTTTTCATCTTTGTGCCCACCCTAATATCCATAACAACATTACTACATTTTTCCATGTAGTTTGCTGCTCACTCTATTAGTATTTAACACTTCTGCCTGTGTAGTTTAGACAAAGGTGGTTTTTTTTGTACTTCGGAATAGCTTTCTGCTAGTACAAAGTCCTTCTTGGCACTTGCTAGTTTTTTAACAATTTTTTCTCCTGATGGTGGCTGCAAGTTTATACAGCCTGCAGGTTAAATTATATTCCTTCATAGGCAACTGCCTCAAGGACTTCCCCTAAATGGGCAAAGATTTATTTCATCAACAGTCACTTCATTTTTCCAGCTTACAAGGAAATTGGTATGAATTCATCCTGATTTCAAATCAGGGATCTAGTAGCTTGCAAGTTGATGGCTTTCTAGACCGTAGTGGATGTTGCAGACCTTCATTCATACAATTTAAAACACTGGTGAAAACTTTCATCAGATTTCTGGGTGTGTGCTGAGAGGCATTAAGATTATGCACCATGCACTTCACTTGCAGGTCCTGCAGCACTTGTCTTGAAACAAGTGTTTTTCACAGCAGACACACCGTGGCTAGATTGAAAACAATTGTCAAATTGTCCTGTCCTTTAGGGTTGTGGACAGATTTGCAGTTACAATGTGAAATTCTGTTCTGTTGGTGCCAGCCTGCACTGTGGTAGGAGCATATGGGCTCAGGTGTTGGAATTGTGTGTTGGCAGCTTTATATTCAGGGGCTGCAATACATCAAGATCACACCATGTAGAAGCATCTTCATAAGTTAAACCCATTTGAATTGGAATGTTTTTTTTACTATATATTTTCTTAGTCCTTTTGTCTGGCATCTGTGTGTTACAGCTGCAAGGTATGTTACCACTAGGTGGGGAGAAATAAGATTTGCCCTGCTGTGTGAAGACATGGCATTGGTTTGTATTTGTTACCCCCCTGCGATGCCGGTAGCTAGTTAGCTGGCTGTGGCCTATGGGTGGGACCCCTGTACAGAAGAGCTGGGAAAGCTTACCAAAACTCCCTGACACACGTTTCTTCACTGTGAACTTCCAGCTGTTCAACTTCCCTGCAATCTTAATGACTGGTGGCATGGTTTCAAGCAGACTGGATCTGTTCTGTCACATCTCAACAATCCCAGTGTGGACCAGAAGTTTTTGATATCCCACTATGGTACTACAGGTTTAATCTGTCAGTTTAGCAGCCCTCCGCCTTTGTTATGATCTCCTTTTTCAACTCTGTGGCCTGGTGTTTCAGGAAAGCCAAGAGCTGTACTGCCTGGTGTCAGTATACTGGATAATGGCAGACTTGACAGCTCCAGAGAAAAGAGTCCTTGTCTGAAGTGGAAGATGATGGTGCATGTGAGCCTTGGGCCTTTGAAATGCAAGATATTCCTCTAGATGACTCAACAGCAAGTTTTGCCCTTACAGGTGTGTCTTGGATTTTCTGTTCTCCCAGATGTGTCGGATGCCTGTGCTGTTAAAGCACGTTGTGGCCTTGCAATCAGTATATGGTTGATGTAGTTAGTTCCAAGGGCCGAGGGAACATTTATAATGTCCTCTCCATCACTTACAGAGTCCTCCATGCATTGCTGCACCTTCTGTTTCTAACCAGCTTCTTGAGAACTTTTCTTCTGTTCCCTGTCCTCACCCTGGTAGTAAGGTTTCTCTGTTGCTCTCAAAGACAGTCTGTTGTGATGTTACCAGAACCTGAAAATTCATAAAATACAAGTTCTTACTAGTGTTGCCTTATGTACCCTGTGGTGGGTTAAGTTATTGCGTGCTCCCCCACCTCGCCCTGCAAAGTGGGAGTAGAGTAGACGCAAGGTCAATTCTTGAAGGAGAATGTAAGAGTTATGTACCCAGTAGAAGGTCTTTAGAGTGTCTTGAAGGATTTTAGGTGGTAATGAGCACTCTTCAAATTTTTAAGCCATGTTTGCATGAACTATGGTAAATTACAAGCTGTGCGCAAGTCCTACCAGCTGAAACACTGAAAAAACACGCAAGAAGCCTTATGCAGTGTAAAAGTCAGGTACAATGTAAGTGTGTATAGCCAGCACAACTCAAAGGATTTCCTTGTGTACAAGTATCTCAGTTTACAGAATTGATTCAGTCTCCCTCTAGAGAGAAACCAGAATTCCTTTGGAGTAAATAGATTGAAGATGCTTTGATCCAGATACTGTCATGAAAGCTGGATGAATACTCCAGGGTAAAAGCCCTGCTGACCTCAATATCAGGAGGTGCAGGTGGAGGCTGCTGGAATTGGAAGTGGTTTCATTTGAAAAAAATTTTTTTTCCCCCCTCATAGGACTGTGTTTAAAGTTGAAGTCTGCTGCTGGGAAATACAGATCTGTTCCATAGCAACCTTTCTTCCTTCTCCTAATTTAAGATAACTATCAAAATGATGATTCCACAAAAGCAATGCCAACCTCTTTTTGAAGTCTGGTTGTTGCCAGTGTTCATGTTTCAGGTGTGTAGCTGTCATAAGCTCATCAATCTGCCTGTAACTTTCATCCTCTGTCCTTGCCAGCAAGAGGTGGAACTGTTGTTCATTCATTCTTCCAGCTGTCACCTTTCCTCTGTAAAGTTTTTTTTTTTGTCTTTCTTTCTTTAAACCTAGTTAGAACCTTTTGTTTGTCTGTTGTTAACTTCTCTGTTGGCCTAAGTATTGGCTACTGTGGCTACCTGTTTTCTCTGTACCTTTGTGTAAATTTTTTGGTGAAATGATCGATTTTTGTACTTGCGTATTGGATTTTGTAGTGTCTAGATACATTTCGAGTTATCATAGAATGGTTTGACGTGGAATGGACCTTTAAAAGTCATCTAGTCCAACCCCCCTGCAATGAGCAGGGACATCTTCAACGAGATCAGGTTGCTTAGAGCTCTGTCTGATCTGACCTTGAATGTTTCCAGGGATGGGGCACCTGCAGCCTCTCTGGGCAACATCTTCCAGTGTTTCACCACCCTCATCGTAAAATATTTCTTCCTTGTATCAAGTCTGAATCTACCCTCCTTCAGTTTAAAACCATTATCCCTTCTTCTATCATTACAAGCCCTATAAAAAAGTCTGTCTCTGTCTTTCTTATGAGCCTCCTTTAGTTATTGAAAGGCCACAGTAAGGTTTCCCCAGAGTCTTCTCTTCTCCAGGCTGAACAACCCCAACTCTCTCAGCCTTTCCTCATAGGAGAGGTGCTCCAGTCCTTTGTGGCTCTCCTCTAGACCCACTTTAAGAGGTCCATGTCTTTCCTGTGTTAAGGACTCCAGAGCTGGATGCAGTGTTCCAGGTGGGGTCTGACCAGAGTGGAGCAGAGGGGCAGAACTGACGTGCTGGCCACACTTCTTTTCATTCAGCCCGGGATATGGTTGGCTTTCTGGGTTGCGAGTGCATGTTGCCAGCTCAAGTCCAGTTTTTCATCCACTAGTACCCCAAGTCCTTCTCCACAAGGCTGCTCAACTCTCCCAACTGTTACCTATGCAAGATACTTCTTGATAGTAATAACTTCTGTCAAAGTAATGGGGAAGAGAGAAGCCTGTGACAGTTCTGTATGCCATCTTTTTTCCAATGGTTTCACACAAAATATAGAGCAATTTTTTTGACTAGGATAGTCTGTGAACCTCTTTGGAAAGCACGTGCACAGTCATGACCTTTCCAGAGGCGGCTGATCCTCCTTTTACTACTGGACAGCATCGAAGAATTGAGGCTTGTTTGGGCAGGCTCTGCCATGTGTACCTGGTCATGTAGGATGCTCAAAGGAGCGGGAGAAAACATGTGTAACTTGCAGGCGCAGCTAGGACTGCAGTTTCCAACACATCACATGAAAGAAAGAAATGTCTCAAAGTTGTTGTTTGACGACAGTATGTTTACATTAATGGTCTTTTCCTAATACTCTTTTGAAATATTTTATTAACTAGAGCTTGACTTTGTTGCATTACACTGATACATCTGTAAAGCTGTTAAATTCTTGGGTCTTTTGCTATCAGGACCTCATAGTTCAGTCACTATGACTCAACAGCCTTTGTATTTTAGTATTTAATTCCTTACGATGGTGTTTATAGAGACAGTATAGAGGGTGAGAATGGTTTGGTGCTGATGTTCTCTTGGAGACGCTGTTATTTGCTTCAGGGTGCCATTTGCAAGTAACATGACTGCTAATGTGTATGAACTGTGAGACTGATCATTTGGGTATGCTGTAGTGACTTGTCACAGAGCAGCCTTTTTCCCTCCAACTTAATAATAGGCTTCCAGCCTCGTCTGGATGTGTGCTGCATCTTGTCCCACTGTTTTACTAGAGAAGCAGCTAATCTTTAAAGACAGGATCAAAAACCTCACTCTTAATTATAGTCATCTGCTTCCACTGCTGGAGACAGAAATGGTGTGGGGAACTCAGGGAGATGCTGGATACCAGGGACTTGGTTTTTGAACACTTTTTCCTTCCTGGGTATTTCTGTTTCAGTGAAAGTCTCTCTAAAAAAAGGACACGTTTTGATAGAAAGCTTAAAAAATGTGCACTGAAACTTGTAAGCAGTACACCTGAAGAGTACTTGATAGTGTCTATACATACCACCTGTATGCTATTTCAAAGAACAGGTGGCAGTTTTATTTCCTGCTGGTCCTAACTCTATAGGAAGTTACTGCTTTAGTCCTTTGCAAGAACACAGTAGCAGGAAACAACCTCTGAGTGCTGTTAGATGGACCAAAATGCTGAACTTGGTTTATTGGAAATGTAAAACATTTTCTAGTCAGAGCATACTGAGAGATAGGCATGTTGTGTTAATACTATGCCTCATGGCATTTATAAAGTTAATCTTTTGACATTTTTATTTGCTTTATGGCTCAACATCACGATTCATTTTTTATCTTTTGGAAGTTCCATTTATGACTGTCATTTAATTGATGGTAACTACAAATTATACTAGTTGCAAGGGAATAAATAAAAGAAATGCAAGTAGTATAATTTGGAACATGGTAATCTTAGTAGCCTGAGTCATGAATTTCATCATCCACTGCAGTTAGTATCATTTTATGATTCATAAGTCTATTCGTTTCTTTTTTTAGTGTGTCACCAGATAAATAGCTCAACAGTAAGGTCGCAGAATTGTCTTGCCTCACCCCAGGCGTAGGAGAGAATGCAGGTTTGATTGTTCCTATGTATACATAGTAAATATGTCCCTCTGACCTCTTAAATCTGTGAAACAACTTCCCATGCTTCAGTGAAGTACTTGCTGATTAAGTCATTCATATTATCAAATGACCGCTACCTCAACCTAAAATTTATATTTTGCTCAAATTGTTTTGAAATGTATTTGTTCATTTGCTGAAGGTGACCTACCGCCATAGATCACTGCACAGACACTTACAGAGTGATCTTGGGCTGAGTTAAGCAGGAAGCAATCAGCATTTGCTTAATTTTAAGTCAGTGCTACTACAGAAGTACTGTCAAGCCCTTGGATGGTTGATGCCTCTAATTTAATTAGAGAAAATGTAATCTTTTCATTACTCTGTGTGGGTTCACTTTTAGTTTAAAATCTTTGAGTGGTGTGATTTGTTTTGGAATATCCCTTCTTTTTATGTGCCGTGCCAGCGACAGTATCTGCCACCTACTAACTTCATTTAGAAGTTTGAAAAGCTCTACAGAAAGGATCGGTTTTTAGAGAGGTAGGTAGAGATACATTACTAAATCAGAACTTGCATTATTCAGGAGAATGAATTTGCTTTAGTAATGTTTATTGCTTTTTCAGGAACCAGTGTGGTGAGGAGGAAAAAGTTACGGGCATGTAAATATATGACCAGCATCTTTGTACCCATGGTCGTTCATTAGAAGATCAGTATCCTCAGTTCTTGTTAAGCTTCCAAGCTTATGCTAAGGTAAGTGTGATATAAGCTTAAAGTGCTGGACTATTTGCTCTAGGGACAGGCTTGACAAAGTAATGATATGATCATTGTGTGCCACTAAGAGGTGGCACTTTTCACTGGAACAGAGCTTGTTTTTATAAAATGCTTGCAGGCTCCCCTTCTGTACACATCTGTCCAGTGTTCAGGACAGGTGAAACTGTCCTGTACATGCATGCCTACCTGTATGCGTCCTAGTGTTTGTATTTGGATTTCTCTAGGACTGCTGCTTCCCAGCTTTCATTTAATTCACTCATGTCTCTTTTTTGAGGGGCTCTGTGAATAAGTGGTTTAACTGTGCCATTAGAAGAGCTATGTTAATTCTGAAATAATCCATGAATTTTCAGCCACTGTTTAATATTTCTGCTTTTTCCATTGTTTTGATAAGTCTTAGTATAGTTTCACTTCCGTTTGCATAAGTTGCTGGCAGGATTGGGTCACTTCTAAAGAATATGCAAAATCATGTCTTTTGACCATGCACTGATTACCCTAGTAGCCTCAAAACCAGGTTAAGATAGCTTTAGCAAGTTAAATGCCAAGCAACTTCAGAGTAAATCAATTGGAGGAGACAGGATTTTTGGAGACTTAAAACGTCTCCAGTGACCTCAATGCTACTATTGGTCTTTTCAGTAAAATAATGGGGATACCCTTTTTCTCAGCTGAGGTACTTTATCCAGACTTGGACATCATGCATCAAGGAAGAATGAAAACTCATCACAGACATATGAGAAAGTCAAAGGTCTACAAACCAGGATCTACAAGCTAGAAAAAACACTTAGGTAAAGAGAGGGCAGGTTTTATGTCTTTGAAGAGGTAAAAGCCTAGAGCAGAGTTGAATAAAATGGAATTATTACTACTTCTGCCCTTTGGGGATTAATGGCTTGATTTTTACAGCAAAGGAAGTTAAGGTTGGACATTAGGGAAAGGGACATTCTAATTCAGCATAGTTAAGCACTGGAATGTATAGCTTAGGGAGGCTTGAAGCTTCCAGTATTGTAGTGAGATAAGGCAGCTGTCTGGCAGGAATGATGTAGGTATGTATAACTACTATGGGGTGGAAGATGGGCTGGATAACTCTTTTTCTGTTCTACTTGGCTCTGTCTTCTGTAATTTTTTTTTTTTTAAATGTATCACTTTGCCTTAAGCCATTGCTATTAAATAGGTTGGTTTCATCAAGAAAAAATGCATGAACCTGGAGTACCTTAAATTGGGTAAATTAAAAGGTAGAAACCTGGGTCAGAATCTCTCTTTTGCAGATGGTAGGGAAAGGAGACCTAGGTTAACTGCATGCAGTCAAGATGTGTCTGTGGTTCCAGCCCTAGGAAGCTTAAAAAGTGGCTGGCCTTTTCACTTTATTGGAAGCTGCACACAACTTGCCATGTGCCAAAGGCAGCTTAATGTTTGCAGAGACCTGCAGCACTCAAAGTAATAGGCTCTGCCTACAAGGATGACTTCAGCAAAGACTATAAATTGTAAAGTCTTGTTCAGTGCATCTCTAAATCAGTTTTAACGCATTTTAATTTATTTTATACAAAGGCCTGTTGTCCTTAGCTAGTTGACAAATGCATTGCTGCAACCAGTAACTGTCTTTTGTGGCCAGAATGTTATGGGTATATGATTAGTAAGATACTGAGCTTTGTTTGGATAGAAGGTTGAAAACACCCACGGATGTCTCATCCAGTCGGGAAACATTCTATTTAGAGTATACTGCCTATATGTCTAATTTGCCGTGGGGGAAGAATTGCCAGATAACACACTGCCTGCTGGTAAATTGTCACTGAGCTGGGCAGGGGGCTGCATTTACATCAGTGTTCATATGGGACCCACCTGCATCACAAGTATCTGCTTCAAAGTAGGACTGACTTTTTCCCTTGAGAGAGGTTACCAAAATCCTATCTGCTGTTTTTATACCTCTTATTTGTTTTACAGATGGTGCCTGATGATGAAAACAGGATCTCTTTCAATACAGGTCATCATCTGCTGTTGCTTCCCTGTCTGCTGTGCTCGTTTGGCATATGTGCTGCAAAAGTAGTTAGGATGATCTAGTCACAGTTGCCTTCAGGCAGAGAAACAGGCAGCAGAAGAAGGTGAACTTCTGAGAAATACACCTCCTGCTTTTGTTCAGCTGTCCCTGGTAGGAGTAGTATCAAAAAAATAATAATACACAGAGCATGATGCAAGCAGACTTGTTTTTTAAAAGCAGCAATGTGCCACGTGTTCCAGAAGAGATTCAATTTGTAGAGTGTTTCAGACCATTAGCTCATACTGGATTTTAGCTATTAGCCTCTTTCTTGGGAAGCCTGAAAATCGGACATCGAGGGGGAATCCTGAAGCAGGAGAAGGTAACCCTCACCTCGCTCTTTACACTGATTCAGTTGAGTAAATAGAAACTGAAGTGTCCCTTCACTCACAGCTCTCTTGTTGAGACAGTCTTGGCAACATGCGTTCTTCTGTATCTGTGCAATCAGGGTAGTGTTTATCCTGGAAGAGTTTTCAGTCATCTGATGTGACCCTAGAAATCATTCTGAGTTTAGTTAGAGTATGTGCCACTGATCTGAAGTCCCCCAAAGGCAGTGAGCTCAAGGTATAGATGAATCCCTCCCATGTCTCCCAGCTCTCTGTTTCTGAATGTGCAGTATTTTTCCACCTCATCAGAAGGATTTTACATCGAGAAAGTGCTTAAGTCTGTGTCTAATGCTTTGTTGAGTGGAGGTGGATTAAAACAGCTGTCTTTAGTGGTTTGATAAACTTGAACCAGTGTCACCATTTCCCCTGCTGTGTACTCAAAGTTTTGCAGCTCCTGTGTGATGATGAGATCTAATGCCTAACTAGCTTCTGTTCGTCTGCTTTTTAAATCGTTGTGTTGACAAGCAACGTGTAAGTTTAGTAGAGGATATAGGTATTGGGGGTGTTTTGATTTCTGCACAGGAATGGTATGCATGTTGTGTGGCTGACCCAGAGTGGAACAGTATGGATCAAAGCATGTGTGTTTTCTTTTAAGCTACAGATTTAATATATGTCTCCTGTAGTAATTCCTAAATTACATATGCACAAGAAAGAATTTGTCATTTCCTGGAAAATATGAAAATCAATTTCTCCTGAATTGTAGGAAAGATGTAGGTCTAGCATGTGAACTTGGTGGCTTTTTGTTAGTCATGCAGTGTTTCTTGGTGGGGACTAAAGCTGAAATGGTATTCTTGTAAAGTTTCTTGTAGTCTTTTAAAACAAGTTTCTGAAATCGTGATGGAAATTTATATGCCATTAATGGAAAATAGAAGGAGTAGTGTATGTTTGGAGTGAGAGGCAGGGCACATCTTGTTTAGGACTGAAAGACTCTTTCTCTGAATTTACAACTGATCTAACTGTTGCTGCGTGATATGCGTTGAAATAGGACAGCCTTCATCAGGCACGGAGAGGAAGTCTGCATTATTACATGATATGAAAAAAGATAATTTAAGATAAGCCAAACATTTGAAAGCATGAATCTAAAGTTGAAGGGAAAAAGGAAATAATGATGTACTGTTAAATTCGAGGCAGATTTTTAAAAGGAAACAGGAGCGCAGTCCTTGCAAGCATGCACTACTGAGATTTCTGTTAGGGAACAACAGTGGTCACTCCACTTCCAAGGAGAGCTGTAGTGAGTCTCTATGGTAGACTCAATTTTGGTTTCTTCAGAGTTTCATGTAAGTATGATGGATTTGGATCAGAAATACAATTTTTTTTCAGTGTCGAGAAATTCTTGAGTTGGTGTCTTGCAATAGCCCTGACAAACAGCAGTTGCCAAGATCTAACTTCTTGCTTTTCATTGAACTGCCTTTCTGCAGTACTGAGGGCCAGCTGCATGACAGTAAAGCTCTGAACTGTGACAATCACTAAATGTGAAGAAGTGCTAACTCAAGATAGCAAAGTGCAATGCAAATGATTACTGGAAACCAAACTCTTTCCTTCAATGCAATTTAGCTCATGGCTTGTGGAAAACTGCCCCAAACCATGATAAGTGACTCCAAAGTTTGCCAGGAAAGTGGAAGGATTTCCCTGTCAGAGTTTGTTAGCTGTGCCAAGGTTTCTGTCCAACAGAAGCCTGAAATGATACAGTGGGTAGGAGGGGAAGGACTTGGGGGGCCTCCTGTTGCCTCCTTCAGTTGTGTCCTTTCTCTGTCTGTGCTGTGCCTCTTGGGGGCTTGCTGATGCCAGTTAGCAAGATCACCAGTTAGCTGTTATCTCCCCAGCAGTATAATTCTACATTTTATCTTCTGGAAGCTCTCACCTGTTCTGCCATGCCTATGGATTCTTTCCTTTTGCCTTCCGTTAAAGTTGTTGGAGAGAAGGATATTTTTTACTAAGCTAACATTGACTTAGGACTATCTGTGACAAATCTGAGTTGTGCTAGAGGCAGGGCATAGATCTGAGAAATGGCTTCAAAAGGTGTTTACTATCAGTCATATTAAAAGAACCCTGTTGCCAAAACATGACCATGAAATATTTTGGTGTATCAGACTGTGTATGTTTTTGATAATTTATTTATTGTTCTGGGAATGTGTCTATTTAATGCCAATTTGAGTGTTGGAAACAATTCTATACATTTTAATTTAGAGTTGTGAAAACTTTAAAAGGATAGACCTATTTAAATGCAGACTTTTTAAAAAAAAAACAAAGTAATACTTGGAGATTATTTTCTAAAGTTTACTGTTCATCTGATTAGTTGAAACTACCTTCAAACATTTAATATTCATCACTTGATGGGACTAAGGAAAGGTCAGAAGAAAACATCTGGGAATGTTGACTTCTGAAATTATTATTGAAAGATTTGGTGAAAAGCTGTCAGCTTTTCAAATATGCTTTTTAGTTCTCTTCCAACTAAAAATTTGTAAAAAATGAAGTCTTCTGTTAAATAATTTTTGTATAGTCCAATATTCCTTATGGTGTTCTCCAATACTGGAGTGAAATCTCACCTCACAGTTTACACTTCATATGCCACATAATCCTGAGAAAAAAATAAACAGTTAAAAAAAATTAAATCTCACTTTTAGTCATTTAAAATGATGTAGAAAGATGAAAGTTGCTGATGTTCTGACAGTCTGGTTGTTTTGGGTTTTTTATGTTTGTTTTTTTGTGTGTTTTTGTTGTTGTGGTTGCTGTTGTTTTGTTTTTGAACACTTTCCATGTTCTTTTCCTGAGCTGGTTTGAATGTAGAAGTGAGGAGAAAATTATTCTGAAATTCGGAGTGAGATGCCAAGTTTCATACTGTAGTACCATGCCAAAATAGCCAAATGCTTTGGGAATTAGTTTCTTTGTAATGAGTTTCCATTGTAATACTGACACCTTTTTAATTTTGAGGTTTATCTTCTTTCATTAAAATTGTTCTGTATTGGCACAGAAAATGAACATCTAGAGATCAGCATCAGTGTTTTCTGCAGGTTAGGTTTAGTTCATTAACACCACTTAGATTTGATGTGTCCCATGGCCATCTATGGGTGCAACAGGAGGTGGTGTTGGCATGTGTTGCAGCACTACGAAACTAGCTGGCTGCAGCAAGACTTTCCCACACAAGGTTCCAAAAGTTCATCTACTGGCCGTGCTGTTTCTTCATCCTCTTCAGGCCAGGCCACCCTGCTGCTTGCTTCTTCTGCATCTGGCTTCCTGGCTTCTCCTCCAGCCAGCCTCTCCTCATCCAGGCCCCCTTCTTCTCTCAGCTTCTCCCGGGGCCTCTCCTCATCTCTCCTACATCCCTGGGCTCTTCTTCATCTAGTCTCCTCTCTCTTCACCCGGTGCTTGTCCTCTTCTAGGCTCCTCAGTGCTATTTAGTTACTTAGCAGGAACAAGCCACAGCTGTACCTTATCCACATCAGCCAACCCACTGCCCCAGAGGCAAGCCCACAACTGTATATTATCAATGTTAATTAACCCTCTACAGTTCCTCTACATTGGCATGGACATATTTTGGCTAAGTTTCAGTGTACTCTTCAGATGAAGTTAATGGATCAGTTCACATCAGCCATGCAGTTTCTTCCATGCTCAGGAACATTCTGCCCTGCGCGTGAGCAGGGTGGAAGAGGAGTTGTGCCACTTTCATTAATGTAATGATTCATCTCAATCTCATTTTCAGTGTGCAGTTGTTTATTTTGTCTTGCAGCATCTTGTCTTCCTTTGCACTGAATCCCTTGCCCCCACTGCATGTCTTTGGGTATTTTTCCTTTGAGTGCAACTTCACAGGTCAGCATCACTCCATATGCTAGGTAGTGGCACAGAAGGCTTCTCTGTTCATGTTCAGGTGTCTACTCAAACCTTACTTTCTTTAACACGTCACTTAAAGGATGCAGAACATTCTCATTACAACATTGCGCCTTTAGCTTGCCACCCCAACCCATGGTTCATCTGCACCATTCAACAGAGATCAAGCCGCAGTTAGCAATTCAATTTCTCCAGATGCTGATGCCTTTAAAATGTTTTCTATAACAAGTGTGTAAAATGCCTGTTGGAAACTGTATTTGTTTGTAGTTGTTGATTTTCATGCAGGAGGAGAGGTTTACATTCTCATACTTTCTCAAAGCATTGCTGTATGAAGTAGGTGTGACCTCTGGGGGTGGCAATTAAAAAACACACATATGTTTGTGTGTATGTGCTTGCATCCACTTCTTTTTTGTGGACTCAACTCTGTTACTATTCTCCAGGAGTCAGTAAATGTTAGGGCAAAGTGTATTTGCATCCAAGATCTTTGTCTCCTAACTCTGCTGCTGACAAAGATACGGAAAGGCACTCAAATGTATCTAATCTGAAAGCTGACATTTTCATTTAATATTCCCCAAGATGATGTGAACAACCTGGGGCATGCCAAAGCAGACCTCACAACTGTCACAAGTGTGTGGGTAGACAGATGTATGATGTACACATGCTATGAAAAGAAATGAAAAGAAAAAAAAAAGTAAACCCCCCCCCCAAGTTTGTGATGAATTTATTTAGCCTGCGTATCTGTTTATGTGTTTACTCTCCCTGACTTAGGTGCTGCTTGTTTGTTTGAAGATTAGGCTCAGCATATCACAGAATCACAAAGTGGATGAAGTTAGAAGGGGCAGCTGGACATTGTCTAGTCCTGCCTCCTGCCCAAAGCAGGATCAGCTGTATCAATTTGCTCAGGACCATGCCCAGTTGGGTGTTGAGTGTCTCCAAGCATGGAGACTGCAGACTTCTCCAGGTAGTCTGTTCCAGTTTTTTACCACCTTTAGAATAAAAAAGCTTTTTCTTTTTTTGAATGGAATTTCCTGTATTTCAGTTTGTGCCCTTTGTTTCCTGTTGTTTCATTGCACGCCACTGAGAAGAGCCTGGTTCAATCTTCTTTACACCCTCTCGTCAGATATTTATACACTTTGATAAGATAACCCCTAGGGCTTCTGGTCTTCAGGCTGAGCTTTCAGCCTGTTCTTGTGTGGCAAATGCTCCAGTCCCTGTAGCCATCTCCATGCATCTTTGCTGCACTCGCTCCAGTATGTCCATGTCCCTTTTGTACTGGGGAGCCCAGAGCTGGACCTTGTGCTCCAGAGGACTCACCAGTGCTGAGTAGAGGGGAAGGATCACCTCTCTCAACCCGCTGGTGGTGGTCTTTCAGCTGGCACAGGCAGGTCCTCCTCCTCCTGCCCCACTAAAGGGAAGATGCCTCATGAGATGCCTAGGACGAGGTGTTTGAATGTACAGCAGTGCACCTGCAGAGCTGTGTGGATGTGTGAGTACTTTGCATGTGAGCATGGCGTGATCTTGGTAACTGATGGCAGAAAGTATGAGTCTGAAAATACTTGAAAGAAAAATCTTTTGTCACTTGAATGACAAAGGATCGCCGAGGCGATCAGCTCTGGTGCAGGCATGTTCTACAGCAGAGCAGGGGGTCAGGGCATACCAGGGGTTCCTGGGCTGGTGAGACCCCAGGGGAGCGAAGAGACCTGCTCACAGCTCATCTTGGAGCGGCTGATGAGGCATGGGCAGGGCCAGGAGTAACAGCGTGGCACTTCCCGCGGGAGGGACGTTCCGCTGGCTAATGGAGAGACTTGAAGTCCACATAACCCAGCAACGGGCACTGCTCTGTGACCATCTATGCAGGTCAAGGGCACTCATTCTACCTGACCCTCAAGGCAGGATGGTGGGAACTCATCTGAGAGCAAAGGCTGCAGCTCGGACTGGGGTCTGCCCCATCTACCCCGGTGGCGGCCAGTGCCCCCACCCAGCTGGAGCTGCTGAAGAGAGAGGCTGCAGTGCAGACCTCAGGCTGCAGGAAGGGCCCAGACCTTTCTCCTGGGGCAAGGACAGGCAGCAGACCTGCCTACAAAAGGTGTGCCCAGGTGGAGGACCTCCTGGAGCAGGTGGCTGAGCTGCAGGAGGCAGTGAGAAGGCTGCGTAATGTCAGGGAGGCCAAGAAGGAGTTAGGTAGCAGGTTCCAAGCACAGTCTGCAGTGGACCTGCAGCCACACAGTCAAAAACTACCCCCTTGGCACACACAGAAGGCAGGGGAGCCAGTAATGCAGAAGCATGGAGGCTTGCAATGTCTCAGGCTTCATGGCTAGTGTGTGAGATGGTGAATCAAAGCCTTGAGGTTCTCGTTCTGTCCCACGTGCCATCAGGAGTGCAGATGTTGTTCCTGGTGATCTTTTCCTGGACTTCTCAGTACTGGTTGGAGGGCCAACTGTAGAAGTGCTTTAGATGTTGGTACTCAGGCTTCTATGCTGAAATTGCTTTGAAAGCAGGAAAGAAATGAGAACTGACTCCTGTTAATGCAGCTGTCCTTGAAAAGAAACCATCTGAATTTTTGCAGAGATCTCTTGGCTAAGAGTGTGCTTGAAGTACCTGATGCTTCTTAATCTTCCTACTGTGGAGGAGTAGATAGGTGTTTTGAGTCCAATATCTTACTATTATATATATATATTTTAAATAAGGTTTTTGGTAATACGTGGGTCAATCAAACTCACTGACAGACCAATCATCTCATGACACTCTAATTGTTGCTGTTTCATTATGGAAATAAAGAACTCTGTGCAAAGCCTCCTTCTATAAGGAAGGGCATATACATGTAATTATAGGATGCTTTTGGTGTTAAAAAAAAAAAAGAAATTAAATGACTAATACATTTTGCTGGTGGAACTGACAGCTGTGACAAACCTGCTTCCCTCATCAGCTGTAAGCTTTTATCCCTGCCTTGTACTAATGAATAAATCATCTTATTACATAAAATTGCATTCTAATTGCTCCTGTGTCAGTCTATTTCAGGTTGGGCCTAGGCAGTAAGGTTCCCTTGATGCCTGGGTTTTCCCTTTCTGCTTGACTGCTGAGCAGTCACATTTACAACTTCCTGGGAATGGGCTCGGAGTGGAAAAAACAGGATTGAACTGGCAGAAGGCAGGAGGCAAAGAGAGAGAAGGGCAAGAAAGGATTTGAAGGGGACAAGGAATGAATTTGGAGACATGAGAAAAACCTGAAGGAACTGTTGAATGGAAGAACCAAATGTGAAACACTTAGAAAAGCTAGTGGGATGTGAGTGGGAAGAGAGAGAAGATGAGTCAAAACTACGGCAAACCTTTTCGTGTTAGGCCTTGTGTGGAGCAGCCTGTGGGAGCTCACAGTGTTGGCTAAAGAGCTGTGGCCATTCTGTGTGACAGGAGGTTTTCCTCAAACTCTGACAAGTTGTTACCGCCTAAGTTCTGCTTTTCCTCACTTAAAAAGTTACCTAGAAAACATTTATTAGTCATTTAATACTGTGGAATGAAGGGATGTATCCTCCCCCGTCCCCCATCATCAAGTCAAATGATCGATTCTCAGCTAAGAGGAAATGGCAATTTGGGTAATCTTTGAGTAGTAAAGTTTTTCCGAATTAACTGTAACTAAATGACTTGGAATTCATCCCTCAACTACCAACAGGCTGTATCAACGCTCATATATTGATTTTGCTTAGGTTGATTAGAAAGAGGATTGAGAGCCCTTGAACAAAAACAAGTGCATCTGTGTAGAAATAGTGCAACTTCAATTAATTTGGTTTAATAACTAATTTAATTGGAACTTCTTGTGGTAGAGAAGGCATTTTAAGTGGTGGTGCAGCTCCTAAGTGGTTGATATAATAATTTGCAGAAGGGAAAAAGAGTTGGACTTTTTGTTACTCTTCTAAGATGTATTAGAATGACATCTAGAATTCTGGCTTCTGTTTGCTTTCATATTACAAAATTATCTTTCCTACTCCATTTTTTATGAAAGACTAGAGATCCTACAATTATAGGATCATACTTTATAAGCAAATGAATCTGGTTAACTGAGGCAGTAGGATTCTTTGTTTTAAGACCGTTTACAGTTCTCTTTTGTAGGTTGTCTATAAAATAGATTTATCCTAAAATCCTGGCAAATAGAAGAAAAGCTGTTGATGCTAAACATTCAGAACCCTATTTCCTACCTGGTATTTCTGGGTTGTTTCAGAGAAAAGATGGAGTGTTTCCAACATCCCTAAATTTTGTTGACGGAAGCGCTAAACAAAAGGAAGTCTTACAGTTAAAAAACCAAACCCTTTGGGCTGCCTTTCCAGGATACGAAATAGAAAAAGAGATCATAATCCTTGCTTTTTTTGTTTGCTGAGTCTCCACTTAAGAAGGTCCATATTATTGTAACTTGTTCTGAGAAAGAGAGTCACTTTGTAGAGGCTGCACAAGGATTGTGTGGGATCCTTGTTTTTATTTCAGGTTTGAGTGTGGAAACAAACTGGCAATCATTTGGTTTCATTGGGAAAAATGAATAGGGGGTTTAGTGTCTGTTCCAGCATTGTGAGGCAAGAATAATCCGAACAGATGAATAGACATAATTCCTTGATGACTTTTTCTGTATGAACACAGGCAAACTGGGTTTAGCACAGACCTAAACACAAAGGTTTGTTACAATTCCAAACTCAAATGTTGTATCAAGAATTTCCCTTTGGTCTAATGGTCACCATGGACATTATATTGAAGGAGCATTGTGATTTCTGGGGATTGCTATTAAGGGTTGCTTTTGATTCAGAGTTTATTTTTGGTGCTGTTCCCCTTTGCCACGGTTTTCTCCCTCCTGGTACTTTAGGTACCTCCTGCTGTCTGTCACCATGATGTGTTTAACACTTCCAGGTGACAGGACTGCTTGGTACCTGTTCTCCTGAAGCTGCGGGATTTCCAGGGAGACGTCAAAACTGTTCACTCATGAGAGCATTTAACACCAGTGTCCATGCACCTTCTGGCAGTTGTGTGCAACTGGATTGAAGGATTCATTTGCACTGACTTCACACACAGTCCTCCTGGAGTTTAAGCAGTAGGAGTACTTCACAAATGGGCACTAATTAGCATGGGGAGTGAATGGGGTTGGTATACTGAAATGGTGGTGGCGAGAAGTCCTGTTAACAAGCTAGGCAAGAGGGGATTACAATGTGCTGATTCTGACCTATTATTTGAGTCTTTGACCAAAGCAACTGAGAACAACATATAAGTAATCAACAAAGACTATTTTAAACCTTTAAAAGGAAGAGGGAAAAAAAAATTATTTGGATAGTTAATGGCCAGAACCAGAGGTTAAAAACATAGAAATGGGATAAATGAGCTGTGAAAGAACAATATGCACAGAACAATGAGAATGGGTTACATTAGTGAGAAAGACTGCATGGTCAGCATAGATCTGGTCAGGTTCCCATGTAGGCAATACCTAAGAAACTGGACAAAATGGGAGAAAAACATTTGTGGTAGACCATAAGAAAAAACAGCATAGAGGATGTTTTGAGGGAATTTAGATGGTTAAACATGAGATGGTAAGTTTGGATGGGCAATGGTGCTGAAGAAATGTCTCTGAGCAGGATGACTTCTCCAGGCTCTGAAAGAGGGGCAGCAGGTGCTGGTTGTACATAGGTAGAATCAGCAGAGAGAGGATGTTGAGGGTCTGTAAAGTCCTGAATGTCATGTGAAGCACCACAAAAATAGGTACAGAGGCATGTGCTATGGGCAAAGATTTATTTCAGGAAGCAGTGGTATGAAGGCTGAATAGTTAGTCTTCAGAAGAGGCAGAGATCAAGCTTACCTCTGTACGGTATCTAGTGAGATCTGTGGCTGCACACTAGATGTGCAACCACAAGACTGCTGGTGTGTCTCAACTGTTGTGGTCACTTTTGCCCTGTGAAGTGAAGCTGAAATGAATGCAGGATAGAGGGAAGAGGAGAAACCTCAGATGAGAAGGCATGTGTGTGAAGACAGGCCTGTGAATGCCATCTTTATGATGCTTGTCAGTAAAAGCCTTGCCATGACTTCAGGAGGACAGGATTTGTTCCGAGGTGCTGAAGAAATGACTGATTTGAGGTAGAATCAAACACAATTTTTATTTTCCAAGGAAAATCCATGAGCCTTCTTCCTTTCATCTCTTTGCTAGTTCCTTGAAGTGGGTAAAGCTTAAATGGCAGAAGGAGCTGGCTTATGTCATCCACAAATAAGAAAGTCTGCTCTACTGAGCTTGCAGCGCAGTGTTACAGTGACGCCAAATACTTGGGTTAGGTCTAACCTGCACGTTTTCTGTTATTTTCCAAAGGGTGTCTCTTAGGCTTTCAAGATTTACTAGCACTGCTTGTTAGTAATCTTTGAGTTTCGGGGTTTTTTTTTTGTTATCCTGTGTTGCTTGATTAAAGGTCAGATCTGAGTGAGGGCGCTTATTGATTTCGAAAGTACTAAGTAGAGATTATAGGTTTTTTACCCTCTGTACTAATTCTTTTCCCATTATAAGTCGATGGCAGCACATGTCCAGGCTGTAGTGTGAGCAGACCCAATCCTGGGCTGTCTCAGCAGGACTGAGTCAATGTGGAGCCACTAGCAGCATTGAGACCTTGGTGATTATTGAACAGGAGGTGGCTTGAGGTGTATGAAAACTACTGCTGTGATAATAGAAATGGAGGGAAAAAATCAGACCTAAGCAGTTAATGAAATGGGAAAAAAATAGCAATGTGAACAGAGATGAATTGGTAGGATGGTAGGACTTTGTTTAAGTACTTGTAAGAAACAAGCTGCTAGGTCCGGTGTCAGTGGGGCATGCATTAGGTGGGCTGAGTGGGAAGTTAATAACAGAGGAGGCTGGTGTTGTTGAGAAGAGCTCAGTGTGCTCTTTTGTCTTACAATTCATTGAAAGGACCACAGGATCACTTTTTTTGGAGATATTTTTTTGGGGAAAAGAAACCGTAAAGCTCTATGACTGTCAGATCAGGTACACCAACAGTTACTGCCATTAAACGTAGGGTAATGTGTAGTCAGATCACCACAGGGAGTTCTGATAATATAATCAACAAAAAAAGCAGCTTAACTAATGGTCTGTGCATTTCAGTTGCTTATATTGAGACCTCTACTAAATATAAAATTTGTAAATTTACTTCTGTTAAGAGATCCCAGCTCATTAAATGTGCAGCGCCCCAGGAGATGTTTTTTCTTCAGCTCACCTGTGTAACAGGCTGGCACAAAGAGCAGCTGCTGTTACAGACCAGAAGCTGTCGGGGGTGAGTGAAGTATGCTGTAAAGGACTCCTGGGAGAAACTAGTCTACTGTTGTAAATCTGAATTTGGGGTGAGAAACTAATAAATGCTGTATGGGATCTCTACAGAGCTGATGGATGTAGTTGGTTTTGCTGCTTTTACTTTCATTGGGTGCTGTGATAGTCATGTTTTGTTTTCCAAAGCTGTAGTCATACAGTCTGTATGTCAAAGTTGAGCATATAATGATTTTGCAGTACTTCACTGTCTTATGATCTCATGTTTTCCAGTTGCTCTCTGCTCTCTGCTGATGTTTTATGAATTTTCATATTCTCTCTTGTTGGTCTGTGAAGACAAGTACACACAAGGGCGGGAGCCTATACGAGGAGCAGTGCTTTTGTACGTCATTCCCTAACCCCAGGCAGCATCATGCTCTTCCTGCTTCAGAGGCTTTTCGTATGCAATGGGTCTTGTGTGACACTGGAGCCAGTGTGAACCAGCCCATCATCCTGCACAAACAGAAGTGCTCTGGAGAAGAGTACTCAAGAGCAGTGCATAGTGCGGATGGTCAGGGCCTGTCTCATGACAGGCAGCAGCAATATTCTGTGGATGCGTGCTCTGGCCTGGCTGGCTTGCATCCTGGTGCTAGTGCAGACAGATCCTGACTGTGCACGCGTGCAGAAGGCATATTACTGTTCCTGCAGTAGTTGCGTATTGTGTTAAGGTAGCCTGTGTCCTGCTGGTGGTGTCTATGCTGCTAATTTGCAGATCCCTTTTGTATTGCAATGGTTAAAAATAGTGCTGACTTTTATGTGTTACAGTGACATAGTCGGAGCAGCAGGGATGAATACCTGGGGGAGACTGTAGGCTATAGACTGCTCACCCTTTGGAGCCGAGGAGGTGCAGGAAGGTGGCCAGCTGTGGTGTGAATAACTGTAGTGCTTATGACTGTGAGCAGCCTCATCAGTTCAGTGGAAACAGTGCTTCCCTGGGTGGCCCTAGGGCTTATCTTAATTCACAGATGTAATATTTAGAGGTCTGCCTTCCAGGTCATTTCGCCAGGCCATCCTGAAGGCTGAGCTTTAACAGGCTCTCCCTGCAAGGCTTTGGCTCATCTCTGGGGTTTTGCTTTCTGCTGGCAGGGGCTACAGGTAGTGATTTTTGTCCTGTTCCTTTTCTGCTGGTGGATGCATTTCATGAGCATGCTCTCTGGTGCCCTTTTACAGCCTCTGCTGCTGAAGGGTGCTGGAGAGTGAAAGTGAAGGACAAACAAGGTGGATGCTCAAGGCAATGGGGCAAGACAGGAGTAAGTGGGACAGCAGAGAGAGGAGAGAGCAGTAGTTAGGATACAAAATGGCAGGTAAACGTCATTCATTGCCTTCCTTTCATGTTTTCCTGGTTCCCCCTTGCTGAGTTTGAGAAGGATGGTGTAGTTTTGGGTTACAGCTGTAGCTGAACCATCATTTGTAACACTTCCCTGGGTGTAGTTTGTTTCACAGACTTAAACAAAAAAATAATCAGGGCTGAGGCAAAATAATTGACCCCAAATGTATATTGGGACCTGGAATCCCATCCCTTGATTAAGATACCTGCTGTGAGGCCAGCTGTGTCACCTGGAGTACTCCCTGGGGTGGGATTGATACACTGCTCTTTCTGAAATAACAAGTAGATGAGTATTTTAGTTTTAAAAACCAAACTGAAATCGAGGCCCTCCTTTCTCCCTGTGTGCCTGTCCTGGGATGGGCATGCCTGTCCTACCTGCTTTGTAACCATGGTTTGCATATGTGCCCTGACAGCCATTTTAGTGCTTGCCTTTTTTTTTTTTTTTTTTTAATAACTGAAGCTCAGTTAGTTGTGTTTCATCTCATCCTGGCATTTTTGAAAGACCTGGCACTTTTATACATCTTACTGTGTCCCCTCTCTTTTTTGTTTTGCTTTTATACTTTTTTTTCATGCCTCTTAAAAACCTACTCATATGTTGACGTATCCATGCAAACGTGCCCCACCATTCCCCGGTAAGAGGCAGTGTAATTAATTCCAGAGACCTTTCGCTGAAAGAAACCTTTGCCTTCCTCTGAACAGTGAGAGCTGTTCAGTTATACTGGAAAGCTGCATGTGGGCCAGGCAGAGAGATCCCCCCCGGCCCTCCCAGCACTTTCTGAAGGACTGCTGTATTGTCATCTGACAGAGTCACTCATTTCCAGGTAATTGGCTTTTTAAAGGGCATCTATAGGACCCAAATAACTCCTGGCATACTGTTTGTACCATTGACCTGCCAGGTTAGCAAAGGTTAGACTTAATTGCCTCATTTATGGCTAATGCATTCCAGTTTTGCTGTTGCTTTTTCTCCGAGGATAATTGCTCAGACCTGTATTTTTGTTTCTGAAATCTCGATGAATAAAAACAAGGGTCCTGCTCTGCGGATAGAGATGTCGCTTTCATCGGGAGAGACAGAGGTCACGTGAAATCCTTACGTTAAGGAAGTGACCACGTATGTGGGTGAGAGGTTGTCCAGGTGAGTCTTGCTCAGCCCTTTGACAGCTCACATTTCCCACTGTGCTCCATTGGCAAATCTCTTGCTTATTGCAAAGGGAAAGCAGTTTTCAGGTAAATTGTGTCCGACACTGCTCTTCTCTGACCTGTCCATGGACAGCATATGCTCTGAGGGTACAAGGGTGGTATAAGAGATGCTCATGTTGGTCCTCTGCAAGTGTGGCTCCTCCTGCCACAGGCTGTGCTTGGATATCCCTCTGTGGGCGAAGGCTGTCACTGAAACAAGAGGAGATACAAAGCACCTTCTGGGCTGGTCGGAGGTGTAAAATCAGGACTGCTCTTGTGCATTCTGCAGAATTAATCCTGATGTTTCTATAAATGCATTTCATATGTATCTTGTGTATGTCCACAGATTTGAGTGGTGAGGATGGAGCTAACCTGTGGCGGCATATGCTTCAGTCTCATGGGAACAGTCATGCCTGTGTACTCTGCCCTTTCTAGCAGCAGGTGATGTTTCTGTTTTGCTAGGAGTGAAATGAGAGCTGCAGCCTTCAGTGCTTCTGTTGCAGTTTTGTGAAGCCAACACTGTACACACAGTTGTGGGTTTTGCTTATTTTATGGTTAGGATAGTTCTGGCAGTAGGTTTTGAATGAACAGCTTTTGGACAACAGTGTCATGGCTGTCAAGAGGAGACCTACACCCCAGCTTTCGTTAACCATCTCCCTGAGGTCTCTGAGTGCCAAGCCATGGCAGCCAGGAGAAGAGCTGTCTGTCCCTGGCATCCTAGGGCACGCTGAAGCTGCCAGCGCTGGGGATGGACTGTGGGTTAGGTGTCCATCCATCATGAGCTTCAGGTGCTCGATGCTCTGAGTCCAACTTCACACCAGTGACAGAGGTGCCAAGTTGTCAGGTCTGGCCTTGTCCATAGCTCCCCTGGATTAATTCCCATTTGATTAAATTACATCTTTTAGATAAAGAGCTGGTCCTGAGTGACAGTTTTCCTTTGATAAAAATGCCTTCGATGTTCTTGTTCACATGGTGGGGGGGGTTTCATAACTTTGCTGCAAATGCTTTCAAAGGTGGGGAAGGGCAAGCAGAGTGTCAGCATTAGTGTCTGATGTGCTTGGGGGACATCTTACTCCTTGTGGTGTTTCCCCTATGGGAATGGTCACACCAGTGGCACCTCCAGCAGCAAGGTGGCTACTTTATTCTGTCCCTTATTTATAGAGCTGAGCAGGACCATCTACGAGCCCGACCTGACTCACTGGACTTCTCAGTCTAATGTGTTGCCTTCACGTGGGAGTGCAGGAGTACCTATTTGGCCAACTTGCAAACCGTGAAAGAGCTTGAATGCTTCTTACCATGCTGGTGCTCAGTTTTGCTGAATCTGTGCAGAAGGAGGAGAGCACTGGGTCTGAAGATTAGCATGCAGCCTGTTGCAGTGAGGAGGCTGGTTCAGGGGATAACATCATGCTGAGGTGCCATCTCTCGTAATAGATTTTTGGGAGTGTGTGTGTGGTGCGAGAGATTAACAGTGAAGGTAATTAAGGAGACAGCTTACTGTTGAATGTGATGGATCTGCCATCATTTAAAGCATGGCTAAATGTCTTCATAAAACGTGTATTGTACTTGTGATGGAAGTGATGGGTTTAGTGCTGAAACTTCTGGTGCGAATGTCTTCAGGGAAGTGTACTCCTGCTGGTTCTGGGAATAAGTCCCTGAGGAAAGCTGTCAGAAATCCAGTTGTGGTCACTGGCAGCATTTATAGAGAGGGAGGAAGGAAAGATGAGCAAATAAAGAGTGGTCACATGCTAGTGAATGTTGGGTTTCATTTGCAGAACTGTTTAAGAACATTGCTAACTCTGTTGGCCCAAATCTACGCTCTGTTTCTTTCAAATCACCAGCCTTCCTGAGGAGAGAGTAACAAGCCACATAAACAATTGATTATTTTTGCTGTGGAAGTGAAGGTGGTTGTGTCAGTCTTTAACCACTTAGTTGTCAACCTCAGCATGAAGATTGTTTTTTTCATAACATTGAAATGGGAATTTTGTTCTTCTTGGAAAGAAATGCAAAGCTGACTACAAATGTTTGTTTAAAAAGAGCTCCAAGATTTTTAAAGACACTTAAGGGATAGTTTAAAGCAGTAAAAAAAGGATTATACATTTAAGCTTAGTTTTATGGAAACTAGCAAAGATCTTTTTGTTGTAGTTTGTCGTTCTGGAGGTTTTGATCTAATGTGAAATAACAACCAAATTTTTAAAATGGCTTTGGCAACGTCCACATGGTTTAGGTGCTGTCCTGTATGAGGGAAAATTGTATTCCCGATCTTGGCATGCCTGGTTAAAGTGTTCCAGGAGACAGGAGTTAACGGGGATCCCTGCCTATCCCGGGATGTGTCTTAGTGAGTAACCTTTGATTGCACAGTCTGTTCTCTCTGATTGGGATCCTGAGGTGCATGCGTGCCTGCGACCACTTGTGTTTCCCTCTGCTTGCTTTGTATGACTGAAATAAACCTTGAAGATCAAAGATCTGCTCTCTCAAGGGCACCATCCCCATCAAGTCTGAACACGTGTCAGTGAAAGGCCACAAAAGGAAAAAGCCAGTCTAATAAAAACATGTGGCTAGCGGGACCTTGGTAATTAAACACTTGCATGCAGCAACTGTAGGACTAATTACTGTAGTCAGAGCAGCCATTCAAACACAGTTGTATTCAATCAGTGCCCTCGGTCTTAGCAGACGTTCAGAAGAAAACAGCACACTGCTCAAAACCCCACCTTCACCCACTGCTGGCTTTGTGCTGATGAAACCTTCAGCTCGTTTTATTTTGCTCTTAGTCTCCTTCTCTCCAGGGTCTAATCTAAGAAATGTTGTTTGACTTTGGATGCCAAAACCTACATATTGAGGATTAAATGAATGCCACAGAGATCCTGAAATTGTATCAAATGCTCACCTTGTTCTTGCTGAGCCCAAAGCTGTGAAGCTACTTGCTTATACTACTGCTTTAAAAATGAAGAAAAAAAATAATACACAAGCACTGTAACTTCCAGACAGGCAGTAAAAGAAATGTACTTAGAAGCAAATGTTATGGTTCTGTGTGTTTATTCTTGAAATTATATCTCAGGATTCAGTGATGATACAAGTCAGTGATCCAAATGTCGGGTATCTGTGGTTCCCATCAGGCTGTACAGCACTAGAAGAAGACATGGTTCTCTGAATACTGATCGGTATGGAGTTGCACTGAGGACTGGAAAGATTTTAATCTGTGTGATTTGATTTAGATGATCTGTTGCTTGGGCGCTCTCCCGAACACCACCAACACTGATTATTCAGTTTTCCCTGAGCTTAAAGTAGTTAGGTACCTTCTCAGTTTTGACTGAGAAAAAGGATTGCTATTTGAATCACCTGTAGCGAGGTCACTGCTAAACAAAACCATGATGAGAATAAGTAAGAAAAACCTGAGGGCATTACTTAAGGGGTGGAGGGTGGAGGTGGAGTGGAAAAAATGTAGGGCAGAGCAAAGATTAATGCCTTTGAGCAACTGGTGCAGTAATACTTAATTTAGATTTTCTTGAGAGACTGACTACAGCTAGGGTTGTTTTTATTTTTTTTTCATTTTTTGTTTGTTTATTTTAAGATTACAAAATCTAAGATCTAGTTTGCCTGTGGACAGCCAAACAGATATTTTTTTTCCCCTGAGTATTTTCATACTTCTGAAAATTGCGAAGTCTTCAGAAGTGCAGAATCTTGTAGCCAGACTTTTTCTCCAGTCCTACAAAGGTGCTCTAAGTAAACAGAGTAATAATTTGAATTCTAGGTGCAAAATTTTAATGATATAATCCCAGACCAATAATTCTTTCTTTTTATTTAATTCCAAAAGTTTGCTGCCTGAAATGTCTCCAAATGTTGCCTAACACTGAAAACCAGGGTGAACTTAAGCTTCTTGTGTGGTATTTTCATATGACTAAGAAAATTCTGTAATAAATGTGTGGTCTAATTCTCTAGGATACAGAGCAGCCCTTCCATCAGTCTCTTCCACCTCAATCTTGTGCTTCAGATTTTGAGATTTTTTTTTTTGCTGTGATGCAGAATATATGATCGTATCAAGATGAGGGAGCTTTAGATCAAGTGACAGAAGACAGTGAAAGGGGATTAGTTCCAGGTATTAATGATAAATGTAATTTGCACAATTGGACATCTGTTTTCAGTGTGGGGACACGCATTCCTGGTGGCTCCACCTTGTACCACTTCAGTACCACTAAAATGTATTGAAATGAAATCCTTGCATGTTCTCTCCTGAAGTGCCAATCCATTTGCAAAGTCTTTTAAACTCTCTTAAGATGGTTTGCATTTTAAAAAAAATTTTTTTTCTCCTTCCTGACGCTGCAGATTCACCAGCTCATTTCTATGTTTCTGCTGTCTGCACGGGCTGGATTTCTTTGAGTTTTGTGGCAGGTGTTTGAAGCCAGCAAGGGTGTTCTCTCCAAATAACAGCAAATCTGATGTCCTTGTAATCACTCATTTCTTTCTTAGAAGGCTTTATGTAGTAAACCCTCATGCTCTGCTTGTGTTTCCAGTACCTCACGAGTAGCAGGTTTCAGAAGTGAATGTTTAATCTGGTGTGTACCAAACACCCAGAGTGGGTGTTTACAGGCAGCTGGTGCAGGAACTGGTAGTGTGGTGCTGCATCCCTCTGCCCTGTGCTGCTCTCTGGCTTCTCTGTGCTGAGTGGGATCACCCATGCCTTTTGGGACAGCTCTGTGTGCTGGTGTGTCTCCTGTTGTATAGGTTGGCCATGGCAAGGTGTTGGTGGTGGGGGGCCTCTGTGAGAAGAGGCTGGGGTCTGTCCCGTGCTGGGCATGACTGGCTCCGATGGACCCACTGCAGGACACAGCTGAGCCCATCAGCCAAGCTGGTGGTGCTGCTAGGAAAATGTATTCAAGAAAGGGCAGAAAACACTGGATGAGCAGTGGAGGAAGTAAGAAAAAAGAGTGAGAAACAATAAGGTTCAACAAAGTTGGAGAAGGAGGATGTGCTCCAAGTGCCAGAGCAGATACCACAGCCCATGGAGAGTCTATGCCAGAGCAAACTTTCCTACAAGGACTGCAGCTCATGGGAAGCCCATGCCAGAGCAGAGGAAAGATGTCAAGAGGAGGCAGTTGCAGCGAGCAACTGCTATGTATCAACCATAATCCCCCATCCCCATCCACCCCATGCCACCTGGCGTGGGTAGAAGAGGCAGGAGAAAAGGAAGGAGGTTGGATATGGGAAAGCGGGGAGGAAAGGTGTTGTTTCAATACTTTTTTTTTGTTTCCTACTACCCAAATCAGTTGTCAGATGTCTATTTTAATTGGCAATAAATCAATTTTCCCTAAGTTGAGTCTGTAATGGTAAGCAATCTCCCTGTTTTTATCTCAACCCACAAGCTTTCTCATTTCTGTTCTTCCTATTTACTGCCCCATTAATACGTCCTGTTGTGGGGGCAGGGAGTGAATGAGCAGCTGGGTGGGCATCTGGCTGTTAGTCAAGGCTAACCCACCACACTTGTTCATGAAGACTGATCTCCACGTCAGTTCTGGAAAGCCTGGAGTTTAAACGCAGCTCATGGTCCAAACCAAAGGATTCTACTTTGAGAGAGCCCTAATGAGCTCTCTCATTTGAGAGTAAGCTAGTCTACTCTGTGACAAGATTACTGCTGGTTTCAGCATGAATTTCTGCCATAGTGAAGCGAAGACTGATTTTGCAGTTACATTTCTAGGAAAGATGTCTTTTTGTGTCTTTTAAGGTATTAGGACCCATAGGTGTTGTAATGGCAATGAAAATGCTGATTTATGGGGTACAGTGCCCTAGTGGGGGTAATATTTATAAAGACTTGGGCTGGGCCTGCATCCTGAAGTTGTGATCCAGCTATTACAAAGAAGATGAAGTCAGAATGTTGCCCCAGATGATGAGGTGCTTGCAATCAAGGAACAAAACCTTTGGATTTAATTGGTTCAGTTTGGGGAGGGGCGGGGTGGGGAGAACAGGAGGCATCTTCAAGTAGACTCAGTGTGGGCCCAATTGATCCTCCACAAAGGTGTAAGATTTCTTAATGTACAATCATTTTTGCAATCCATATATGTGTATATGCAGACACACTGTTTATGCACGTGGGGTACGTATTTAACAGGAAGGGCTAATAGCCATTGTGTCACACAAGACCAGAGCAATATGATATAAAACCTGTAAATCAAGACCGCCCTCTGAAAGTGTGGAAGTGTCTGAACAGGAATTTATGGGCTTTGATGCAGAAATTGTTTTGTCTGTCATTGGTGCTTCATAGCAGCCTAGACTATGTAGTCATAATCTTCCTGTCTGGAAATAAAAATCTATGGGTACCTTTGGTAAATGTTACAATTGTTTCTAGAGCAGCATCTTGGTATTACCATCCTCAGAAATAAATCTTGCTACCTTTATTAGCACGATGTTCCTTTATGGCCATTGCTAAGAAAAAGAAAGAACACTTTGTAGAGTCATGATTAAATTTATGCTGTTCATTATTAGTGACAGACTTAAGATTTGATACACTGGGGAGATTGTAGTCTGCTTGCAATTAGGTGAATTTTATATCTAGAGTTTATAAATTGCAAAAATATGCCATTTTTAACACCCAGTATTCTAGATGCCTCTTTTTGGTAGGTTTACCTGTTTCAGTTGGCAAATCTGAAGTGTGACATGCAGAAATACTTGTTACTCCAAAGGCATGACAAATCTTGTTCAATTGTTCAAATTTTTGGCCCAAAAATTGCACTAACAGTCTTGTCTGTTGTATCTTTCCTCATGATTTATGACTGCAGAATGCCAAAGAAAGTGAATTAATAAACTATCAGGTATTACATAACTCATATTCACCTATATTACTATTACTTGTTTAATAATAATCTGTCTCAGTCTTGTCTTTTCTAATTTGTGTGTCCCTATCTGCAGTCATATCCCAGAGAACTATGAAAAGGTTTAATCATTTAAGATTTAGCAAAATTAGGTGCCTAAGTCCTAAAAGGTAATTTTCAGATGTTTCCAAACCTCCTTCAGGACCTAAATGATGAGTGTGCTTGTGGACTATAGAATTTCCATCCTATCTGTCAGTCCCTGTGTCTGCAGGACAGCAGCTGGTACATTCTGTCCCCAAGTATGTGGAGTTGGTTGGTGGTTATGACATTTATCTATGGGAAATGAGAGACCTGGCATAAACCAGCCATCCATTTCCTTCTCAACACCTTGCTCTAATGATGTTGAAGTGGGAATGGCTCTTCCCATCTACCCAAAAACATTGCTCGTTTCTTTCACCCATGAGAACCAGCACGACTCTGGTCCAACAATGTGGCTTCTGGCAGGCTAAAAATCTTCCTCCCCCTAAACAGCTGCAAAACTCCCATAGCTTTAGGAACACAGGTGTGTGGATTTGAATGCACTCTGACTGCCAGGTGTCTTGTCTGCAGAGCAGCCGGGAGGCCTGGACAGTGATGTTACTGTACAAAGGCTGGGGGCTGTTGCTACTCCCAGGCGAGGTCTGAAGTGGCTCCTGCTCTGCTTTGCAAATAATCTGGTGTGATCTAGAAAACCTGTGAATCCCAACCTGATACAGGTATTTAAGCCCTGGGAAGCACTGGGTCAGAAGACAGAATTTGCTTACTGTATACCTCAGATGAGTCCTTCAGATGTTCTGACTGCTGTTCTGGAGTTAATTCTGTGCTGGGAACCTTTCTCTGTAATTCAGAACTACAGATCCCTCTCCAGGTGCCTGAAAGGAGGTTGCATATCACAGAATCACAGAGTGGTTGAGGTTGGGAGGGATCTCTGGAGGTCATCAGGTCCTGCTCAGGCAAGGCCACCTGCAGCCAGGTGCCCAGGACCTGAGTATTTTCAAGAAGGGAGACTCCCACAATGTCCCTCACTTGTAGCGCTTCTGAAAAGAGTCCTTTTGTTGCATGAACAGTGGTAGAATAGACTGATGCAAAAACGGTAATATCTGCATGGAGCTGATCATCTGTGAGAACGAACATGTTTCCTACCAAGGCTGAGTTCTGACAAAGCACCCACAGAGTAAATTGGATGAAAGGAGAAATGGGAGAGAGAAGTACTTCTTGGCAGTCTGCAGTCATGCTCAAAATCCTGAACATACCTGATTCCCATCGACGTGCATCTTGCATGAAGGTGCCTCTTCACCTCGAAGAACTGGGTCCCAGATCAGTTGCACACCTCTCATGTCAAATTGTACGTTCTGGTAAAAATGGCCCCAGTGTAGACAGTGTATCAGGATCAAAAGGGCTAGTTATTCACTTTTCCTACTTAAGTTTAGTAGTGATAAACAGTCTCTAGCCAACAGACTGTTTTATTCCTTTTATGAGATGTTTCTGCTCGCTTTGCCTTGGTTCACTCTGAAGGACCTACTTTCATTTTAAACTGTGAAAGGCCAGAGAGCAGATGCTGTCAGTTGTGAAGGCTGTTGTTTATTGCATGTGAATGTGCTTTGAAAAGCTGTGGGCACTTTTAGCCTTCAGCTGTTGGGGTTTGGTTGATGTTTTTGTTTTTTGGTTTGTTTCCCCCCCTCCCCTGCTAACATTTTCTATAAATCTATTTATACATTTTTTTCATGTATTTTAGCTTTGCATGGCAGCTGGTTTGATGTATGTTTAATAGCTTCTCTCCCTCCCAGCAAGGGCCTAGTGATAGCTTCTGCCTGGGATTTAGTTGTTTGGAAATGCTATTACCATGCAGGATATTGACAGCTGTCAAAAATCCCCTAGAGAGCTAAATCTGTATAGATGCTACTGGTCCACTGTGTACCGCTATGGATGGCAGAGACAAACAGGTATAGATTACAAGCTGTGGTCGTAGATGGCTATAAATCATACCATTGAGGAAGTGGATACCTTGAGATTTAGGCTCTGATATTCAGATGTGTTGATGATTTACTGCTTTCCTGGAAGCTGTGAGAATTAGGTACTCAAAAAGGATCTAGGCTTATTGATTTTTTACCACAAGCAGCCATGTTGTATAATATCTTTAAAAAATTGCCCTTTTCCATTGTTAGAACAAGTTAGATTTTTTGTCTACTTTAGCAAAAATGAACTGTTTGGTTTAAGTGACAGTGACTCTTCCTTAATGCTTTTCAGCAAATGAGAATAAATCTAATGCTGATAGCTGACTACTTGATGACTCAAGAAAAATTTTGTTTATCAGACCGTAATACATAACTTTGAAGCAACAAAAAATGTAAAGTGGTGGCTTATGTTAACCCACTCTCAGTGATTCATCAGGAGAGCTGGGATTTAGTGACTTTCATGCCAGTAATCAAGAGGCAAAACCTCCGTTACTAGTTGGCTGGCAACTTCATGCCTTTTTTTTGTAAAACTGTTTTAAATTCAGGTTTACCTCCTCTGAGGCATGTTATAGCCTGAATCATTTATTTTTACAACTCACTCATGAAGTCTTGCTTCGTTCTATTTTCCAAGGGAGAAAATAGCTCAAACTTTGATAATTGTTCTCTGATAATTTTTGTTTTCAGAAATTGGAAGGTATAATAGATCTCTGGCTTTTTGTTTGAATTGTCTACTGTGCATAACCTGTGGACCTCATTATGTGGAGATCTTACAGCCCTGAAGTGTGATAAAAATATAATCTTAAACTTAATTTGCATCTTTTGTATCTATTGCATTCACATAAGGACCAACGTAATGCTTATTCTCATCAGGCCTTCAAGTTATACTTACACAGGACTTAAATGGCTTACAAAGTGCCTATATTTCAGTAGTGTCTAGTTCTTGGACCTGCCCTTTCTTGAAGTCAACTTCATCCCACGTAACCCGCTTCTGGGGTTGTTCCCTGAGCACTGAAAGAAACAGTTTTGTAGATAATCTGTGGTTTAGATGTCCCACAGTGACTATCCCTCACTTTGTATACGTTGTAATTGCATCTCTGGTGTGAGATTCTGCAGGAGTTTGCTGTGATCAACCTGCTACACAGTGCGATGAAGCCAGGTAGTTGAAGTGTCTGTCGTTTGAACTAGTTTTCTTCCAGCTTCTGCTATTTGTCTTCTGTCTGTATCTTTAAGTTTTAAATAAAATTGTCTGCTAACCAGGACTCCTGGTCTTCAGGCAGAACCCTAAAAGATCTTGGGGTGGAAGACTGTAATCAGTTGATGAGTTGATGACCAACCAATAGTCTTTTGATAATAAATGCAACTCAGATAATAATTTTTCACATTTTATTTATCATCTCCTGATATTAATCTTACCTACTTGTATTTGGGTAGCTTGTGCTAAATGTCTCGGTTACATCAAACCAGGTAAACCAGAAAAGGTATACTGTGAAAGAGCAAGGAAAACTTTGATTCATTCCAGTGAATGTGGTCCTACGAGAAATGTCCTCAAGAGAAGCTGTACCAAAAGAAAAGGCAGATTTGTGCTTCTGTGTAGTCTGAGAAGTTTTACAACAGTGATTTATTTAAAGTGCTAATCTAAAGGTATCCAGATAATTTTAAGTATCTTTGCAATGTATGGATGGGGTGTAGAGCAGAGGAGATTGAATAGGACTTCTTGAGGGGATAGTCAGGTGGAAGATGGAGCTCTGTCTCCTGCTTCCCTGTGTAGGTGCCCCTGGCTGTTCCAAACCCACGTTTTGATGTAAAAGACATCACAAACCAACATGCCTGGGAGATGGGGCCTCATAAGCAATGCAGGGATTGTTTTCAGGGTGTAGTTTGGTGACAGGTTAAGCGCATCTAAGTCTGTGCCTCCCCTGAATGGCCGCTGCTGCCCATTGCCTGCCTGCCTGTTTCTGCTCCTTTCCCTGTGCCAACATTGACTTATGAGCAGCTGTGCAGTGAGTTGAATGTTTTCAGTCAGCCAGCAACCTTATTTTTCAGGGTTAATTTTCAACTGCATGTCAGCTCGTGGGTCTGGCCAGCCGGATGGTTGTGAGAGCACAACTGCTGGCACAGGGCAGGAGCACGTGGCTGGGGGCAGCTCTACCCCTTCTGGTGACAACGTGGGTTTAGAGCATCTTCATCCAACTGTGAAAGGGCACCAGGGGGGAATAGACCGATCTGCTGGACCGAGGGGCTTGTCAGGTAACGAACAACAAGTTTGTTTGGATCTGCCTTGTTAACGTCGGCAGCGCCGCTCATCGTGAGAACAATTGCTTTGTGTGGGAGAAAGAGGGAACAGATAGTGCCACTCAATATAGCCCCTTACGTATTAAGACTGTAAGCAGTAATTTTCCCCCTCTGAACACCCCTCCTATACTACTGGAAAGCTTTTTTTCTTTCTATTAGCTTTTCTGTGGAGTGCTTTTTAACCGTTTCTGCTGGTACTGTTGTCAAGGGGGAAATCCCAGACCTGGGCCACTCTAGTAACAAGCTTTACAGTTGTGATGATTGTGAGTGAATTTAACCAAGTCATGATTAAGCTTTGATTAGTCTCATTATGTGATATTTTTAATAAGGTTTCACACTCTGTGTTTTAGCTTTCTTCTTAACTTTCTAATTTAAAGGGAGAAAGTTGCATCTGTCAATATTGGAATGTCTTCAGTGTTTTTTCCCATGCTTCTCTACCAAAGCTTACTGAAGTTAATGCTGTTAAAGTTGGGGCTTTTTTATGCTTCTCTGTTTTGAAGTCCAAATGCTGTTTGCTGGGAAATGTCTCATCATCAGGCCTTTGAATTAGGAACATTTTCTTAACACCTTTTTTGTGTCTCTCCATGTATGCTTGCATGACCAAATGGAGTAGTTTGCATGACTCCACTTGCTTCACTAAAAAGTGAACAAGTGATGATGTATTTGAAGCATTTTGCAGAGTATGTATTCACAAATAGGTACATGCATTATTAACCTCGCTTCAGCGACAGTTGCTTGGAGCGAGAAGCAACCATATAGACAAGCGTGTTAGGGAATAAGGGTGTTTGTCTCCGGTGTACTGAGACGTGTATGCCGAGTAACCTGGGAAATGGGGTAAGGGAAGAGTGACACTGGCTCTGCCTTTGCTGGGACTTTGCTCTAAGGTAAAGAGTAAACCTCAAGTGTAGATGAGTAAATCTGCACAGAAAGCTTGCTCAGTGTCTTGTGTTTGTGTCATTGTGGCTTATTTTATCTGCACTTGTGATTTGCTGTGGTGCTGGGTTCGCCTAAGGCTTCTCACTGTAACTGCTGGAATCAACAAGGAAGTATAACTGTACTTTGACAGGTGTTTTTGGATACTTAACTGGAATCTCCAGGTTTTGGACAAGGACAGTGATAGCAGTCTACTGGAGTATTTGGTGTTGAGCAAAGAAGGCTGAGGTGCCATGCAGTGAATATTCAGGATTTTTAAAGTTAATTAAATCTAACCAACATCTTCCTGGTTTTGCTTCAGGCAAAGAGTGACAGACGATAAAGGAAAATCCTTAGATTGTAGCCTTTCAGGCATTTAAGGCTGTTGGCTTGGTCTGTTTACATCTCCTTACTTCGGTCTACACCCTTGGATAGTCTGGAGCCTTCTGAGTGTATGTACTGTAATGTTTCCTGGGTTTTACATAATATGCTAGTGCCCTAAACAAACTTACTGGGTTTCTTGTCTAAAATGCATCTTTGATTACTTTGCTAGACTTAAATGTGATTTTTCCATATGTTCTTATGTTCCTTTTGTTTCAACACATGTGACTGTGTCTGGAGCGGGCCCAGCTCTGCAGTTTGAGGTTCTGCAGAGGAGATGATGTGTGGAAGAGCTGATAAGCCACATCAGCATCTGCCTTGTTTAACACGGAATGGCCAGAAAGCTTTCTCATGGTAGTCTCGCCACCTGGGCAGATCTACACGAAACTAGGTGGCCAGTCACCAGTGCTAAAAAACTTACATTTGATCCTTCTTGACTGCCTGAGTTCTAGGCATGAATCCAGGAGTTTCTTTTGGTAAAAAGATTTTTAAAGAAAAGATATTTTTCTCCAGTAAGTGTTATAAATACCATCATATCTGCTATATAAATATCATATTCCTGCTATCTATTCAAAGAAACAAAGAAAAGAAAAGAAAATGAAAGATTTGGTTGAAATGAAAGTATTACTGAATTTGGTAAACTTGGAAACTGACTGCACATCTTGGTTTGCCATTTTAATGAAAATTTGGGAGCTTTCAGCTAAGCTTAGTAGTATGAATTTGAAGATCAACTGAAATTGAAGGGTAAAAGAAAAAAATGCTCAAGTTCTGTAATGGTGCATACCCCATGATTTAAACAATGCAGTGGTGCAGTGAAAAGGGAATGTTTATCATTAAAACTTCTTATACTACAAGAATGAGCAGTCTTGAACTGGTCCATGAAGGCTGCAAATGAACCAAAAGAGGTCTTCCTCATCTGGCCAGCATCTGGCCAACAGTGACAATCACTGTTACAGAAGGCTTTATTCCCAAAGGCTTATCCGTGCCCAAAACCATAGAAAAGAAGAAAAATCCTTTGCCTGCTAAGCAGTAGGTCATATTTTCGTTTGAGGATGTACCCAAACTTCAGGGTGTTTGAAGCAGGGGAGTTGCACTGGGGGAGGTATCCCTGCAGACTTGACCAGTTCTTGTTCTGTATTGGAGGCAGCTGCTGCTCGTCGCTGTGGGAGCCTGGCTGTGGAGTAGATGGCTCCTCTGTCAGGTCCAGGGAGGCTGTTCTTGTTAAATATAGCTGTTCCAACAAGATGCTACAAACCTAGCTAATGTTGCTCATATGCTGCAGACTTTAAGAAGCAACAACTCCCAAAATGTGTTTTCCCCCAGAAGCTGTTCGATAGAAGCAGCAAGCAATTTTTCTGTGGGTGTTCGTAATGCTGCTGTGACTGGTGAAATTGGTTATTGTCTGTCCTTGTCCTGCAAAATTTTTCCATGGTTTTGTCAGGAAAATTTCTGATCAGCTGTACACCAGACAGTTTATAGGATGCAGTGTTACTGTCCTGCCGTATTTCTAGCTTTGGTTTCCCTTATTAAGGTTAAAGAAGTGCAAGTGTGGTAGGGTTTAGTAGAGATGCCCTGGTTTGTGGGGTGGGAGACAAAGCATTGAAAAAACAAGTAGAAGGAAGTCTTTGCACTGGAGAGACAAGACCATAATCAGGACAGGATGGGGCTGAGAGCCACTGGCTTTGTAGATCAACAGGAGAGTTGCTTTCAGAACAAAGACTAACAACAAGAGAACTGTCAAATTTGAAGCTGTGTTTGCTTTATGAAGTGGCAGCTAACAGCTGAGAGGCAAGAGAACTGTATTCATAGAGGCAGGCTCATTATGGAAAGGAAAGAAAAGATTAAGCAAGCCACTGCTGATTCTCATTGCTTTGTGTGACTCAAAATCCAAGCTTGTACGCCGTAATCCTGCCCTCCCCTTTCCTTCTTGCCTCTTGAGACCATTATTGAACATGCTAGGCAAAGATTTTATTTAGACTCCTTCTGAGACTGAAATGTGTTGACAAGCTGAATGTGTCAAGGATGCTTACATTGTGCTATTGCCTAATAATAACAACATCTCAGAACCACCGTGAGGCTTTTTTGTCAGGCTTGCAGCTCACACAGAAGACTTGAATGACATTGCTCGCTGCAAAATTGTTGGCATCTCTCCTCAAGAGTGACTGGCTTCCTGCGCTACAGCCAAACTTGAACCACATCACATATTTTCAAAACAATTTACAGACCTCGGATCTGGGTATTTGTTCTTGTATTTAAAAAGTTGAACATTTTTTCCTTTTCTTTTGCATGTTTGCTTTTCTCTCTCTCTTTTTTTTTAATGATAGGATGGAATCTTCATAAAAGGAAAGCTTGCTTTGCAAAGTTTTCTGTGTTATTTTTTTGCAGTACAGAACTACTGTGCAGCAAGAGACCAGAAATCCAGCCAGAATCATTGTCGTCAAAGCAGCCTGGAATTGAAGGAGGATATAGACTTCAATGGATAAACCCACTGCTTCTACTATTTCAGTCTGCACACTGGCTTGTGCATACCAATTACGTGAGCGGATTCAGGGAAAGTAACTTTCCCTTGACTTGTTGGAAGTCAAGACTGATTGGTGCAATTAGCAATTAAATGTATTATCCCTTAATTGCAAACGGCACCAGAAAGGCTTGAATTAATGGGAAAAGGGATTCTTTAAATGTTTTTTGACCTTAGTCTTTTAAGTTGTGCTGTGGGCACAGAGGATCTCCACGACACAAAGCTCCGTGGGACTGGGGCCTTCCTTTGCAGCCCCTGTTGCATTTTTTCTCTTCGGTTCAGTGAGTTATGTGAAGGTCCACCTCGTGGCCAAGCAGAACCAGCATTTTTGTTGCTCCCCACCCCTGGTGATGGCTCTCGGAATCAGTGACAGACCATCCTTTCAGAGCATTTGGGGCACTGGTGGCACTGGCAGCCCAGCAGCCCCGTGGTCTTTCCAGGGCATTGGTCCAGGTGCTGGTTTGGGGGCACTGCCAAGAGCTTTTTGGAGTGAGCGGTTTTGAAGCAATTGCTTCTTTCCATGTGGGACCAGCAGCAATTAGTAGGGCTGTCTGGGAAATGATGGGAGAAGACTGTAGACAGGACAGGTGCCATGGAGGTCTGCCTTTGGCCTCCCAACCCTTCAGCAGCCCCGAGTCCACAGCATCCGGGTCTCCTCCTAAGGCACCTGCTGCAGACGGGGCTGGAGCTGGCAGAGACCTGCATGGGCTGGCGCAGACTGCCAGGGCACCAGCGGGACCGTTGGGGCATCACTGACAGGGCAGTGTCACACGGGTGGGTAAACTGATTGTGTGTGCCACGTATGTTGTGTTTGAAAATAGAAAAGGCAGTTGCAGAAGACCCTTTCTTTTCTTTACTACTGTAGTTTTCCATAGGGGAAAATACAGGCAAGTGAAGATCTTCACACTCACTTCAAGAATTCAGTCCTATGTTTCCTGTGGATCATTTATTGCTGGATTTGGGATGCATCAATAAAACCATGTGGCCATATTTCATTGTGATAAATTTAAGGGGATGAAGTGCTTCAAATGAGCCCAGTACTCTTGCTTTTGTGATTTTTGAATTGTTTTTATGTTTTATTTTTTATTATTCTTATCCTTTTCTTAGGGGAAAAAGCTAAAAGGCTGATGTTTCAGATGAGGCTTCTCTGAGATGCACTGTCACTTGTGTGTTGGGTCTTTGACTCCACGTGCTCTGGCTTGGAAAAATCCTAGAAAGAATCTCTGGCTACAAAAACTTTTTCTAATTTGGCTGTGGCTAGAGATCAAGAAGGGCCTGCTGCACATGTCTCACCACCAAATTAGGATCAAAGGAAGGACAACTAATCTTTGAATAAGCAAATAATCATTTAGGTATTTAATTATTAATTGATTTATAACAGCATTATGTAATACAAAGTTATGTATTTGGCCTTGAGGAAAACAAGCATGAAATGATGGCTGACAGCAGCAGTGTCTCAAGGTCCCTTTTCACTTACTCCACTCGGCTGTTCAGTCATTAAAAAAAACAAAACCAGAAAGACTTCAGCTGAATAAATGCACTCGGCATGGGACATCTGCCCTGTTTGCTCCTCAGGCATCTTGGGATCACTGGCAAAATGAGCTTTATAGTGGCAATAGAGCGATTTTGGTATAGAGAGGAGAGTGGGGAGGAAGGGCTCAGCCTCGCTGCCTGCTTTGCCTGCCCCAGTACAGATGCTGAGGCTCACCTATGGGCAGAGAGGAATTTGCCAGCTCCTCCCAGGCTCCAGGGAAACCTTACCCTCTCTCGAGTGCTACCAAGTTTGACTTTGTCTTTTTAATGTCATTGGTAAAAATGTGTCTATGAAAGTTTCAGGCAAGATTAGAATCCTGATGATGTACAAGGAACAAAACATAAGAAAAGTAATCTCAAAAAAAAAAATCTTTTCCCAATATGTATTTTGACATCAGGATCCTGTCTGTTGTATCTGACAGATATTTTTATTAATCCAAAGTAGCTTTTTTCCACAGGGGAAAAAAACCATGTGTTTTTGGTTAGTGCTAGTTTGTGTTGAGAGGATGATTCAATAGAATAATCTAGCTGTTCTACCACTGATTACATACCTAGTGGATTTTATATTTCTCTTCTGTATTTCTGTTTATATTTCTGTATTTCAGCTTTTGCCAGGATTAAATCTTTTAAAACCTGTTTGGTACCCAGTTGCCTAGTTGCATGATGCTAAATTTCATCTTGTTGGCATCTTATTATCAGTAAGCCAGAGGAAGGAACTGGCATATCAGCTGTGCTGTATCATTTCTTTAACGTTTTGGACTTGAAATAATCAGTTAAATTACTTCCCTAGAAGTAGTAAATATAGCTCTGCAAATTGCATCCCTTATATCTTAAATTGTGTTCAAAGCCTGGCATTGCAAAATACAGGGGGAAAAAAGGGTTATTTCATGAATGTAGCATTAACAAAAAGGATGGGAAGCATGTTGGTCAGATGCCAAGACTAACAGTCAGGTGGATCGGCACAAGAAGAGTAGATACCGTACTTCGTTTCCTGTAAAGGAAGCTATTTCTCTCTATTTCTTTTACCATAGTAATCAGCCTTTATACTTGCTAGGGAACTGTAACGAGTTTGAGACGCCGGTAGGAGTTTATTACATTTACAGCAGTCAATGCCTTTTTTCCCATTTGCTTGTTTGAAAATGGCGTCTTTGTAGAACATTTCACCTGTCTGAATTTCTTTAAATAAACGTAATATAGGCAGTTCAAGACATAGCTGATAATGGATGTTAGATAATATCTTGGATACTGCAGCATAAATTGTAAGATGACTATATTCTGTCATGATGAATATTAGATAATGATACCTTGTCCCTATATGAATAACTTATTTTATTATTCAGAATGATCTAATGAGCTCTTTGGATTCGTGCAAAATAAGTTAGTAGAAACCATAAACTATTCAGATTTTGCTGAATATTCTAATCACACTTGCATCATTCTTAATTATGAATTTGAGGGACTGCCAGAAAAGAGACAGAGGCAGCGTAGAACAGCTTTCCATTAACCCCGTACGGTTGGGGGGCTGGCCCTGTGAGTGCCCTTGTGTGGTAAGCTGGCTTGGATGTTTTCTGTTCCCAGCATTCGCCTTAACGCGGCTCTTCCAGACGCTGCACATCGAGTACTGCCCAGCTGCAGGCTCGGGATTTGTCACTCAGGGAGGTTTGTCTCAGGTATTTGCCGCGTAGGGTGAGTCAACAAAGCTGCTTGCCTCAGCGAGGCAGCAGGGCTCAGATCGCAGCGTGGGATGGTGTGCTGGTTTAACCCCGGCCGGCAGCCAAGCACCACGCAGCCACCAGCACATTTTTGGCGCCCAATGTGGGGATGGAGAGAGAAGTTGGAATTACAATTTCATCTTGAGCATTTGCGGGTTTGGATATAGAAACTTGCTGATCATCATGTTGATTGATGTATTTACGTGGTTGTTGTACCTCAGCCTCTTCATATTTCCACATTTGGGGAACTGTTTGTGTGTCATGCTGCTCTCTTTAAGACCAGGGAGATGTATAAAAATTGGCTTGTTCATATACTATGTTTATCTAGTGATAACATCAGAAGCAGTGAGTTTCATGTTGAACTTATATTCAGTCTGGTCTGCCTGTCCTTGTTGGGTTTGCTATCTCTGGGGCCTCAGTAAAAATCACACACAGCCTGTAGGGGGATCAGGAGGGAATGATTATTTCCATCTTTTCACCTCCTTCTTCCCTTTCAGACCTGCTCCAACAGCTTTTGAAAATGTTGAGTTCCCTCTTGATGTTAAGGACAGCATAATGTTATTGTTG